>CM065690.1:50566802-50589280 GCA_017654935.2 Phymorhynchus buccinoides
ACTTTTAAGGGACTTATGATGATTTTAGTCTCTGATTATAGTCAAAATATTGTTTGTAGAGGGGGGTAGGGTAGGTCTTTCCTCTTGTGTTACAAAATGGCATGGGATTGTACCTTTTTTATTTGTGCTATAGAACAAGAACATACTAAATATTATTCCTGTAAAATTTCAGGCAATTGTCGGTACGTTTAAGGGACTTATGATGATTTTAGTCTCTGCCTCGTAGTCAAAATATTGATTTTAGAGGCAGGTAGGGTATGTGTTTCCTCTTGTGTTAAAAAATGACAAGGGATTGTATCTTGTTTATTTGCTTTATATAACAAGAACATAACATACATTATTCCTGCAAAGTTTCAGGCAATTGTCGTTACTTTTAAGGGACATATGATGATTGTAGTCACCCATCCATTCATCGTGTGCGCAACATCCTCATCTCCAACTGGTCACTTCTACAATCCCGTGAACAGGTAGCGGACATTTTCGACCAACCGCCCCTCGTGACCTACAAACGTGACACCAATCTACGTGACCTACTGGTTCGGTCTAAATTGAAACCGAGAAGCCAACATGCTCCAGGAACCTCTCCATGCCAAAACCCCAAATGCAAAGTGTGCCCATTCATCTGTACTTCAACACAGGTCCATGGACCTCTTTCGAAATTCAACATCACCAAACACTTCACCTGTCAGACTGAGAACATTGTGTACGTCATTCATTGCCTCAAATGCAAACAACTGTACATTGGTGAAACTGGCCGAGCCCTTGCCACCCGCTTCAAAGAACACTTAGCTAACATCGTGCACCAGAGAGACAAACCTATAGCCCACCACTTCAACCAGCCTGACCACTCCACATCAGACATACGCGTCAAAGGGATGTGGCTCCTGTTCACAAAAAAACACAAACAACAGAAAGGACATGGAATCACACCTCATCAACAAACTGGGCACCAGAAAGCCTCATGGACTGAATGACAAACCTTAAGCCTCATTATATTATTCTGTGTCATTTTAATGTTGCCGTAACATGTTTCTTGAACCCCCTCCTCCCCCCCTCCCCCCCCCCCCCCCCCCCCCCCACTTCCCTGCGTGTCCCGCCTGGGTTGGGGGGACAGGGGTCCAATAGCCACAGCTAAGTGAAGGAGTGAGTGAAGAAGGTTTCCCCACACTGCCCGAAGCCCCCTCAACCCCGGTGTGGACCTCTGTATTCCTAATTATTTTACAAACTTGCTTGTAATGGAATGTCTAGTTTTCATTTCCCCCATTTCCCTGTGTGTCCCGTCTGGGTTGGGGGAACAGGGGTCTGATAGCCACAGCTAAGCGAAGGAATGACCCCTGTATACTGGGCAGTGTGGTAGGGTTCAATAGCCACAGCTAAGCGAAGAAGGTTCCCCCCACTGCCCGAAGCCCCCTCCCCCGGCGTGGACCCCTGCATTCCCAATTAATTTACAAACTTGATTGTAATCACTAATGATCAATTTGATTCCTATCCATATCTACCGACCAGTACCCACCCACCCCCTCCTTCCCATAACCCCCTCCCCACCCCTCCCTTCCAAACACTCCAATGTATACCATTGCTTATTTTGCAGGTTCCTCTAGTCCCAGTGTGTGGTTGTGTGTGAGAGAGAGAGAGACGAGAGAGAGTGTGTGTATGTGTTTGTGTGTGCATGTGAGAGGGGTTTGTTGCACTTGTCTTTGACCACTTGCGCAGGGTTTTTTTTTTTCTCCCAGAGAGTTCTTTTTCCCCCTTAATCCTTTATTCCTTTAAATTTGTTTACATTTTTCATGTCTTAGACAAGTGTGTCTGACTAGGGGTTTTTTTTCTCGGAGAACTTCCGTTTCCCCCCTCACCCCTCGGTGCCAGGGTGGGGCAACCCACTTTGGGGTCAGACATGGGTTTGATGCGCTAGGCGGCGAACCCCCCCTCTATTTCTATTTCCATACCCCCCCCCCCCCCCCCCCCCCCCCTTCTGCTCTCTGTCCTTTTCATTTTTCAATTGAAATGTAATGGCAGCTTTTGCTACATGTGTTTCACTTTAGCACGAGATTTGTTCTCTTCACCAAACCTCCCCCTCCCCACCCCTTAAACACAACTGACCCTTGTTTCCAACTTCTACCATCTGTGATTGCGTACTCACTGTCCCCAACCTCTCTCACTTCAATCCCCCCCCCCCCCCCCCCCCCCCCTTGATTTGTGTTCACAGCCTTGCTCTTTGGTTTCAACTTTGTTGTATCATTTACACGTTGGACTGTAGAGGGGAAGTATTGTTTTTATTTTGATCTTGATGGTTTTTTGCTCCTTCTCTTGCCTACTTTTTGCTCCTTTTGCTATATTTGATGTTTGCTGTTTAATTGTTTGTCTGTGTTGATAAAGGCGCATTCACCGCAAATATCCAGTAGTTTTGTTTTGTCTCTTGTGAATAAAATAACGTCACTTTGCACTTGTCGTGTAGTTGTTTGTTTGCTGTAAGTAATGTTCTGTTCCAATGTGGTCCCAAGGATGATATTTGTTTTGTTGCTGTTGCTGTTGTTTATGATGATAATGATAATGATGATAATGATGATGATGATAATGATGATGATTATGATGATGATGATGATGATGATGATGATGACGATGATTTATGTTAAACAGAATCATGGGCATGAAGGCTGTTATTATTCTACTGTTGGTGTGTTCCACCATGATGTTGATGACCACTACCACTGAGGCCGTTCCTCAGCCAGCCTTGAAGTCCAAAATGAAATGTAAGTTTATTGGCTTGTATTTTGAGAATACTTTATCAGTTCCCATCAATCTGCTTACCGTGCGGGACACAGTACTGAAGCAGCTCTTATTGGTATCTTATCTGACATTCTGACTTCCCTTGACGACGACAAAATATCTGTTCTCCTTCTCCTTGATTTATCAGCAGCACTTGACACGATAGACCATGACATTCTACTGACACGCTTAAGAACTGATTTTGGCATCTGCGGCACCATACTAAATTGGTTTAAATCATATCTGTCCAAAAGAAAGCAAGTTGTTCTCATTGAAAATATTCAGTCATATGAAATGTCTCTTGACTTTGGCGTTCCTCAGGGATCAGTACTTGGGCCTGTACTTTTTATCATGTACACAAAACAAAAAATAAAAAAAACATTGTCCAAAATAATTAATAGGCATTCTGTTCAGCACGGAATTTTCGCTGACGACACCCAGTTCGAACATTCTGACATACATGAAAACTATCACCAACTTGTCCAAACACTTGAAGACTGTTTCTGACATCAAACATTGGATATCAACCAACAAACGTAAAAATGATGATAAAACAGAGGCTATCCGGTTTGTTCGACAAAATCACGCTCAAAATCTCCCGCCCTCTATAGAGCTTTGTTCCACCAAAATTACGTTTATGTTGTGCGTTCCTGATCTCGGCCTTCATATTGACTGTGATCTATCTTTGAAACAACACATTGCCAACATATGTCAAGCCTGCTTTCTTGAAATCCGTCACATTAGCTTAATTAAACCCTTCCTGACTGAAGACGCCACAAAGACACTTGTCACTTCCTGTATTCTGTCTAGATTAGACTATTGCAGTGCCCTCCTCCTAGGCCTTCCTACAATCTGTCTCCAACCTCTTCAACGTGTTCAAAATTCTGCCGTGCACCTTGTATTCAGAGTACCAAAACGGCACCATACATCAGATCTTTTAATGAAACTACACTGGCTCAAAATCGAATACTGATTCAAATTTCAAATCTGCCTGCCTCTGCTACAAAATCGTTACAAAAAACTCACCAACTTAACTTTGCACCCTTTTCCAGATCTACGTTCCTGCCCGTAGCCTTCGTCTTCCTCTGATGATAGTATTTTTCATAATTCCCTCTTACCATCGGATACAATATGGCTCCAGAGCATTTTTCCGTGTCAGCTGCTCAACTCTGGAACTCACTCCCTTTCAGCCTTCGTCATGACAAAATTAATCCTTTGTAACGTTCAAGTCTGTTATATATAACAAGATAAGATACACAGGCACATTAATACTTCGAGTAATTTTCAGTGTGATAGAGGATCAAGATGATGATTCAGATCAATAAACCACATCATATGAAACATGATATAAATAAAATTGACAAGAATGTGATCAAGAAACCAACAGATCAAATAATTAGGTTGCCTTGTTTGTCACACAGTATAAATTTGATTAGAAGACGTGATCAAGCTTAATATTATATTAATCATTAAATGTGTGTGTGTGTGTGTGTGTGTGTGTGTGTGTGTGTGTGTGTGTGAGTGTGTGGTTGTGTGTGTCTTGTTATGTGTGTATGTTGTTGTGAATACATACTGTTATTTCATGCTTGCGAATTGTGTGGCAATGCATACTTGTATTAGGCATATAATCATATAGTAAAAAGCCAACTGTCTGTGTGTGTGTGTGTCTGTCTGTCTGTCTGAAACACGAAACGGGCCTTATAACTCCGCCGTTTTTCGACCGAATCGCTTCAAATTTGCTGTGAGCCCTAACGGGGCGATGGCAACGGCAACTGAGGCGGCCGTGTCATTTGCGCGGTTCGGCAAATGCGCGAAACGCGCATCCGACGGCCTTTCGGCGCCCGTATCTCCGGTGTTTCTGGACCGATTGCCGGGGATGACCGGGGACGGGGACTATCGTTGTGTGCCAAACCGGAAGCGAATCGGTTCAGAACACGCGCGCGCTATACGACTCCGCCGTTTCTTAACCGAATCGCTTCAAATTTGCTGTACTCAGCGTTACCAGTACTTGGCGTTACCCTTACTAGGCGTTACCGTTACTAGGCGTTACTGGGACTCGGTGTTGCGCTAGTAATAATATAATAATAAGTAGTAGTAGTAGTAGTAGTAGTAGTTATCGTGTTATGTGTTGTGCTGCATTGATGTTTTATACGGCTAAACATTCGAAACTCTCGGCCCACACAAACACGCATTGTCAGCCATTTCAGGTCTCAAGCTCCAGATGATTATTACCGGAATCCAATACAAACTCAACATGCATTATGCCACATCTCACTTTCTTTAGATGTGATGGACAATTCCCACTACAATGCTTTACCAGGGGTTGCTTGTGATTATACTTCTCCAGATGATGCGGGTCTCCTCGTACCCACAGATTTTTACATGCATTTTAACAGTATTTATCCCTCTCCGGATGATGCGGGTTCTCCAGGACCCATACTCGTCAAAGAGTCACCATGTGTTTATACTTCTCCAGATGGCGCGGGTCTCCCACGACCCATACTCAATGCACTGCAGTGACATATTTCTGCTCTTTAAAGTATGGGTCCTCCGTGACCCGCGTTACATAGAAGTATGTTAAAATGACGTATCTAGTTATTACTTTAGTTTTTACTGTATTGGCACCAAAATTTGCTGACATATGCCAAACTATGTTTTTAAAAAATACCTAAAATGTTATTGTCATAGTCCCAATAGTTCCTGAGATATTAAATCATTTGTGCGTATCTGGGTCTTAGACGACCCATGAAGTACGGTAAAGGTTAAAACCTAAATTATTGACTTAAAACTTAAACTCCCTCTTGGAAAATAAACATCTTTAGGGTCTTTCTTTCCCCCAATTCAAAAGTTACTTTCGAAAACAAATTACTTCAACCTTCTGTGAAGAAACATCTTTAGAGTCTTGATACCAAATTGTATTTGATTTTCAAAAGTCCTTTACCTTTAAACTTTTATCTTTAGTCTTTAAGTATAACACAAACTTTGACTTAAACTTTCCTAGTTAATTTGGTTAGGCAACTTTGCCTTCAAAGTCTTTCTTTTCTTTCATTTAGTCATTATAACAGTTTATAAATTCAGTTTTTGTGGTGTCTTGATTAGTCGGCCGCTTCGAGACATCTTCACGTGAGGCATGGCAGGTGGCTGAAGAAGACGCTGGCTGGTTCTGGGGGACCCGGAAGAGGTTTATGGACTGGAGTCATGGGAAGTAACGGGATCAGGGACAGGATCGGCTCCATCGACGTACTATAAATAGACCACTGGCCTTGGCCACCTTACTTCATCTCCTGGTCTCGTCATCATCATTCTGCGCTTGACAGCCGAGCCGAGAGGGTGCGAACTGCAAACTGATGCTTGCTACGCTGGGCTCTTGATCTGACAGCAACTCTACACCACAGTACGGCGGCTTCCTGACAGAGGTGTGGACACAGTTACTTTGGACCCCTTTTGCCAGCGCCGCCGTACGAGAGATAGACATCCCATGACGCCCATTCCATGGTCGATGTCCTGCGTTGGAGTCTGAGGAGGACTTAGGATCACCCTTCTTCACGACTATCTTCTACCTCTGCCTCCACCAACGACGTCTCCTTCTGCTCTTCACCACCTCGTTGGAACTTTCTCTGTAAGCATCAATATGGCACTAAGGTTTTGTTTTTTCCATTTGTTTTCAGCAGCTCGATGTTTTATTCGGCTGCCTAGTTGCTAGGGAGAGAACAGGGGAATTAATTAGCTCAGTATCGGTTTCGGTTTCGGTTTTTTCACTCCTCTATTTATTAAAAAAACGGCTAAAATCACGCCTTTTTTTCTTATGTTTTTTTTTTTTTTTTAACCCTCAAAAAGGCGTGATTTAATCGTTTTCCCAGGGGAAGGGGTCCTTTAGCTCAGTATCGGTTTCGGTTTTCGGTTTTACCTCCTCTATTTATTAAAAAAAAAAAAACGGCTAAAAAAAAAAAAAAAAAATCACGCCTTTTTTCTTATGTTTTTTAACCCTCAAAAAGGCGTGATTTAATCGTTTTCAGGGGAAGGGGGTCTTTAGCTTAGTATCGGTTTCGGTTTCGGTTTCACTCCCTATTTATTTTTTAAAAACGGCGAAAAACGTATAAATATTCCTTTTGGCTCAGACTTTTTAAAACCCCATTTTAGATACAAAAACACTACTTTAAGGGGCAAAAAAAAAAGCAAAAATCCGTCTCCCCTTTATTCTGTCAATTCGGAGGAAAAAACACTACTTTTAGGGTGAAAAAACCCCCACCCAACCAGTAAATATTTTCACAAACATTTGTACTCTCTAGGATAATCTGTTTTTAACACTAGTTTACAATACTTTTCTTTCCTTAGCTTTTGTTTGAATCGACTTCCTCTCTTCTTTTGATTCAATCACATCATTTTCATCTAAACATTCATCAAAGCTGTTTTTGTCTTTAGTAAAAACAAAACAAAAAACATCACCTACCTTTTATTGCGAGTCTGCAAGCTGTTTCCTAATTGTTTCTTTTCTAGATGTTATTCTTTCTTTTAGGTCCTTCTCTTGTGCTTCAAATGTTTTAAATTTTTGTTCTTCTTTTCTTAGTTTTTCTTGTAGACTTTCGATTGCAGCTACAGTGTTTTGTTTCTTGTTTTTTACTCGTTGTAACTGTTTTTTCATTTGATCTACTTCTTTTTGCACTTCTGAGTAATCCATTCTGAAATACTGAATTCAAAAGTCAGTGGGTTGCTTGAATCAATGATTTAAATACTTTTTGTAGCTAGTCAAGTGTGTGAGAACTAACGAGCGGCCTTAAGAGTAAATTCTTCTCAAAGGGATCTTTGCTACTACCATGCATGCTTTACCGTAATTAAGAGATTAGATGCGTCTAATGCTGTATCGTCCACGCTCTGACTACAAAGACCAGAACTAATTACTGGAGTACTGCTATAGCGGGTAATGATCTAATTATAGCAGAATGGGAAATACCGATAACGTCAAGCATAGTGAAGAGAGGAATTGATAGAATTCTTCAGATTTGAAAAAAATGCATAGAATTCTTTGGATTTGAAGAAAATGCATAGAATTCTTTACATTCCCAAAAAATTCTTTCACTATTTTTAAACTTCTTTTTTATAAACTTTTTTTTTTAAACTTTTTTCCTTCACTTTTATTTATTTTATCAAGTTGTTTAATATCTTGTTAAGTTATTACTAAGTTTTTAATGAAGTTATTATTTGTTTTATTGTCATCTTCAAGTCATCTTCCCAAGTCATGTATTCAAGTACAGGTCATTTCTTATTAAGTTCTTATATAGTTATTACAACAAGTTCTTGCTAAGTTCATCTTCAAGTCATTCTCGTCATCTTTAAGTCATTTTCAAGTATTTATTAAGTTCTTATCAAGTTCTTATCAAGTTACTTACTTAAGTTCTTATTAAGTTTTTATTAAGTTTTCATTGCATTAAAAATGGATCGCTCTGAGGTTTTGAGCTTTTAAGTTTTTTGTTTTTCTTGTTTGTCTGTTACTTTTTCTGGTTTGTTTTGTTTGTTCTTCTACTCGTTTTTTCGTTTTTTTTTCTTTCTTTCGTTTGGTTGCATGTGTGTTTTATATAATTTATAAGACAAATAACCAACACCGGCAACCACACCAACAGTAAGCAATACAACATCGTAATTCGTACTGTTTTGTTTGTCTTCTTCTTTTTTAACTGGTATTACGCTTATGGTTGATTCATCTGACAACAGTTTTTGTTTTGTTTGTTTATTCATTTTTTGTTGTCGATTCCACTCTGATAACCTTTTACCTGCTTCAACTCGTCCTGGGCTCTTCGTTACCTTGGTTACTGTCAGACTGGGGCTTGTTGTTGATTCGTCTGATTCTCTGTCACGTCCATGTTTAATAGCCATAAAATCTATATGATTGAAAGTAATTAATCCCATGACAACTGGCGAAAGAAGCCCGCCAAACCTTTAATAAAGATTGTCAACAATAGAGACTCTAATGACTTTGTTAAAACAGGATCTTGACTTAAATCGTACATTAAATCTTGGCTTGAATTGAGTGGAAGAAACTGAATAACTAACTTAGAGTACAAGCCTAGTGTTTGACAACAACAAAACAACATACATTATTTATATGGCGCTGAATTTTGAAGAAACATAATCAAATCAAAGCGCTTCCGCTAACGTTAGCAGTCAAAGTAATAAACACCAAACGCAATACAACGCGAACACACACAGATCAATGAAATGGAATTCTAAGCAGAAACAGACTTAATGTACAAGAGAGAGTTTTAAAGAGAGCGGAACTTTAATAGCGGGGAAACAGGTGGATTTTAATTTGGCAGATTTAACTTGACGTTTCTGTTGTATACTTTTCCACACCTAGTCAAAATAATACCAACTGTTGACTAAACTGTTTTAAGAGACTAGATGAAGACGGTAATGAAAACGTGGATGTTGGGGCTTCGTAAACATTGTTTTTTTTTCAGCGATTTAGTAATTGATTAAGCCTAATGTGTACAGGCATTTAGATAGACAAAACTTTTAACCATTTTAGATCCTACTTGTGCTTCAATTCTGTTGTAGTACTTTTCAATGTCAGCAGAAGACATTTGTTGAATCTGTTCTATACTAAATTCTGTTCCTAAGTATTGCTTCGTTTTTCCACACGCAGCCATAGAGTACAACTTTTCCTTTTTATTCATAACACTTGCTTGCACTTCATCAGAAACTTTACTGCTTCCTGCGCATTTAATAACAGTTCGTCACAATTCATTTTTAGTTGATTTATTATTTTTATTTTTTTAAAAAAACAAAAATAAGGTGCTTGAAAAATGAGTGCTGAAAAAACTGTTGCCTGTAACTTGTATATCAATCTGCTCTGATTGGTGGACTTTCTGTTGCGTACACGATGGTTGGTAAGAAACTATTGAAAATGAAAGCAGCTGACCTTGGAAAACTTGACCTAGAGGACTCCGGTAAACTAATCGCTGATAATTAACTGCTTCAATCGCAACAAAAGACTTTTTAGTTAAGCAAGGAATAATTCCAGAAAATATAAATATGTAAAAATAAAATGGCTTCACTCGCAATGATGATTGGCGGTGCTGTAGTTAACGCTCTTGCTTTTTCAGGTAGTAATTACATGTTCAGTAAACTAGAAACAAACAAGGAAAGACAAAGACGATAATCGAGCTCTGGAGCAATTTAGCAGCATGCACAAGACGACTCAACTCAAAATGCATCAGATCAACTCTCTCAGTTAGATTTTATTAACAACAAATTTAAAACTGTCAAAACCCATGCAGCATACACTTTTTAAGAATGTTGACGACGCCATTAAAGAGTATTATAAACGATGACAGGAGAAAGAAGAACTCCTCCAACAGCTTCCCCCATCCAAAACATGAAAGGCTAAGATCTCTGCCCTCCACGCCATCCGAAAAAACAAAAACTCCAGGAAATAGCTTTTATTGTAGTTGGTATGAACCTTGTTTATTTCATGGCAAAAAACGTTTAGTATTAAAATGAATGATAAACTATCTAAAATTTATTATTCATCGAAAAGGTTATATTGGAAAACGGCTTTAACCTGCAATTTCATAAACCGAACCAACCAAGCTGCAAGTCAGTGAACAAACAGTCTAAGAATGGCTATCTAAACAAGCTATTTGGCAAATTTATTGCTACCAGCGCTTCTAAACGAATTAAAACAACTTCATTAACTCAGCTGCTAGAATGGTCTTCAATGCCAAGCGATCTTCTATACATCCCTCAGTTAGATTTTAATCAGAACCCGTTCAAAAATATTTAAATACGCGCTTACTGTCATCGATTTAACTAGCAAGATATAACAGATGCAAACCTGACTGATAAAAGCAGCTATACTTCAGTCTCTGCGCTTTAAGCAAATAACAAGAAATCTATCGATATGCGCTCCGTCGGCCATTATTGACCTGATAGTCCTGATTTAATTCAAGTTGATCAAGGAAAAGAATTTAAAGGACAATTCAATGGCTTCTTGTTGCTCAGATAAAGTATCAATTAAAAGGGGTATTCCTGGAAATCAAAATTTAAAAACAATCTATTAGCGAACGACTTTTCTCATATTAACAGCATAGACCAACTCCTTGATTCAACTAGAAACACTGAATGGGTTAGAAGATTAAATAGTGTTCTGAGAGTCATGAATAACGAACAATTTCAAAGTTAACAAGATTTAAACCAGTAAAAGCAATACTTAAGAAAACAATTGACTGACCCTTCAGTGTCATGTGAATGTACGTAGACATTTGATGATGCAAGACGCTGATGTGTGTGGAATAAAAGTTAGGTTCCTCTTTATCAAACCATGGTAAGTGTGAAGGAGACTGTGCGCCCTAAGAGCGACTGATCCAATTTGGAGTATTGATCCGTACGAGTGTAAAAAGTGTAATAGAAATGAATCCTGTGTAGTGTATGCGTAACAAAAAAAACGTGCGCAATGTGAGATTATGTGCACGAAATAACATTTCCAAAGTGTGTGTGTCTGTCTAAGGTGTTGTTTTGTGTGTATCTGTGGGTAAGTCTCCTTTGCTGTTAACCAGTAAAAGAAATGAATGAGTTTAGGTTCGTGGGTGTTTGGGAGAGGGGGGGGGGGGGGGGAATGGTTTTAATGGTGTTGTTGTGCTTTGGAGGTGGGGGGGGGGCTCATTTTTGGTCGTGCCATTAATATGGGTGTTCTGGGGTTTCATGACCATGCACCATGAGTATATCATCTGAAACGGGTGAGTAAAACTGAAGTACTTTGTGTATGGGAGTAAGGGTGTGTAGTATAATAATACTGTATAATATTTGCATGCGTCATAGCGCTTCGACCCAGAAGTACTCAAAGCGCTTTAACAATCAAGGCGTTCTCATTACAAAAAACAAAAAAAAAAACCAAAAAAAAAAAAAAAAACAAAACTAAAAAAGTCAGACCACGTATGTCAAAAAACAAGAAGTGCATTCTTTCAAAGCAACTATCAGCTGGTGCTCGTCCTCTGCATCACAGTTTGGGGGGGGCACGCACACCCAGCTCGCAGACGCCCACTCACCCTGGCCAGAAACAGGAACACAAGCCACAAGGTCATGCTAATCTAAAACAGGGCGAATTATTTGGCCAATCTTCTATTTATAACCCCATTCGGGTGTTACAGCAGCGAATTGAAAAAAGGGGCTTTAACCACCATAGACCCAGCACACACGCTTCACACTGGCGCCCTCAAAAAAAACTAACTCTACGGATACAGGAAAAAGACACGCACACAGACGCACACACACACACACATGCGTGCACACACAACCCACAAAACCAAAATACACACAAGCAAACATGTATGCACACATTCATGCTCACACACACACACACACACACACACACACAGTCACAACATACACACACACACACACACACACACACACACACACACACACACACACACACAACGCACACACACACACACACTACACACACATCTGACACACGCACAAACCGCTCAAACACGCACCACAAAACACAGCACACACCGCCTATTCAATCTTCCCTCACGTGCACAGAACGATAGACAACTGATCAAATATTTAGGGCGCAGCAGGAAAAAGATGGGTTTTAAGAGAGGTTTTGAATGAGGAGACTGAGTTGGAGTGTCGGAGAGGAGAAGGCAGAGAATTCCACAGAGATGGTGCTTGACAAGAAAAAGAACGTTGGCCAGCAGATTTGAGACGGATGGAGGGAATGGAAAGGAGACGAGAATCAGAAGACGAACGTAGTTGGCGAGCTGGGACATAGAGATGAAGAAGATCAGTGAGATACAGGGGAGCTTGATCATTCAGTGACTTGAAGGCAAGGAGGAGAATTTTGTAGTCAATACGTGATTGAACTGGGAGCCAATGTAGGGAACGAAGAACCGGAGTGATGTGATCGTACCTAGGGGAGCGAGAAATGAGACGAGCAGCATTATTCTGGACCCATTGGAGCTTAGAGATGATAATTGATGGACAGCCAGCAAGAAGTGAGTTACAGTAGTCAAGGCGAGACAGGACAAAAGCACATACTAGAGTCTTCAGGGCATCCTGAGAGAGGAAACGGCGGATGGAACTAATTCTTCGAAGTTCTAGATAGCAAGCCTTGCAAACATTGGAAACATGCTGTTTGAAAGAAACTTATATTGAAAGAATATAAGTTTAATGGTACATTTTGGCTGAAGAATGTCTAGCGTTGAAAGGGTTTTCAACTCAAATGCTCAATCTGCAGTAGGAAAAGGCAAGACTGGAGAGGAAAAAACACCCCAAAAGAACCGAGAAATGGAGGAGGTGGTGTTGATCTGCATCTTTGTCCAATGAGGTATTAGGTTAGGTCAGGTTAGGTACATTATAGTCGCAGAGGCGTCTCTGTGAAATTCGGGTTGCTCCCACCTGGAGAGCGCGTCGCAGCCAGAGGCGCGCCACCCAACTTTTGTTTTTTTGCATTCGATTTTTGTGTGACTGATGAGGAAGGAAATGAGGAGGGGGGGGGCGGGGGGTAAATATTGACCAAATGACAACTTTTTCGTTGCCACTGGGTTTAACGTGTGCTAAGTGCATGACCACACAGGACCTCGGTTTATCGTCTCATCCGAAAGACTCCACGTTCAGACCGCAAGGCCTAGTGCAAAGTGAGAGGGGGAAAAAACCTGTACCCAGGTTTGAACTTGGGTTTACTTGACACGAAGCGAACGCGCTTCCACTGTGTCACTCTACACTGTATAGTTTTGAATGATAGAGCAGGAATCGCAAAACAAAACAAAAGGGGGGTGGTCCAGGAGTCAAAAGAGTCGACTACAACCTGCATGCGTTACTGCCTTAATTACGTGGTGATGTTTTCTTCTTTAAAGACCCACCAGATCGCGTGTCAAAATCACGGGTTTCACGTGCTTTAGAGAACGGGAAAAGGGGGATTCTGGCTCAAGAGGGAATCCCCTACTTTTAGATACAAAAACACAACTTTAAGGGGTGAAAAAAGTAAAAATCCGTCTCCCCTTTATTCTGTCAAATCGGAAGAAAAAACACTACTTTTAGGTGAAACAAAAAATTATTTTTAATTAAACAAAATAATTTGAGTTAGAAAAAGGAACTCAACATGACAATGACACTTGATAAAATAATTGAGCACTTAGACAAAGTTTTTAAAGAAACGGATTTAGAAGTTATTGATCCAAAAAATGTACTAGAAAGTGTAAAACATGCTATTTCGCAAATACCTGAAAAACTAGCTATAGAACCACCAGTTAAAGTAATGTTAGCAGTGTACATAGATTATGAAACAGTCCAAGGTGAGCAGCTTCAAGTATGGGTCTCTACTAAACAGCAAGTAATTCTTTCATATAATGATTTTACAGAAACCTGGGCAGACAATTTAATCACCCAGTTCATCAATGCATCAGAAGAGGCAAAACTGAGAGGATCTGGTTGGTCAGAAGGCGGAGTATTAGAAATTAAAATGAAGGAGAGTAAATATGCTCCAATCGTAGGAAACTCCTTTATTCCTTTACCTAAAGAACTTGTTTTAAAGCGTGCAGTATTAAACATTAAAAATACTGATGATAAATGTTTTATGTGGTGCGTTTTAGCTAAACTTCACATTATGTTAAAAAGAACGCAGAAAGAGTAATTAACTATCAACCTTACATAAATGAATTAAACTTTGATGGAATCGACTTCCCTGTAAGCCTAAGCGAAGTTGATCAATTTGAAGAACAGAATAAACCAATTTCAATTAACATCTACACATGGTCTGTAGAAGAAAACCTTAAACCAATCCGAGTTTCAAAGAACTCTCCCATGATTGGTGATCCAGATGAAAAACATATTGATCTTCTCTTAGTAACAGATGGAACAAAAACACACTACACTTTAATCAAAACAATGAGCAGACTTATAAACTATACTACAAATCACAAAGAAAAACAAGAATTCTGTCGAAGATGTTTACAGAGAATGCCTAGTATTCAAGCAGCGGTTGAACACAGAAAACATTGTAAGTCATCCGCTGACTGTGAAACTAAACTTATTACTCTCAAAGAAGGTAGTAAGGTGACCTTTAAAAACTGGAAGAAACTGCAATTAAATCCATATGTTGTATATGCTGACTTCGAATCTATCATCGTTCCGTATCAAGGACCAGCCCCAAAAAAATCTTCCTAAAACAGTTTTATTAAATAATCATCAAATCTGTTCATACGCATTTATTGTTGTTAGATCAGACGGGAAACATTTTGAACCTGAACTTTATAGAGGACCCGATGCTGCAAAAATCTTTTTAATGAGAATGATGAAACTACGAAATGAACTATCTAACCAACTAAATTTATTAGATTTAATCATGACGCCTGAAGATTTAATTCAATTTGAATCAGCTACTGAATGTTGGATTTGCAAAAAAGGGTTTATGCAAGAGGAGGACCCCGATTATTCAGACATCTATAAAGTACGAGACCATGATCACATTAGTGGAAAATTCAGAGGAGCAGCACACAACTCCTGTAATTTGCAGTTAAAGGTTGAACCAAAGACTTGGAAACTGCCTATATTATTTCACAATCTACGTGGATATGACTCTCATTTAATTCTACAAGCAGTTACTGATTCATTTAGAACCGTCAGTTGTATAGCTCAGTCTTCAGAAAAGTACATGACATTTACATTAGGACAATTGTCTTTTTACGATTCATTACAACATATGATGAGTTCTTTAGAGTCTTTAGGTCAGTCACTATCCAAATGCCCTATAACAGAAAAATACTTTGATCCAACACTTGTACGAAAAGGAGTATACCCTTACGAGTACATGAGTAGTTGGGATAAATTTGACGATTTAGAATTACCACCTAAAGGCGCATTCTACTCTAGTTTAAAAGGAAAAGATATAAGTGACTCTGACTACAACCATGCACATTCAGCGTGGATTAAGTTAAAATGCCAGACCATGGGAGACTACCATGACGCCTATTTAATGGCTGACGTTTGTTTGCTTGCGGACGTATTTGAAAATTACAGAAAAACGTGCATGAAACATTACAGTCTAGACCCTGCTCATTATATCTCTGCTCCTGGAATGAGTTGGGATGCATTCTTAAGATTTACCAAAATACAGATTGACTTACTCTCCGATCTACCAACTCTCCAGATGATTGAAGACGGACTACGTGGAGGAATTAGCATGGCTTCACACAGTTATTGTAAAGCCAACAACAAATACTTAGACGACTACGACTCGACAAAACCATCAAATTATGTCATGTATTTAGATGCAAACAATCTCTATGGTTGGGCGATGTGTCAGTCACTTCCATTACGTAACATTAAAATGTTTACAGCTCCTTTTAATTTTAATATCACGGAGTTTTTACAATGGCTGTTGAAATTACCAGATTCTTACGAAACAGGATTTATTTTAGAAGTCGACTTAGATTGTCCGGATGAACTCCATGACCTACACAACGACTACCCGTTAGCAGCAGAAAGACTTCAGGTGGGATCAGAGCTACCAAAACTTGTGCCTAATCTATTCAACAACAAAAAATACGTCTGTCATTATAGACTCCTA
Organism: Phymorhynchus buccinoides; assembly: GCA_017654935.2. NCBI lineage: Eukaryota > Metazoa > Mollusca > Gastropoda > Neogastropoda > Raphitomidae > Phymorhynchus > Phymorhynchus buccinoides. The sequence continues at coordinate 50,583,139 of CM065690.1, forward strand.
CAATTCTATTTACGTCACGGATTAAAACTAACAGCAGTTCATAGAATCATTTCGTTTAAACAAGATAAATTCATGGAGCCATATATTAAAAACCCCACTAATCTCAGAACTCAAGCTACTGACGCCTCAGAAAAAGACTTCTTTAAACTAATGAACAACAGTTGTTTTGGAAAGACAATGGAAAACCCGCACAAACGCAAAGACGTCAGATTAGTAACACAAGAAAACAAAGCAATCAAATTAACTTCAAAACCTAATTATCAAGACTTCAAAAAATTCCATGACAACCTTTACGGTATCATGATGAAAAAACTTAAAGTAAAACTAGATAAACCAGTCTTCATTGGGTTTGCTGTTTTAGAGTTGTCCAAACTGTTAATGCTTGAATTCTTATACGACTACTTTAAACCACTCTACCCAGACTCTAAAGTATTGTACACAGATACTGATTCTTTTATTCTAGACATTCCGACTGAAGACTTTTACAAAGATTTAGAGACAGATTCAGTGAAAGGATCAGACTCTAAGTATGATACATCTGACTACTCAATTAAATCTCCATTACATTCAACTGTAAATAAAAAAGTAATCGGTAAGATGAAGGATGAACTGAATGGCGAAGTAATCAAAGAGTACGTCGGACTGAGAGCGAAGATGTATTCAATAGAAAGTCAAACTAGTGTAATTAAAAAAGCAAAAGGAATCAGTAGACCAGTTGTTCAAATTGAAATGACGCACGGCAACTATAAAGAAGCGTTGTTCAATAACAAAACGTTTTTTCATGACAACATAAAAATACAATCTAAGTTACACGAGATAAACACAACAGTTGTAAATAAAAAATCACTCGACTCAAACAATACAAAGCGAGTGTTTAAATCACCAGAGTTTTCGTATTCAATTGGACACTGGAGGACTAAATGTCATAGTCAGTAGACTTTCGAAACTTGGAATCATATTGAATTGAATAAGCACCCTTTGGAGTTCTTATTGTTATTTCCCTAGAACAGATTTTAATGTGTCGTTTATTTTTTTTTCGCATTCTTTTTGTATCGCTTCTATGTCTTGCGGTTGTGAAAAACTTGCTCTTGATTTTTTCTGAAGTTCAAACTTTTGCATTTTGTAGTCGTTGTAGTCTGCTTGTAAGACTCTAAAAATTTAGGACATTAGGAACTTCTATCATATAGGTGAAACCTTTTCCTCCTCAGACACAATGTAAAACTTTATTAAAATAAAGACTTAATAGATAATAAAACTAAAATTAAATTGTATTTTGTAGAAATACACTAACATTTAACTCTATGCAAGACTTTTAAAAGTTTTGAGATAAATACGTAGTTCAAAATGTTTTGGTCACATTTAAAATCGAGATTAATCCTGTAAATTTTCATATAATATTGAGCCCTTGGGTGCTCTATTTGTTGAAATAATAATAAAGTTAATAATAGGTAAAGATATTTTCCTTACATAAAGTATAATTTGAGAGATAATTTGATAGATAGAGTATGTGTTTTGTACTGGTAGTCTTTTTTGTTCTGGGGCCCCTCTTTAGATGGTGCCCGAGAGAGAGAGAGAGAGAGAGAGAGAGAGAGAGAGAGAGAGAGAGGAGAGAGAGAGAGAGAGAGAGAGAGAGAGAGAGAGAGAGAGAGAGAGAGAGAGAGAGAGAGAAGGAAGTAGAGATTTAACACCTGCTGGGCCAAAGGGCCATTTCGGGCACTTGGAAATTATAAAGATCCTGGAAAAAGGAAGATTTTAATCAAGAATACAGATAGTTTTTTGTTTTGTTTTTTAAATTGTATAGATTTGGTGAAGAAGAATTCAAAGTAGATATTGTTTTTTAGAGTTTGTTTTTTTGGTTTTAGTTTTTGAAAAAAAAATAATTAAGAGAAGCAAGTTGTTTTTGTTTTTTTATATAAAATCTGAGTTCATAGTGATAAAAAATATTATTTTAAGAGATATTTAGCAGTTTGCTTTTTACATGTCTGGCAGGGAGAGGAAATCTATGATTAAAAACCCCCAGGGCTACAGTTAAAAAATGTTATATTGTGCTCAAGGAGCTTTATTTACAAAAAGTTTAAAAAGGAGGCAAAGGCCTTCATAACATTTTATGCAATATTTACATTTAAGTGAAAGTTAAGGTCCGCTATAAACTAATGTAAGACGTAACAACATCAGCAGCTTCATGCACAGTTTCACAGGAATCAGTCAGCACACTCCAGTCAGTACATTCAAAACAACCCCTCAATTCATCCACACTCTCGGTTGTCCACTCTTTCACGCTCTTTTTCACTACGTTCAGTTTGTATTTTGGGTCTGTAGGCAGGGATGCAAAAAAGTTGCATGGTGTCATGGTCAGAAGCACCCACTGGTGGTAGAGGTAGAGATCTGTATGCATTGGGAATATTGCCGTAACATAAGTCAATAGTCTTCTTCTGACGAGTAAAACATGTCACATATTGTTCAAAAGAGTGTAGAGTGTTACGCAAGTCACAATGATTAAAGTCACCAGCAATGAAGCAGGGGGCATCAGCAGAACTCAACTGTAGCTCTCTGACGACAGCAGCTATCTCCCTTCCGGCGCGTGCAGCAGAGGTCTTATCAAACACAGGAGCATAGACAACTGTCAAAAAGACACTGCTGTTTTCACCAAAGACAAGCAAGTCATCAATGTTACTGATCGCACCCTCATGATCTGAAAGAAGCTGGCTCATTCTTATTTGAAAAACTTCAGGACCTGAGCTGATTCCAAATGGAAGTCTGGCATAACAATATCTCCTGAATGGTGTGATAAATATGGTCAACTCCTGACTTTGTTCATCCAAGGGCACTTGTTGGAATCCACTATTGCAGTCTAACTTGGTAAAGACTGGAACGAAAACAAAACAAAGAGCTAAGGGATAAACTGAAAGAGCTCAGGGGCGAGGGAAAAACTGATCTTGTGATTAGGAATGGCAAGATTGTCAAGAGACCACCCAGCCAAGAGTTGGGTGGCTCAAATGCTAACTGACTCAAAGGAAAAGCTTGTGTACATAGTTTTAATAATGGCAAATGTAAAAATAAAGAGTGTGAATTAGGTTTTAAAGTACTGTACACTAATACAGATGGGTTGTTAAATAAAAAAGACGAACTGCTGACACTAATTGACGACGAAAAGTCACAAATAATTGGTATTACTGAAACTTTGCCTAAACGTGTACATAGTTTTGTTATTTCAGAGTACAACTTAGATAACTATACAATGTTTCACAATGATCACCCTAGTCGTGGGGTAGCTTTGTATTTTGATAAATCACTTCATCCACAAGAGTGTATTTCCTTAAATAAAAAAGACTACAAGAAATCCGTTTGGTGTCACTTTCAAACCTCAGAGAAAGAAAAAGTTTTAATTGGTTGTATATACAAAAGTCCAAACACTACAGAAGATAACTTAAATAAACTCTATGACTTACTGAGAGACAATGAACTGAAGAAATATGACAAAGTGTGCATCATGGGGGATTTCAATTTCCCGGATATACGCTGGGACGGACAATGGACATCAACCAAAGACGAAGAATTTATTGAAGTGGCTAGAGACGCATTCCTGATACAGTCAGTAAAAAATCCCACCAGAACTAGAGAGGGACAAAAATCAAACATACTTGATTTGATATTTGTGAATGACACACAATTAATATCTGATATTAATCATGTTAGCCCACTGGGAAAAAGTGATCATCAGGTGCTACTATTTAACTTGTATGTTAATGTACATCACTCAAATTATTCAGAACATGGTGTAAAATATAACATGAAAAAGGGTAACTTTGCTCAAATGAGACAGGACTTTCAAAGCCTAAATTGGGATCATTTGGATAATTTGAATGTAGAAGATTGTTGGAACAATATTAAAGATAGGATCCATTTATCAATGGACCAACACATTCCAAAAATGAAGATTAATTGTAACAAAAATAAAAAAGGTAAACATAAACCTTACTGGATGTCCTTAAATTTAAGAAAAGTGTTAAAAAGAAATATAGACTATATAGAAGATACTTAGAAAAAGGTAAATCCAAGGCTAGTAAACAGTATCTAAAGTATGTTAAAATGAGGGATTCTTCTTGTAAGCAATTCAGGAAGGAAAGAAAAGCTTATGAAAAAAATATTGCCCAAAATAGTAAATCCAATCCTAAGGTGGTTTTTTTTAATAGATAAATTCCCAATTGAAAATTAATACAGGCATTGGTCCTTTAAAAGATCAAAATGGAGACATAAAGACGTCAGATGAGGATAAAGCTGATATTCTGAATGATTACTTTGCAAGTGTCTTTACTATAGAAGATACAGAAACATTACCACAAATGAAAAGTGAATAACAGCCAAAGGCTAGCTGTGCACAGATTATAGTCACTGTAGAAGCTGTTAAAAGTAAGCTTAATTAAGCAGCTAGTCACTAATAAGGCTCACGGTCCTGATAAGATACCATCTAAGATATTAAAAGAACTAAGTGAGGAATTAGCATTACCATTAACTATATTGTTTAATAAAAGTTTAGAAACGGGTTATCTTCCTATGGACTGGAAGAGAGCAGAAGTAACTGCAATTTATAAAAAAGGGACTAAGGCAGATCCGGGAAATTACAACAAAACAATACAACAAAGGCTGTCAGGTTAACAAGCATTAGTGTGTAAATTACTAGAGAGTTTATAAGGATACAGTGGTTTAACATATGAATGACTTTAAATTATACTCTGACTGCCAGCATGGGTTTAGATTGGCAGATCATGTATGTACCAACTAGTAGATCGATGTATGAATGATTTTACAAAACTAAATTGATGAAAAGGAAAGCATTTGATGTAGTGTACCTCGATTTAGAAAGGCTTTTGATTCGTTCCACATGAGAGATTATTACTTAAACTTAAGGCCTATGGTATGCTGGTAACAGGTAAGCTGGGATAAGAAACTTTTTGACAGGGAGAACTCAGAGAGACGGGTAGGTGATAGTTATCAAACGGCATAGAAGTTTTGAGTGGCCATCCCACAGGGGAGCATTCTGGCCCGATTTCCTTTTTACAGTTGTATAACGACCTACCTGACGAAGTACAAAGTGATTTGTAACATCTTGGCAAGACGACCAAAAATAAACAATCATCTAAAAATTCTAATAACATTACAAAATATGACATTAACAAACTTATTGACTGGTCTGCAAAGGGAATCTTACTTCAACGCAAATAAGTGTAAAGGTCATGCATTGGGCCTAAACAAATTCAAGAACAGAGTACGGAAAACAAACACGGTAAACGACAGACACGTTTTGGAATCTTTTGTGTAGAAGAACAAAATATTTAGGATTAATAAGGAGGACTTTTATAGGATTAAATGGAGAGGTGTTTTGTAAATTTGTATAAAAGTTTGGTGAGACCCCATTTGGAATATGGCAACTTAATTTGGAATCCTTTTCTAAAAGGACAGTCTCAGGCTACGAAACGTGTTCAAAGGAGGAGACAACCAAACTAATAAAAGCATACGAAATTAGATTATGGTGACAGGTTAGATAAAACTGGAATTTACCATCCCTAAAATATCGGCGACTACGAGGGTGATTTGATAAATGTTTATAAAAATTTTCACAGTCTGATATACTAACAAACATTGATACAACTTTCTAACTACTCAAAAACTAAGGAATAATGATTAGGAAACTACTAACCCAATACAGCAGGAACTAACCCCATTAGAAAAGAATTTCTTTAGTAACAGAGTCCTAAGTACTGGAATTCTCTTTCCAGGCACATATTTAAATTGACACATAACCTTAATCAGTTCAAAAAACCTCCCGATAGGAGAGACCCCAAGGAATCAACCATTGACATGTGTATATGTTAACGCATCTAAATGCGTCATAGTCATGCCAATCATGAAAAAAGAAACAAATAATGGATGGCAGCGGATAGTTTTCTCTACGGACTGACTCGTTGAGTTTGCTCAGATCCACGCAGAAATCTAATTTGTCATTCTGTTTTGGCATGACCACAATAGGTGCGCCACCAGTCCGTTGCTTCGGTGATATGGAATCAGTCCTTTTCTTTCAAGTTGCTCCAGTTCAGCCTTGAACTTTTTCTTCAAAGGCAATGCTAAAGAGTCGTGGTGCAGC
>CM065690.1:50589780-50599780 GCA_017654935.2 Phymorhynchus buccinoides
AACGAAATAAATAACTCTGACTTAGTATTATTAAACGACGGCTCTTCCACTAGATTCCCAGATAGTTCCAAACAGAAACCCTCCGCTATTGATTTATCACTTGTTTCCCCTAACTTTGTAGTCAGTCACGAGTGGTATCCCTTTTCGGACACATTATTTTCTGACCACAAACCTATTTCCATCGAATTTAACGTCTCCCACGAAGAACCAATTAATACACAAAAACAACAACCCAAATACAATTTAGATAAAGCCAACTGGCATCTTTATAGATCCCTTTTGAATAAATTTAACGTAGATAATATTATAGACAGTAACCTAGAAACATACTACGATAATGTTAGAAAAACAATATTACAAGCCTGCGAAAAATCAATTCCTGTCCTACACAATTACTTGTACTTGTGCCATAGCCGATGAGGTTTAACCGAGGCGTGGTCACCGCTACAGCTATCTGTATTAATTAAAAAAATCGGGACTTTACTGGTTTCGTACTGCCTCCGGGCATTGCCTCCAGTATTGTTCCCACCATATTTGTATTCACAAATGTCCCATATGTGTCTGATTCAGACCAAGAGGACGTAAAACTCCATTTTCTCTCTCTCTCTCAATTCCTGTCCTTCCCCAGTTTGACAACAACAAACCAAGTGCAAAGCCATGGTGGAACCCAATAGTCAAACAGGCAGTGCAGGCCAAAAAGAAGGCCTGCAATTATTTCGATCTGCACCCCCCCCCCCCCCAACCATACCCTAAAACTGGAAGCAGAATCCCACTGTGATGATTTAATTAACGAAGCCAAAAGAAATTATTTTAATTCTAACGAAGACATTATTGATTATAAAGACCTAAGCAAAGCTTGGAAAAAACTTAAACAGATTAATTCGAAGAAAACTGTATGGGAGCCCAGAGTCCTTAAAAACAACACACTCACTACAAATAACTTAGATACGGCTAACACCCTGGCAGAAACATTCGCCCAAGCAAGCCAAATTAAATATTTACCTACAAAAGAAAAAATTAAGCGTCAAAGCGACCCCCATCATACAAAATCACACGATAACTCTCATTACATTAATGCCCCTTTGAAAATTACCGAGGTTGCTGCAGCCATAAATGCAATCAAAAAAATCAGTAAAGCTACAGGAGATGACCCTATCTCCTACAAATTAATAAAAGAACTCCCACAATCCTTTCACAAAATTTTACATGATTTCTACTCCAAGTGTTGGGAGGGGGGTTCCGTCCCCCACGCCTGGAGGGAGGCACAAGTAATTGGGATCCGAAAGCCAGGAAAACCGGCCAAGGATCCCAAGAGCTACCGTCCTATCTCCCTCACCCCACACTTGGGGAAAATTTACGAGCGCATCGTAAAATATAGATTAGAATACTTCTTGGATAAAAACAATATTATTCCCAAATTTCAAGCAGGGTTCCGTGCACATAGAAACTGCATGGAACAAGTAGTAGGACTCACCTCCCATGTCAGACGCTCCTTCGCTCGCCGCAGAAAAGTCCTGGCCACCTTTTTTGACATAAAAGGGGCCTACGACTCAGTCTGGCATGGGAGACTCCTTGATAAACTCAGCAGCCTCGGTATAGAGGGTAACACATTCAACTTCATACTGTCCTTCTTACATAACCGCAGCATGAGAGTGAAGGTGGGCCAGTCTGTGTCGATGTCCCATCAACTTGACATGGGAGTGCCCCAGGGCAGTGTAATAGCCCCCATACTTTTCAACATTATGGTCCATGATATCTATAAATTAAAACTGCAAAACTGTAAGATATCTATGTACGCCGATGACATCGCGATCTGGTCTATAAAAACACCCCCAGGCAAACAACATAATTTAAAATCTGCCCTACAAATCCACCAATCCAACACTAATCAAATAACTGAATATCTACATAGTAATGGGTTCACAGTTGCCCCCCAAAAATGCGAGTTTATGGTTTTCTCCACAACAAAAGTTCAACCCACCTCAATTAAAATAGATAACGTCACTAAGTTAGCAGTAACATCGGTCAAATTTCTTGGCGTGATTCTAAATTATAACCTATCTTGGAATAACCATATTAACCACTTAACCAAAAAAGCTCATCAAGCACTAAATTTCATTAAAGTCATTTCGAGACAACCATGGGCTAAAGATCCCAAATTTCTAACTCACCTAGTACGTACATTAGTACGTAGTAGACTAACTTACGGCATGGAAGCCTTTTACTCCCTGTCCACACAAAACTTAATAACTCTCCAACGTTTCGAAACTAAAGCCCTAAAGACTGCCCTGGGCCTCCCTAGTTATGCAATAACACTCTTGATATACAGAGACATAGACTGGACCCCACTGACACACCTAATCAAACTTAACTGCGCATCACTTTTAGTCCGTCTGTATGCAACAAACCATTTTTCCGAAGACGAATTTCTTACATCCTTTTCCGAACCATATCACACCTTTTCAAAAAAATACGCAAAATTTAAAAACATCTATGATTACACCCAAGACGTACTAAATAAAATACCCCTTAATAACATCGCAGCCTTCCCCCAGCACAGACCCCCACAGTGGGATTGGGATCCTCCAGACATAGATATTAGTCTCCACCATCTTTACAATAAGGAAAACGACATAAATTATCTTACAGTAGCAGCAAAAGAAAAAATACACAACTTACAACACTATCTCTCCATATATACTGATGGTTCACTCTTAAATCCAAATCAAATAGGGTGCGCCTTCCATATCCCCAGTTTGAAAATCTACAAGTCCTTTCAACTTAATAGTAATATCTCCATTTTTTCCGCCGAACTTTGGGCCATTCTCGAGGCACTGGTTTTTATTAACGACCTACCAAACTCCCCATTTCAAATTGTTATATTCTCAGATTCCCTCTCCTCAATAAAAGCACTAATCGGTCAAAACCACAACCGCGCTGAAATTAAATATGAAATAAGAAAATTAATACATCAACTACATCTCAGAGGCACTCAAGTCCTTCTAGTATGGATCCCATCTCACTGTGGGCTGGTCGGGAACGAGCTGGCCGACAGAGATGCAAAGTCGGCCGCCTCGGGTCTCTCCGGCAACACAGTCTCCATAAAACTGTCAGTGGGCGAAGCCAAAACCTTATTAAAAAAATCCATACACCAGGAGTGGACGAAAGAATTGGAACAATATGCCAAAGCCCACTCCTGGGATCCTAAAATTGTCAAAGGGGGACTGTTCCTTCCCATTCCTTCCAAAAAACAATCTTTAATTTTCCGATTACGAACAGGGTCCATCAAATGTAAATACAAAAATCTGCCCTGCGAATGTAACAACATTTTGGACCTTGAACATCTATTTACCCCCTGTACCCAAATTCAAAACCAATTCTCATCTTTTTTTGAAACAATTATAGCGTTAAATATCCCCTTCACCCAAAATTCCATTCTCACTTACGGCCCACAGGGATGGTCCCCCCTCATAATGTTTGCAGAGGCCATTATGAGTTCCTCATTTGGCCATAACTTTTAACAGCACCAACCAAAATCTGATACACAAATTTCTTTCATCCGTGAGGGAGGGGTCCCCCCGGACAGCGGTCCGCACACCTGCCCACACTCCACCGCCCTGCTACCCCCCCCCCCTTCCCCCCTCCCCCCCCCCGTTTTTAATACGCAGCACGTCACTCCATTAGTGCTGGCTCTATTGAGCACCCCCCTCTTTTTACCCCCTTCCCCCCGGTGGATGGGTGTGCGGCCCGACCTCCGGGGGGGGTGCCTTCGTAGCCGTCACGCCACAGCGTCGCGCCATGTCGCCTGGGGTCCCTCCGCAGTCGTGCAGGACCCCCGCATACGGCGCCTTCCCTCTGTCTGGGGCGGGGAGGAGGGGTCCCTCTCCCTCCCTCCCCCCGCCCCAGTCATGGGAGAATCGTTAACCTCCCTCACCATCCTATCCCACTCTAAACTTGGACCTGGACTCCCATACTATGTCAAATATAAAACAATATAAACAGGCCCATCTGCACGACATCGAGGGCGGGGGGGATTTTGTGGCCCCCCCTCCTCGGGACTCTGCATTTGGGTTCTGTTATAAACTAATTTCAAATCTGCCTTACTGCCTAAATAACAACATACTGCACAGCACTGCATAGGGAATTCCCATGCATTTCATTGGCCCTGGCAAATCCAATAGAGAAACTCCAGCTGTGTGGTAAAGACCTCTGTAACTAGCGTATATTCGCATATTTTTAAAACACAAACTTATTCTTCATCATCCTCCTCACCATACATAATCCAATCCCTTCTACACTCAAGCCATCTTCCACGGCTGCCGATTGCCGGCCGGGTCTCTATGAAAACAAACATTTTAATCACAGCACAAGTTTTAACATTGAAAATAATTTATCCAATACCCCTGACTCCCAAAGAACTCACCCCAAAGACTACGTATTTTATATCCCAATCAACATTTTACTCATCAACCTACCCGTTCCACCATACATTTTAACTAGCCTATAGATTGACTGGGTGGCCTCCCCTTCCAGCTGCGAACTTATCGCAAAATACAGAGGTAACATAGAAAGAATGAACGTATGAATGACTAAATTAGTAATTAGGCATTTTGCCCCACCTCACGTTCCGGGAACCTTTTTCTTTCTTTTATTTTCACCCTTCCTTTCGTAGAGCTGATCTCCCCCTTGTTGGGGTGGGCCTGCGGGGGGTGCTGACGCAGGGATGGCCTGCGTATCGCTCCCCTTGCTTGTCTCGCCCCCTCATTGAGTGCTGAGACCCTCCGATCCCCCCCCCCCCCCCCTATTCTTTCGTTGTTCCCGGAACACAATGCAAATAATAAACTCAAAATACAATTTTACCTTTTTTTAAATAAAATGAATAGCTATCCACGATGTAAATACCTTCCCCTGCTCTACTCCCCAGGGAAGTCCCAGGGGAGAGAGTTCTCTCCCCAGGTGGATAATTTTAAATTTTTTATAAAATAGGGCCTTTGCCCCGTGATCTATTTTATAGTTCACAAATTTTTTGTAAATAAACTAAATAAATACCTGTAAATACAAGTCTTTTAACATAAATAAAGGACAGTTTTGTCTTTTAATAATAAAATAAAGCTTTTGGAGTTTTTAAACCCCGTAGCCCTGAATTTTAAACTTTATTGGTTGTTTCGGTCGACCCAGACAAGACTTTTGAATTTTATATAACACCTTACTATTTTACAATTCATTTAACACGAACTCCGGTTCCAAAATTATTTTAAGCCCGAACTTCGGTTCACAATCATCTCAAATGAGTATTTTAAACTTGATAGCTAAGAGAATTCCCCCCCACCACTATATGTTCGTCCACGTTCTGTCCTCATGTGTCCTGTGATGTTTTATCTTTATTTACCCATACCCAACTAATACACATGTCCCATATGTGCCTTCCCGGGTCGAGAGGACGTAAAACACCAAAATTACTACTACCCGCTTGCACTCTTCTACTAGACACGCTATCAACAGCAAGCCTTTCTCTCTGTGTTCCTTGATTACCCTCTATACTGTGTAGTTTTAATAAACGTGCTATATACATGATCCTTGGAGTCAGCTGTGTTTCTTCTTGATGTAATGCACACATGTGTGAACCCAACAACAACAACAACAACAACAACAGACAACTCATTATAGAGGGGTTGTCATGGGCAGAGGCGTATCTGAGGAGGGGGTACAGGGGTTCCTAACCTCCTCCCCTTAAAAAAGTAAAAATAACAAAGTGAAAGGAAGAAAAAGAGGGGAACATGTATGACCTTATGTAATTTGAAGCCAGAGTTTTCCCCTTTTCTCCCAGGAGAGTCCTTCTTTTCATCTTTTACATTCAAATTATCAGTAGGTTCTATGGCGCCACCCCAAACCAGCCATTACGATGGTACGTGATCAGCCCACCATGTTAGCAATGGGTAGCGGGGAATCAGGGTTCGATTCCCGAGAGGGAGCATCAGAAACTACCTCTGACTGACTGATCCGCGCCTGAAGGGGGGGTGGGGGGTGGGGGGTAGGGGGAGTGGATATGAAGTTCTTCGTGTAACAGGCCTTAATGTGCAAACCGGCCTTCATGTCCATAATCGGATATTTTGATTGGTTTGCTCATTTTGGCACACTGAAATGAGAATGTGGACATTTTGGCCTGCCATCTTGTTAGACCAGAATGTCAAAACTTGTGACGTGTGAAAGTTATTTTTGACCCTAACCCTAATTCTGATGAAATAGCACAGTGCACCTTATTCTTTGGTTATGCAAGTGTGTTTGTTAGTGCATACGAAATATCGAAAATCACATGGAATCATCCTGAGTCACTTAACAGACGATTGGGCAACCATTCTGGGACAATGCTTATTCTATGTTAATTATCATAGAGTCGTATCTTTGTGTTTACCAAAATGTTAAAAAAAATTACTTTGCATAATCTTTCAAAACCATTTGAAATCATTTTCAGATATACCACAGGTTGAAAATACATCAAAAGCTCAAGGATTATTACTATTTGCGCCACTAGGGTGGAGGGGGTAGATCCACAGAACCTGTGGATCTTTGTGTGCGTGCTTTGCCTTTCTCGTTGAAGGTGGTGACAAGAAGGACAGGCCGAATTATCCTTGAGCTGGGAGTATTTTTAAGCTCTACTGCTTTTTAACCGGTAATTGTCAATCTTCTTTAAATCGTGATCTATTCTACATGCTTTACATATTTGTTTTTGTATTAGTCATTGTACGCCTTATGCTGTGACGGTGTTCCTGTTTCTCAGGTGGTCAGCGGTACATCAGGGGCTGAAGGCACCGGCCCCATGGACAGACCTGTCACCCTGACCTGCCCTACCTGTCGCACCTGTGTTTCTCTACCTGAAGGTGGGGTCACACAATTACAGGTGAGCAGTTTCACATCAGTGTGTGTGAGTGGGTAAAGGTTGGATGGATATAAAAGCTTGATCAATGTAGATTAGAGTCATGAGGGTTGAACGGCTTTGGACATAATGGAAATTTTGCAGTTCAAGTTAGACTTGATTGTTTTTAGGTCTTATGCTGTCCTACGGAGAAAAATGTCCTCTCTTTCTTTCTCTCAGTACCCATCTCACCATGTTCATTCATATCCATGTGCAATATTTTACTATGTGTGTGTGTGTGTGTGCGTGCGCACGCGTGCGTGCGTGCGTGTGCGTGTGCGTGTGCGCGCACGCCCGTTTTTTTGTGTTTGTGTGTGTGTGTGTGTGTGTGTGTGTGTGTGTGTGTGTGTGTGTGTGTGTGTGTGTGTTTCAGATGAACTTCTACCTGGACGAAGACCTGGAAGAACCTGTTGCTGCCCCTTGCCCTCCGCCCTGTGACCTGTGCGAGGCAGGACTGGCGGCAGAGTTCCAGTGCGCCAGCTGTGTCCACTCTTTCTGCAGTCAGTGCCGTCGGTCCCACGACAAGCTGTGCAGGTCACCAGCCGCTCTCCTCCTGGCAGACCCCCAGGGCCAGGCAGGGGCGTCCTCTGTGGGCAAGGGGAGCCGGCCACTGGTGGACAGGATGGAGGACGTGCTGAACAAGGTGGCTGAGCGGGAGAAGAAGCTGGCTCTGGAGAGAAGAGACCTGGAGCGGCGCATCCACCAGCGACACAGCACACTGCTGCACCGTGTCACCCAGGCTCGTGACACCAGTCTGAGGAGTCTGAGAGACGTGACAGAGCGCCTGGGGGACTCTTTGATCAACACGGCATCACTCGCCCGCAAAACCTTGAACCGAGCCAAGGACCAGATGTGTGAACAAGATGATGTCGTGACAGAATCTACCCGCATTGTTTTCGATGAGCTGCTGGAGAAGGCGGATGATGAACCTTTGATGACCTACACCACCACTGACAGCAACACACAGTCCCTGCAGCAGACTCTGCAGCAGTCCTTGGGTTCAGTGGTTGCTGTCAAACTCAGTGAACACGGTGACGGCATTGAAGCTGGAGTAGCTGATGAGGACCAGTTGTCCAGAAACTGCCAGGCAGTTGCGACCAGCTGTCAGCATCATGCTGGTCTTACAGAGAACACGGACTGCATCACTGCAGAACTGAGCAGTCAGCACCATGCAGGTCTTGCAGAGAACACGGACTGTAGCACTGCAGAACTGAGCAGTCAGCACCTTGCTGGTCTTGCAGAGAATACGGACTGTAGCACTGCAGAACTGAGCAGGCAGCTGCAGCAACTGACTGTCGGCTTCCAACAAAGCCGGGCTCTGACTGCAGGACTTCAGCAGACCCACAACGCCAAAATGGCTGACGACTTCATCGCTCTGCAGAAAGAGATGACGTCACTGAAAGATGAGGTGACGTCACTGCGAGGTGACCTTGACCCTGCAAGGACAAAACCTGCGTGCTGAGTCAGGACAGTGACAGTGTGCGCAGTGAGCTCACCAGTCTGAAAACCAGCTGTGGTCAGATTCAGCCACTGGCCTCAGATGTCCAGACACTGAAGATAGAAATCAAACGGTTGGAAGATTTGTACAAGAAAGAGGAGACGACCATCGCAACACTGGAGACCAAACTGAGTCAGTAGATATGATTTGATGTTCTGCCATGTTCCACTAGCTTTCTACATGAACGCTTTTGATTTTTATTTATTCATATTTTCCGTTGTATGGTTCTTGTTCATACGTTCCATGATCTTTTTCTGAGCTAGAATAAAAACCATTGAGCAAATGACCCTGTCACTATCAGATTAAACATCCTCATTGTTTACGCATTTACACATTCACATACATACATACAGACAGACAGACACACACACACACATATACACACACACACACACACACACACACACACACACACACACACACACACACACACACACACACACAGACAGACACAGACAGACAGACAGACAGACAGACAGACACACACACACACACACACACACACACACACACACACACACACACACACACACACACATACACACACACACACACACTTATTTTCAGCATTGTGATACATCATTACTAAAAGAAATTGAGATGTAATAATGTAGTAGTAGTAGTAGTAGTAGTAGTAGTAGTTAGGGCTGATGTGGGCTAATAATGCTTTCTGAAATGGTATGTTGTGTCATCTTCTGTAGCATAAAATGACACAATTTGTCTTTGTGGTTTTCCTTGATTTCAGATAAGGTCAACAAGCCGGTAGCATTCCACGCTGCACTAACGAGCAGTGTCACCTGCACCCAGCGCCAGACCATCGTGTGTGGTAAAGTCATCACCAACCTGGGTGGTGGATACAACACACAGACAGGAGTGTTCACAGCCCCTGCGTCTGGTCTCTACTGCTTCATGGCTAGCTCCACCACTGGCTGTGATGATAACAGCAAAAGAGCAGCTCTGGATATTATGGTAGGGGAGAAAGTCCTTGGTGTTCTGTCAGCGTGGGGCAGAGGTAGAGCTACAGGTCACTGTGTGGATCACGTGCATGCAGGACAGACTGTCAGCTTGAGGTCATGGCATCATGGGACAAGAGAAGAAAGGAAGTTTAGTGGCGGATGGTTAACGTTCTTCACTGGCATGCTGCTTCAGCCAGATCTGTAGTGTGTGTGTGTGTATGTGTGTGTGTGTGTGTGTGTGTGTGTGTGTGTGTGTGTGTGTGTGTGTGTGTGTGTGTGTGTGTGTGTGTGTGTGTGTGTGAATGAGTGTGTGTGTGTGTGAATGAGCGTGTGTGTGTCTCTCTCTCTGTGTGTGTGTGTGTGTGTGTCGTGCGTGCATGCGTGTGTGTTTGTGAGAGAGAGAATGTGTGTGTGTATGAGTGTGTGTGCTGTTTATTTGTTTAAATATTTAGTGTGCTTGTACTTCCATCATAATTGAAACGTGAATACTTCAGTTTCTGAGGTTTTAGTTTTGACATATTTTTGTTGGTTTAATTTTAATTTTAATTTTAATAGTCTTTGAATACTTCACAAAATGTTATTTTGGTTTTAGAATAAAATTTTAGTTGAATCTTAATGTACAATGCTTTCTGG
>CM065690.1:50612280-50614780 GCA_017654935.2 Phymorhynchus buccinoides
CCGGCCATTCTCCTACGACGACACGGACGTCGTGGTCATCTGCTTCTCCCTGGACTGTCCAGACAGCTTGACCAACGTGCTGCTCAACTGGGTGCCCGAAATCCGTTACTTCTGCGGCGACGTTCCCCTCCTCCTCGTTGGCAACAAGAAAGACCTGCGCCATGTTTCTTCCCAAAACAAGATGGCGGCCGATCTCCTTGACAAAACGTCATTGGCAAAAATACCATCCGCAGAAATGTCGTCGGAAATAATGTCAACATTATCATCATCATCATCAGAAATGGCCAAGTTGAAAAAATCGGCGAAAATCAATGTCGTGACCTTCGACGAAGGGCAGGCTGTGGCGTCGGAAATGGGGGCCGCGGGTTATTTCGAAACTTCGGCGAAAAAGGGCGAAGGGACGGATGCTGTGTTTGAAGCGGTGGTCAGAGCGGGGATGGAGGAAATCCGATGCAGGAGGAAGAAGAAGAGTAAGGTTGGAGGGAAGAAAAGATAAAAGTTTTGGGGTGACTCTCCTCCTTATTCTTCCCATCCCAGGCTCTTTATCCCCGTGTTTCCTTATCTTCACGAACATCCTTTTTCTTCCTGCCACCTTTCCAGACCAGATAACGCTCAGGGTAAAAAAAATATGGTGGATTTTTGTATGTGAGAAAGAAGAAAAAAAGAGATAATAATTCATGGTGAAGCGGCAGAAGAAGAACTACAAACAACATAAACAAAAATACTTGTCATACATCACAAATGCTAAGAAGAGAGAGAGAGAGAGAGAGAGAGAGAGAGAGAGAGAGAGAGAGAGAGAGAGAGAGAGAGAGAGAGAGAGACAGAGAGAGAGAGAGAGAGAGAGAGAGAGAGAGAGAGAGAGAGAGAGAGCGAGAGAGAGAGTGAGAGAGAGAGAGAGACGAGAGAGAGAGAGAGAGAGAGAGAGAGAGAGAGAGAGAGAGAGAGAGAGAGAGAGAGAGAGCGAAAGAGAGAGAGAGAGAGAGAGAGAGAGAGAGAGAGAGATAGAGAGAGAGAGAGAGAGAGAGAGAGAGAGAGAGAGAGAGAGAGAGATAGAGAGAGAGAGAGAGAGAGAGAGAGAGAGAGAGAGAGAGAGAGAGAGAGAGAGAGAAGCTTTGCTTGTTGCTGCTTCAGTTATGTCGTTGTTGTTATTGTTGTTCAAGGCAAAAAGGCAGGAGAGTTGTGATTAATTTTTTAATGCCTTCATTTTACCAACGTCTTTCGGGCATCGCTCATATTTAACTAATTCAATTCATGCTGCAATACTCTTTTTTCATGAATGAAATGACTGCAATGTTTCAAGCTTATGTCATTATGCAGCCTTGATTTTGTGTTCCTGTTGGAAGTTTGCGCTGTAATACAGCTTTCTTGTTTGATTTTAACGTTGTTACTTTTAATTTTTTTTAATATTATAAATGTCATGTAAAACTGTGTATAATATTGCATTTGGTGCAAGGAACAAAGATGTCAATAATTCTTATATGAGTTGTTATGATTTGCAGTATTTCTTGTGAGGTCGGCTTGTTTTTGTCCTGCCGCCTGAGTCGCTAAGTTTCGAATCGGCACGATCATCATCACCATCATCATCATCTTCACGATCATCATCATCATCATCACCATCATTATCATCTTCATGATCATCATCATGATCATCATCATTATTATCATCATCATTATCATCATCGTCATTATCATCATCATCATCTTCATCACCATAATCATCTTCATCGTAGTCGTTGTCGTCTTGGTCATCACTATTTTACTCGCCGTTGATGGTGTCGACATCCTTCTCTTCTTTTCCCTTCCTTCTTTCTTACCTTCTTCTTCTTGTTCTTCCCTTTTCTCCTATTTTCTTCTTCTCTTCTTTTTCTTCTTCTTCTTTCTTCTTTTTCTTGTTCTTCTAAAAATATTTTTCTTCCTTGTTCTTCTTCTTCTTTCTTCTTTTTCTGTTTCTTCTTCTTCTTCTTCTTCTTCTTCTTCTTCTTCTTCTTCTTCTTCTTCTTCTTCTTCTTCTTCTTCTTCTTCTTCTTCTTCTTCTTCTTCTTCTTCTTCTTCTTCTTCTCTTCTTCTTCTTCTTCTTCTTCTTCTTCTTCTTCTTCTTCTTCTTCTTCTTCTTCTTCTTCTTCTTCTTCTTCTTCTTCTTCTTCTTCTTCTTTTTTTTCTTGTTCTTCTTGTTCTTCTTCTAGTCACCATAATTGCTATGCATGCAATGATTTAATATTGTCATAATTATGCTCTATTGTTTAGTTCTTTTCTTTTTTTGTACTATGGATGGTTATGCTTCATTTTTGTGTGTTTATTAATATAACGTACGTTCATATGATGATGTGTTTTAAGACTATATTTTTTTAATTAGTATTAGTTCGCGTTCTGTTTCGTCTATTTGCTTGTGTATGTTAACGGCAAATATGAAAAATGGCTACTGGGGAATGCCAATACGTTTACCGTTGTAAAATAAAGGTTCAATTCAATTCAATTCAATTCATCTGTAAAAGCGTTCTGT
>CM065690.1:50622280-50627280 GCA_017654935.2 Phymorhynchus buccinoides
TGTGTGTGTGTGTGTGTGTGCGTGTGCGTGCGTGCGTGCGTGCGTGCGCGCGTCGTATGAACGGTGATTGATGATATTTTTCTTGCCCTCGGTGTGACAAATTTTGCATGCAGTTTTCGAGATGTTCTGTTTTATCTAAACAAAAAATTCTTCTCCTCCTTGTTGGGCACCCCGGAGTTGGCAATAAGCGCGCATTTGCATGCTCATAAGAGCGCATCCCTTCTGCCGATAAGAGCGCATGACATTGTCTCTTATTCGTGAAATTAGTTACATACGTGACAATCTGTGTATGTCTGTATATGTGTGTTAGCAAACCTCGATGATAAAAACTGAATGCGCTCATTTAGGACAGAAGCGATGCGCTCAATTACGACAGAGGGGATGCGCTCATTTCGGACTACATGCATGCGCTCATATGAGCCGGAAAAAGTCGATGCGCGTTTATCGACAATAGAAAAATGCGCGCTTATCGTATGCAGCCCGGCACCCATCGGGTTGTTCCCTTCAACTTGCACAAATAGACGGACTCAGTAAACCCTCGCTTCATCGTCTACAGACCTTTGTTTTCATTGATTATTGTGTCTCCCAGGCAGCTGGCTCGAGCCTTCCAGGACAAAGGTCTGCAGCTGACCTACGAATGGAGAACCGCAGTCTACACCGTTCTCTCCCCCAGCAGCCTAAAGGGTCACCTGACCGTCTTCACCAAGACCGTGACTGCAGACGGCGAAGAGCTTGCTTGGCCCGGCGGATGGGCCAGGGCTGTGTGGAGATTGTTCGGACAGCGGCAGCTGTCTTTCCCTGCCTGGCTGCTGGAGGCGCCGTTTCGTGAGCAAGGGTTCCAGGACAGAGCCATGCCCGTGCCCCACGACGGGATCGAGATGCTCAAGTACCTGTATCCTCAAGACTGGTGGCTGGAGGTCAAACCTCCTGGCTGTTCGTGAGACCCTGTCTTTGAAGTGGGGTGTAGTAGGGGAAGACGGGGTAAAAAGCCCATGGCCGGGTAAGAAGCCCATGCCCATTATCTCATGAAATAAAGCAAATTTCAGTCAAATTTGCCCATGGGACGAATGCTGATCATTAACACTCGTCTCATGGGCAAAATGTGACTTGAATTTGCTTTATTTCATGAGATAATTGGCATGGGCTTCGCACATGGACTTTTTACCCCGTCTTACCCTACCAGGTCTGAGCACGTGTGCCTGAAGAAAATGTGTTTAACGTCCTCCGACCTGGAACAGGTCCATCCATATACTGCGATGGCTTAGAGTCCAAACGGACTGTCTTTAGATAGTCCATTGACTTATTATTGATGTTATTGCAAAAAAACTAAGAACTTGTATTAAAAAAGACTGCAAATAATGTAAAATGGGGATTATGCTTTTTACATTTCTGCAGTCTTTTTTTTAAAAAACAAGTTATTAGTTTTCACACTAAGTATGTTCAATGATACGTCAATGGACTATTTAAAGATAGTCCGTTTTGACTCCAAGCCATAATGTCCCATATGTGCCCTGCCGGGCCGAGAGGACGTAAAACTCTATATTTCATTCACTCCAAGCCATAACACATAGACGCCCATATAACTCATGAAAAAACCCCGAGATACAGACTCTCATCTGCACAAGCCCAACGAAGAGTAGTACGCTGCACTGATCCGCCTTCTTTCATAATCAGACCCTCATTGCCATTGTATCGTCTTCACCCCGAGAAGACCTTGCAGTCTTCATGAAGAACGTCCATGAGGGTCGACGACCAAGTGGACGATCACTACGACAATCTCCCTTTCTTGGACTCCACGCCATCGAAGGACAGTTAGAATTGTGCAGATAGTGGGTCGATCCTGGAGATACTACAATATCAAGAAAATCCGCGTGCCTGACTGTGAGGGTGGATGAAAAAAACCCGTTTCTATATGTGAGGGTGTGTGTGTGGGAGATGCTATTTTGTGCGGTAAATCGTGTCTCTGATTTTCTTGGGCGTGAAGGTGACCTCTTGAATGTGTCATCTCTGCCGTAAGAGTATGTGAAATAATCTCTAAATGTGTGTATGTAAGTGTAATTGTTATTAGGTTATAGGCCTATGTAGATATAAAAAAAAACCTCTTAAAAGCGTCGAAGTGCGCCAATAGAAGACAGTACCAAAAAATATTAGTCATAATATGACAAGACGTTCAATGCTGCACATGGTCATCTCCAAATATGGAAAGTGACGCCATTCGCGTGACCATGTCGGCTTTCAGCGAAAGCTTAGAGTTTTTTTTATAATCTTTTAACCTTTCAATCTGAAATTAAACTGACTCTAACCCTATTCCTATCCCTAACCCTAACCCAAACCTTAAAACGTCAAATACACAAAAATTAAACTTGACTAAAAATGGACTGTTATGTGCAGTCTTGAATGCCTAGTCATATTATGATATAGGCCTAATATAACATAATAATATACATAAGAAATTATAATATAACCTGATTTGAATTGATTTAATTTGATAAATAATATTGTTTGACAATCCTAAGTTGCTTGTTTGCTTGACTGAATGAGAGAGAGAGAGAGAGAGAGAGAGAGAGAGAGAGAGAGAGAGAGAGAGAGAGAGAGAGAGAGAGAGAGAGAAAATGAGAAAACAGACATGAATTTGTGTTCGTACATTTTTGCGTACGTGCATGTGTGTTTGCAACACGCGTGCAAAGACTATAGTCGGCTGTCTTTAAGCACACTAAAACAGAGTTAACCCTTGGCGGAGTTTGCGCCGTGTTAGTGCTTTCTAGTGCACATTTATCTTCTTTGAATGAAGGCTCTTGTCTAGGTTCTTTGAAGCAAAAGACCAATCTCTCCAGCCAGAGCAAACCAAACAATGTGTTCACGACAGGGACATTTTGAATATGAACTATTTCTTTCTCCATTAGTGTTATGGGACTTCAGACTTCAGACTTCAGACACTTTATTTTACAAGGATAAGAATTTAGGCTGGGCCTAGTCTTCCATTCTGTCCTTGGTTCTAAGCATGCAATACATAACTAATACTATAAGTGAACATTGAGACACAGGGAAATCGCCAACAGAAACAACAACGATTAACAGTAATATAGCAACGACAAGGTAGGCAGAGCGTCAACATCAGCAATAAAAACAAACAGAACAGAAAACTAACCAACCGAATAAACAAATAGATTCTGACGAAATATTTGGATTATTAGGGCATCTGTGGCAGCGCAAAATGCTACAAGGCGTCAAAATGTTTGCTACAACGCGTCAAAATGTAACATTTTGAGCGGAAAGTCCTGCGGCAAAATGTTACAATTGTAACATTTTGCCGCGTTGTAACATTTTGCACGGAAAGCCTGCGGCAAAATGTTACAATTTTGTTAGAATTGTAACATTTTGCGCGAGGCGCCCACCTTTGATTGAAAGTTTTTAATTGTAGCATTTTGCCGCAGGTTTTCCGTGCAAAATGTTACAACGCGTCAAAATGTTACAATTGTAACATTTTGACGCATTGTAACATTTTGCGCTGCCACAGCATCACCCTACACTTCAATTCAAAACACGGGGACGGGGACACAATGACGGGGGACACATACAGACGGGGACACAAAAGTGGTCAAAGATCAAGGTCATTGGAGCTGAAAATGCTGCCGCGCAGCTGGTGGTCTAGCGCATTAGCGCTCTAGTTTAAAAAGATTATTGACATCGAGCAAACTTCAGCAGGTCCAACGCCCCCCCCCCCCCCCCCCCCCCCCCCAGCCCCACTTGAGGACAAAGAAAAGACAATAATTGTAGTGAGGCTGTGTTGTTTTCGAAAGGTCAATATAAACCACTTGAATATTTGATTATTTGACAAAACATCAAGCAGCAGCTTGAACAGGGAAGTGTGTGTGTGCGTGTGCGTGTGCGTGTGCGTGTGTGTGTATGTGTGCGTGTGTGTGTGTTGTGTGTGTGCGTGTGTGTGTGTGTGTGTGTGTGTGTGTGTGTATGTGTGTGCGTGTGCGTGTGTGTGTGTGCGTGTGTGTGTATGTGTGTGTGCGTTGTGTGTGTGTGTGCGCGCGCGTGCGCGCGTGTATGTGTGCGCGCGCGCGTGTGTGTGTGTTGTGTGTGTGCGCGCGCGCGCGCGCGCGCGTGTGTGTGTGTGTGTGTGTGGCGGGTGGGGGGTTCTAGGGGTAACGATGAGGGTGGAAATGGTGGCAGAGTGAAGGAGGGCAGGAGAAAGGAAGAGAGAGAGAGAGAGAGAGAGAGAGAGAGAGAGAGAGAGAGAGAGAGAGAGAGAGAGAGAGAGAGAGAGAGAGCGAAGTAGGGAGAGACAAGATGTGTGCATATCATGAAGTTTTCACAGAATCTGAAGTGCTTTGAGTCGGTGGCAGGGTGTCTGTGTCTCTCTCACTCAGAGAGAAGTAGGCCTAAATCAATTTGTTTGAACTGTAAGCTAGAAGCTGAAAGCTGAACACACACACACACACACACACACACACACACACACACACACACACACACACACACACACACACACACACAAGCGCATACTCACAGACACACACACACACACACACACACACACGCACGCACGCGCGCACGTACGCACACACACAGACACGCGCGCGCACGCACACACGCACATACACACACACACATACACACATTCTCTCTCTCTCACACACACACACATGCACACACGCGCACGCGCACACACACACATGCATACACACACGCGCGCGCACACACACACAGATGCACACACGCGCGCACGCGCGTGCACACACACACACACACACACACACACACACACACACGAATGTTTATTGAGGATAACTGAATAAGCAAAAGTAGAGCTTTTTTTCATCAGGTCCTCAGACAAAAAAGAAAACAAGCAAATAAAATATATAAAATAAATAACAAATACACTATGAGCATGCAGCACAACAGAAAAACATGCAGAATGAAACACATGCGTGCACACACACATACACGCACGTACGCGCGCACGTACACACACACATACATACACACAC
>CM065690.1:50639780-50659780 GCA_017654935.2 Phymorhynchus buccinoides
TTCCATCAACGTTTTCAATCGAACTCTCTCACTCTCCTTTTCTGCGGCCGATATCAGAATGTCAACGCGGGGATTGGCTTGTCGTCTGACCACTTTTCTACCCACTACCCCTCCTCTTTCCGGTTCCTGTCACGCACGCGCTCCTCACGAGGAGGCCACGAGGAAGGAAGGGAGGAAAGAAGCCACGCCTGTCCCTGTCTGTCCGTCAAAAAGCGCTGAAATTGACTTGCCCGCTTCTCTCTCTCTCTCTCTCTCTCTCTCTCTCTCTCTCTCTCTCTCTCTCTCTCTCTCTCTCTCTCTCTCTCTCTCTCTCTCTCTCTCTCTCTCTCTCTGTCTCTCGTCTCGCAGTAAGCCCCGCCTTCTGTCCTGATAACTTTTTAGCTGTGTCGTTTAACTTTTTTAAGGTGTTGGTGATAAAAAGGGAGGATCTTGTGGCAGCCAATGCACTTACTTTGGGGGTGAAATCTTAGTGGAGCAAAGGTGTGTGTGTGTGTGTGTGTGTGTGTGTACATTTTCAGTGCTGATTTCTACCTATAAATTTTCGCTGTTTTGTAGCCTATTCTTTGAATTTCATTGAAAGTCCAATATCTAAAAATGTCAGTCATATCTTAAGGACGTTTTGCTTTGATTTTGTAACATAAGGAACGATTATATAATTTCGTTCATAGCCTATTTCTAGCATTCCAATATTTACAAATTCCACATTTTAGGACATTTTGCTTTTGATTTTGTAAAATAAAAAAAATACATAATTAACCCTTTCACCGCCAAAGTCGCATTTCTGCACCACAATGATTTAACACCCATGTCATTAAAAGCCTTGAAATCTGAGCCTAGTATCCAATGATACTAGCCTAGCCCAGTATCCAATGATCCAATTTTTTTTTTTCATTTTTAGAGGTAAAGTTAGGACTTATTTCATACATCACAGAGGAATCCCCAATATTTCAGACACATTTGTTTCACTACTAAGATAGGCTTAATGGAAAATTTTGGCTAAAAATTGGCTGGCGACGAAAGGGTTATTTTTGGTTATGGCCTATGTCTAGCGTTCCAATATTAACAAATGTCACAGTCATATCTTTAGGACTTTTTGCCTTGATTTTGTGACATAAGGAACGATTACATAATTTCGTTCATAGCCTATTTCTAACATTCCGATAATTACTTACAAATTTCACAGTCATATCTTTAGGACGTTTTGCCTTGATTTTGTGACATAAGGAACGATTACATAATTTCGTTCATAACCTATTTCTAGCATTCCAATATTTACAAATTTCACAGTCATATCTTCAGGCCTTTTTTCAAGCTTACATTGATTTTGTAACGTAAGAACAATTACATAATCTCGTCCGTATTCCATAGCCTATTTTATTTGCATTGATTTTATAACACAAAGAATAATTACATAATTTCCCTCATAGCCTATTACAAGCATTTCATTGAAAGTCCGATATGAACAAAATTTCATAGTCATGTCTTTGGGATTTTTTGCCTTGATTGTGTAACATAGAGAACAATCAAAGATATTCTAAAAGGGTAAGATGGATTACTTAAAAGCTCGGCGAACCGGGCTGATTGAGTTATCGTTAGTGGGGACGTGTACACTATTCACAGTGGAGACTATCCAAAAACTCGGACTGGAACTTGGAACGGAGAATTCAACTGGCCTATCGATGTGTAAAGTGTGTCACGTTTCAAAGGGACATAACCAGTGTTTCTGTCCTCACTACTCATATAGGAAAAAGAGACCGGATGTTTATCTTCCCCTGTACAGTCTTTGGAACAATGACACAATTTCGTTCATTGAAGTTTTTGCAAGCGCCTCTGTATATCTGCTGAAATCTGAAAGTTCGTCTGATGAACTAGTGATCACATTGGCAATAGCAACAAAGACTGTACAGGGGAAGATAAACATCCGGTCTCTTTTTCCTATATGAGTAGTGAGGACAGAAACACTGGATATGTCCCTTTGAAACGTGACACACTTTACACATCGATAGGCCAGTTGAATTCTCCGTTCAAGTTCCAGTCCGAGTTTTTGGATAGCCTCCACTGTGAATAATGTACACGTCCCCACTAACGATAACTCTATCAGCCCGGTTCGCCGAGCTTTTAAGTAATCCATCTTACCCTTTTAGAATATCTTTGGTAGCAACCGATTCTGGCAGAGTCAGTAAACTGACACATCAACGGAAAACTTTGAAGAGGAGTGGGTGGAATGAAAATTAATACAATTTCATACAACTTTTCATACAGTAACATCACTCTCCAAAAGTAAACGCGCCAATTATTAGAAAAGAAAATAACTGCTCAGTGGTTCAGTTGTCCGAGAAAATTTATTGCATCAAATTAAATTTGAGAAGAAAAACGGTGTTTGAAGCTTTCGATTGTTTCGGCCCAGGTTAAGGCACCGCCATACTGCATAGGGGAAGACGGGGTAAAAAGCGCATGGGCGGGTAAGAAGCCCACCCCAATTATTTCATGAAATAAAGAACATTTCAGTCAAATTTGCCCATGAGACGAATGCTAGACATTAACGCTCGTCTCATGGGCAAAATGAGACTGAAATTTGCTTCATTTCATGAGATAATTGGGGTGGGCTTCTTACCCGCCCATGCGCTTTTTACCCCGTCTTCCCCTACGATTCAATTCAAGCCGACTGTGACATTTGTGAGGCATGATTCTCTAGAAATTCTACTGTCTAAATGAATCTGATGAAATCCTACTAGTTTTGCTCACTCCATTTGTAGAGTACACGAATCTGATGAAATATATGTGGGTGTTTTGGTTTTGTATCAGACATTTCATACGATTCGTTTATTGGGGTCTACTTGAGCATAAGGAACGAAAATAGGAATATTTTGTAGACGGGAGTATTTCACGAGAATCATGTCCCACAGACATCGTCACAGTGGGATCGCAGCTGGATTGAGTGGTGCGCAGTGGATCGGCCTCTTTACTGCGCGTTGTTTTACGTTGGTTGATTGCGTAGCATCGTAGGCTTATCCCCTCAAAGACCCATCAGATCACGTGTCAAAATCACGGGTTTCACGTGTTTTCCCTCTTATAGCTGGTAAGAAGTCTTGTTTTGACCAGGTTTGACTCCCGTACAAAATGCCCCCCAAATTCAAAACGAAACATAATTTTAAAGAGCAGCCTCAATTTGAAGTTGGGGACATTTGTATGTGGGTCACAGCTACTCAGAAAAAACAAGGGACTTAATCGTGGTGCGTCAGTGTGTCTTTAAATTAATCTGGATGCTTTTCAGTCACTAATGATAATTAATTCAAAGATGAACACATTGTGACCTCTGAGACTGAACCAAAAGAAAAACAACTATAATTGTTTTCAAAGAAGAAGAAAACAAAGCCACAGTCCTGAACGTACAATCATCAGTTCGTTTTTCTATTCTGTCAGTTTTGAAAATCCAATCATAGCGGTTCACTCAGTTTTGAAAATCCAATCACAGCGGCTCACTCAGTTTTGAAAATCCAATCATAGAGGTTCATTATTCAAAATCAATCAGTCGGTCAAGACAGTTCTGTTGACTGCTTATTCAGCTGTGATCAAAAGCCAAGTCATAGCAGTTATCTCTTTTCTCTTTTTTTTTCATTTGAAAACTGCAGAGTTGAAGGTCAAGTCAAGTCATTGCTGGTTGACTTATGATGGCGACGGGAAGACTCCATCCTCATAAAAGTCAGTGTCGATGTTGTGTAGTACTTTGTTGTATTTTGGTTGTTTAGACATGTCCTTTTATGTATTTATTATTTTTTAATTTAATTATTTATTTAATGATTGATTGATTTATTAGTTGTTGTTGTTTTCTGTCCTAAGATGCGCCTTGTTTGTCTGTCTGTCCGTCTGTCTGTCTGTCTTCTGCCTGACTTCTGTTTGTATGTCATGTATACCATGCTTCTGTCACTCTTTCTACTTTATCTGCCTCTCTCTATCAGTTTCGCTTTTCGTAATGTAATAGGAACCTTTAAAAACAAGCGCGAAATCGCAATACTAGTTTGTGGCACACGGTCTATTTTTACCACTCCAATCATGAGTTAACTCCCCTGGCTTTTCAATAATTTTAATCTGTAAACCAGAATGTTATCTCTGCACCATTTCGTAACTTTTTATATCTTTTGGAAAACATTTAAAACTATGTATCCTACTTATACTCATCAAAAGAAGCACCGCATACTCGTCGTGTCTGTTGTAGTGTCTGTATTACGTATGTTTATTATTTTGTACGCTTTTAAAATACATCATTTTAAAGAGTGGCCTCAATTAATTTTGAAGTGTAGCCTCGATTTTGTCAAAATGTGCGACAATTTTGGACCGACAGACAGACCGACCGACAAAGTGAGTTATAGGTTTGTGGCTTGAGCCACAAACAAAAGCCAAAAACCACCACCTTTAGAACGGAAAGCTCTTTCCAACTTACTTGAATTCCTTGAACAATATCAAGACAGTTTGCTCTTATGAATAGAAATGATAATCCTTTTACTAATTTTTTAAAAATAGAAATGTTGCTCGGTCAATTACAAAGCACAAGCACACAAAAGTAACTAAATATATCAATACATAAATAAATAAATAAATATATTGACTGTTAGGTAAATAAAGGAATAAATAAATATATTGACTGTTAGGTAAATAAAGGAATAAATAACTAACTACACGAATTTTTGAATAAATAAATAATGTATCAATTTTAAAGCGTTGACAGATGAAAAAACTTATATAGAAATGAAGGAACAGATGATCAAATAAATTAATGAAAAGACAAATAAATGAATACATGAATGACTAAAATTGAATGAATGAATAAACTACTAACTAAGTAAATAGATAACGAAGTTATAAATAGGTAAATGAATAAACAAACAAACAAACAAACAAATAAATAAATATTGACCATTGCCTTGTTGTTTCACTGATGTTGCAATATTTTACTAACCGCTGAACACAATCACTTCAAAGTTTTACAACGTTATTTTACCTGAAGCAGATACGTCCCTTGCCTTCCTGACCTTGACCTCGACGCTTGACCTTGAGTATGCAAATTTATTTAGCACGCGATACATTGTGGATTGTTTTCGAATATTTAAAGTGTTTTTTGAATCTTCTACCTCTTTTGCAATGAGCGCTTCTGGCCGCACAACCAGTGATTACTCTTCCGGCCCATATTATTTCCTTTTGTCAAATTAAGAGGCAACATCTTTTTTTTTTTGTCGCACGCGAGCTAGAGAGAGCGACACACAGAGAGAAAGAGAGAGTGAGTTTAGTGTCGCTAAGTCACTACCTTCAAACGGATCGCCACCTGGCACAGTATTCATGAAGTGCGACTTAAAGTAGTTAACACAGGTCGGTAGTAACAGGTAAATTTAGAAGAAGTTGCCAATACGATTGGCTCGATAGGCTGTTTATAATAATAGACGATTTTTTGAGGAAAAAAATAGGGGAGGGCACTTCGTGAAAATTAGAGTTGATTTCTTCTATTACTCGGTCAAATACCATAGCAGCAATGCAACAATGGCGTCAAAGCTTGAAACCGCAGGATGCCAGTCAGCGACTTGCAAACATTTTTTTTAGAAAAATAAGGGGTGGCCAGTTGCTACAAAGTGATAGAACTTTATCTCTTCAGAAAGTACCTTGATTGATGTTTGGCGTCAGGAAAGCTATGCTCTTGTAGCCTCTCTCTCTCTCTCTCTCTCTCTCTCTCTCTCTCTCTCTCTCTCTCTCTCTCTCTCTCTCTCTCTCTCTCTCTCTCTCTCTCTCTCTCCGTCTCTCTCTTAGTGTGTGTGTGTGTGTGTGCGTGTGCGTGTGTGTTTAGTGTTATAATATAATCATTTAGTATACAAATGTAGTATTTTTCTTTCTTTTTATTGTTATATTTTGTTTATTTTGTTGTGACCAGAATGTTTATATTCATGTTACGTAAAGTGTGTCGCTTAAATGATATAATTTTATCAGGGATCATGTATAATGAGAGAGAGAGAGAGAGAGAGAGAGAGAGAGAGAGAGAGAGAGAGAGAGAGAGAGAGAGAGAGAGAGAGAGAGAGAGAGAGTGGGCCGTGTGTATGCATGTATTGGTGCATTCCTTCCTGCTGCTTGTTGACATTTTCATTAGTTTCTGCGAGGGTGAGGTGTTATCAGAGAGTGACAGTGCTGGTGAATGAGGGTGGATGTCTTTGTGAGTGAGAATCATGTTATTTTTGTTACTTTATTTCTTTGCACTGGAATGTTGGTAGTATGACTATCTTGTTGATTTTGATGCATGTTTTTAATGCTGCTTTTGTAAAGCGCATCGAGCATACTACTGTATGGATTTTAGCGCTATATGAAATACAATTATTATTATTACTATTATAGAACTTGAAAAACTGTGACGTAAAAATATAACCTATATCAAATTTAGAATGACGCACTGCGTTCTACATGATGTGTGTCTCCTCCTCAAACACACGAGGCGAGGGCTGGGGATCTACCTGAAAGTAGAGCAACTTCCCCTGTCTGACCGATTGAATTAGGCGAGATCACTCCCACACACCATGAACTTACTCCCCTCAATTATTTCCGAACAATTCCTATCGACACGTTGCTACCCGTGTTATTTGTTTAACCCTTTCACTGCCAGCCATATTTCAGCCAAAAATGTCCATTAAATTACAAATTAATAATCCATCTGCAGTATTGGGGATTCTTCTGTAACATACATAAAAGAAGGTCTATCCTTACTTCCCAAAACTAAGACAGTAGGGTCTTTGGATAATAGACCCCAATGTGATGCCTTTTAGTGACATGGGTGTTAAACCATTGTGGTGCTAAAAATGCGACTTTGACGGTGAAGGGATTAAGACGCACTCATGATTACCATACTTGCATGCCCTGCTCTCATGGTGAACTCAGTTTCGATTTTCAATCGAGTCCTAATGCCCTTTGTACGTTCAGGTCATGAATTCATGGGGGGGGGGGGGGGGGGGGGGGGGCGAGGGGGGGGGGGGGGGGGGCAGTCGTGGTGGCGCCCTCGGAGGAGGACCTCACTCACGCTGACTCCACGACAAAGACATTACTGTCGTCAGTAAGGGGCTTAGAAGGTAGTGTTCTGCATTATGCTAGCTCAGAACAGGCTCCACTGAACTCCAACGAAGTGACTCAGCAGCAGCGCAGTGCCTCTTCGGTTGGTTGCCTCCTAACGGCCTAACATAGATTCGCTCCCCTTGGACTGCTGATCTCGGATTCTGCGACCTGAAAAGCCAAGGTGTGGCTGCATAGTGTTTATAAATAAATAAACAAACAAGGAAATAATGAAATCAATAAATAAATAATGAATAAATAAGCTAACAAATACAAATAAATAAATACATAAATAACGAAAAAATGACGATTATAAATACACGAATAACTAAAATAAATAAATAAGTAAATAAACAAGGAAATCAGTAAATAAATAAATAAATAAATAATGAATAGATGAATAGATAAGCTAACAAATAAAAATAAATAAATAAATAACAGAAGTAAGGACGTTTATAAATAAATACATGAATAAATAAAATAAGGAATAAGGAAAATATTAACAAAGAACAATTTGATTCACATTTTCTTACACATTTAGTCCACATTAATGTAACACGCCAAGCACTAGACAGTGCTGACACAGTGTAAAGCTCTTCAAAGTCTTAAAGGGGCACCCTGACGGATGAGTTTTTGCAAGAAACACGTCGAGATCACCAGGAAAACACCCCTTACAGAGATCGCAGCACTCACTTTGCTCTGGTTTCCTATAAATCAAACCGTCAAATCGGCGGTTCCTCCTTCGCGGAGGTGCTGGACGTCAGATTCTTTTCTAATGGCCGCCTGAGTTAGACCAAATCGTTTGCACAAAATGTCCACTATACAAGTCTTTTTGTTTGTGGCTCAAGCCACAAACCTATAACTCACTTTGTCGGTCTGTCGGTCTGTCGGTCTGTCGTTCCAAAATTGTCGCACATTTTGACAAAATTGTCGCACTTCAAATCGAGGCTACACTTCTGGCCGCTCTTTAAAATGATGTATTTTAAAAGCGTACAAAATAATAAACATATGTAATACAGACACTACAACAGACACGACGAGTATGCGGTGCTTCTTTTGATGAGTATAAGTAGGATACATAGTTTTAAATGTTTTCCAAAAGATATAAAAAGTTACGAAATGGTGCAGAGATAACATTCTGGTTTACAGATTAAAATTATTGAAAAGCCAGGGGAGGTGACTCATGACTGGAGTGGTAAAAATAGACCGCGTGCCACAAACTATTGCGATTTCGCGCTTGTTTGCTTATGTTTCGCTTTGGTACATTGTGAAATGTGTTTCAGAGTTGAAACAGTCTTGAGTTGATTATTGCATTTGACGTGAATATAAACAAACTTGTTACATCCGTGCCTCGCACGGGTCCAGAAATAAAATGTTTGAAATGCAAAGATAATTTATTCAA
Source organism: Phymorhynchus buccinoides (assembly GCA_017654935.2). Classification (NCBI taxonomy): domain Eukaryota; kingdom Metazoa; phylum Mollusca; class Gastropoda; order Neogastropoda; family Raphitomidae; genus Phymorhynchus; species Phymorhynchus buccinoides. Next base: position 50,648,260 of record CM065690.1, read on the forward strand.
TGTTACATTGATATAACATATTTTTGATTTATTGTTTGTGGCTCAAGCCACAAACCTATAACTCAGTTTGTCGGTCTGTCGGTCGGTCTGCCTGTCCAAAATTGTCGCACATATTGTAAAAGGAAAAAAATACTTGGGCATAAAGTAACATTTCAGTTGTCATATCTACAGTCCTGAATGAATTTTGGTGTTTTACGTCCTCTCGACCCGGGTAGGCACATATGGGACATATATCTACAGTCCTGAATGAATGAATTTGGATTTTACGTCCTCTCGACCTGGGAAGGCACATATGGGACATTTGTTAGTTGTAATATCTACAGTCCTAACGTATGGAAAGAATTACATACTGAACAGAGCACATGAATCTTCAAGCGTACAAAATAATAAGCATACGTAATACAGACACTGCAACAGACACGACGAGTATGCGGTGCTTCTTTCGATGAGTATAAGTAGGATAAATAGTTTTAAATGTTTTCCAAAAGATATAAAAAGTTACGAAATGGTGCAGAGATAACATTCTGGTTTACAGATTAAAATTATTGAAAAGCCAGGGGAGGCGACTCAGTGTATGTAATGATTGGAGTGGTAAAAAAAAAACCGCTGGGCGTGCCACAAACGATTGCGAATCAGCGCTTGTTATTATTATGCTGTCTGTAAATGTAAGGGAGTTACCCGTACCACAAAGTTGGCCAACATCACACACAGTCGGAAAGTAATAAAGGACGGGAAAGAAAAGGGCGGAAATCACGAAACACGGGTTCGGCATTCTTCGTGTTTTCCGAGGTAGATTCGGCAATTTCCGACACAGCTCGGGCGACGCAGACGACACAAAATGTCAATGAAACTTCATACATTTTGCCTTCAAAATCAACTTTCCCAAGCAAAATGTTGAACCAGACATAGCGGAATCGCGTCCCAACGCGTTCTTCTGGAACTGTATGGCCAGCAAAAGTCCGACATTTACGCGGTGTCCGAGTTTTTACGTTCTTTTGCACTTCGGGCCTTAGCGTATTATGTTGTAGATTATAATTATAGATAAGAAAGGAAACGAATAAGTGTTTTAGGTGGATGTATTGCCATTTCACACAGATTGCGCAGTAGAAAGCATTTTGTGAGCCAGGGCAAGCTCAATCTCTCCCTTTCTCTGTTTCTGTCTCCCTCGCGCATGACCGGGAAAAAAAATATAGATCGCGCGTTCTGTTTCACCAAGGGAAGTAAGATATGCCACTAGAGTGACCTCCCGTCTGTCCACCAGAAGAGCTAATTAAACATGTATGTGCATCAATCTGTCGTTTCAGACGATGACTTCCAGATAGTAGAGGAGGCAGATGCTATTCTGGAGGCCTGGGAGGTAATTCTGTTTTTCAGAGGACATGCCTTGCCCAAGGCACGTCCCCATTCCCCTTCGACCAATAGGACTTTCTGGAGGAAGGTCCTTGAGGCGCTGAGGAATGTCAGCAGAGACCAACTAATCCCTTTAGCTGCACCACTTAGACCCAGTGCTAATGCCTTCCATGCCTCCCGCAGAAAGCTAGGGAACACTTACCAAATCATCGATATTTCAAAAACGACAGAAGCTACGTCGTGGAATATTGAACAGTAGTTTATTAAACGCATTAACGAAACGCATGCAATAAACGACAGCAATGTGTTGATCAGAAACATTTTTTTTTTTTTAAACAGAGGTACCCTAATTTTTGAAAATCAGACCATCGAAAATGTTACGAGTATCAAGATAATGCAACAAACAACTACACGACAAGTGCAAAGTGACGTTATTTTATTCACAAGAGACAAAGCAAAACTACTGGATCTTTCGGCGAATGCAAACAAGAAAACAGCAAATATAGCCAAAGGAGCAAAAAGCAGGCAACAAAAGGAGCAAAAAACCAACAAGATCAAAATCAAAAAACAATTCTTCCCCTCTACAGTCCAATGCGTAAAAAAATCAATAATGAGTGTCGAGAAAGACTCACAAATGGTTACATCCACCAGGATTTGCCATGCACTGCGCGCGGCATCATTCCATACACTGTGCAAACTTTATTGTGTACTCCTATGGAATGACATGCCACTCCAACTGGAGCAAATCCAGCAGCTGTTCCAGTGTCTGTTGGGGAGAGTGGTTCAGCAGGTCTTAACGGTTTTCCTCAGGGTTGAGATTTATTAAGAACATTTCTATAGATCCAGGCTGCAAGCTGGCCAGTTTAGTCGTACCCCTCCTGACTGCTGGATGGAGTTGTTTTGACCACCATCCTGGTGAGTTAGATCATTGTCATCCTGGAACCCAGTCCCTAGTGCAACCATCTGAAGTGCTGCCACAACATGATGGCCCAGGGTCTCGTTGATGTGCCTCTGAGCGTTTAGGTTTCCTCGAATGTGGTACAATGGGGTTCTGTGATGAGCCGAGAAGCCTGCCCATACCATGATGGAACCCCGGCCGTGGACTGTCATGTGCTTCATGGAACCGTTCGCCTGGCTTTTTCCAGACTCCATGAGTCCATGAGACTTACTCCATTTGTATCAATCCATCTGACTTTATACCTACTATTTTGATGCATAGCAGATCCATAGTTAGCTTAGTGTACAAGATACGTCTAAATTCATGGAAATCTAAATACATAGAAACTAATTGTCTCTGCACTCAGAGATTATCAATTCATCATTTACTATTAGAATGCCCAATGTTGCTCTCTAAATACTGAATGTTCAATATGGACTTTTTTCATAAGTATAATATTACTAAGGATATCTTAAGTGACGCAGAAATTGACATTGCTTTAATTGCGAAATTAATGCTGTCCACGCCTATTGGAAGCTTACTGTAAATGCTTTGCTTTGTGTGTTGTTGTAATTGGTGTGTTTTAAGCTTGCATGTATTTTGTAACAAACTTTAATTGGTTCAATTTTTGCATGTTGTCTAAAATCACTATTCAGGTGAAAAGACATTAAATTAAAGATTCATTCATGAGTCCATGAGGATGATCCAAGGTGATCTGAAGCTCGCCAGTGACCAGAACTAATGACCCCGTTCACGTGTTCATCGTCCATAATGGCGACACCGGCCCTGGTGAGCAGCTTTGTGAGCTGGAGTTAGCCCGAGGCGCTTTGTTGGGTGATGAGCGTAGAGCTGGACTTGGTGCAGGAGGCTTAACCATGTCCGAGTGGAGTTGTTGAGGTCTGCTGCTGTCCTTAGATGCCACCTGATGTGGCTGGTCGGGGTTATCTGGTCAGCCAGGGCGTGCCTGGCAAGGTACTGGTTCACCCGTGTGGTGGTCTTTCTGGGTCTCCCTGACTGTCGCCTGATGTGGCTGGTCGGGGTCATCTGGTCAGCCAGGGCGTGCCTGGCAAGGTACTGGTTTACCCGTGTGGTGGTCTTTCTGAGTTTCCCTGACTGTCGCCTTTCCAGAGCTAGGCTGATGTGGAAGTTTAAAGTCCATGACCCATTTTCAGCACATAGTTTGTTTTTAAACATTTGGCTCGCCATTTGAGTAAATTGACTCAATGGGTGTCATTAAGATATCAGGTGTGTGTGTGTGTGTGTGTGTGTGTGTGTGTGTGTGTGTGTGTGTGTGTGTGTGTGTGTGTGTGTGTGTGTGTGTGTGTGTGTGTGTGTGTTTGTGCATTCTGTTAGTTTTCATCCTATCCCTCTAATCTGTTCAAAAGTATGGCAAGGTTATGGGGAGCGTGGAACCATGTTCTGTACACACACACACACACACACACACACACACACACACACACACACACACACACACACACACTGACACACGCACGCACACGCACGCGCACGCACGCACGCACGCACACACACACACACACACACACACACACACACACACACACACACACACACTCACACACACGCGCGCGCGCGCGCACACACGCACACACATGAGTGGACATACATACAATCGAAGACACACACTCACACACATACATAACACACTCAGACAAGAAATACCACAACCCCTTTCTCTAATACCAAAGTGCGGCCGCTATTATTATCATTATTATTATCATAGAACTAAGAGCATAGAATTATCGAAGATTCGAAGATGCGCGAACGTCACAGACTCACAGAAGCAAATAATAAGCGGTGCCATTAAGCCAAGGGAAGCAAATGGGAGTGAACAGAGAGCAAAAGGGAGGGAATTTGACCAGCTGGCAATCTCTCTCACTCTCTAAAAAAACACCAGCATTGTTTGCGATTCAACTTCTGCCGAAAGTGAGAGGGCACTTCGGCGAAAGGGCACTTTTATCGGAGATCGCTTGCCGCTGGGGGGGGGTGTATTGTACGGATATGGGGGTGGGTATGGGGGGGGAGGGGGGGGGGGGGGATAGGGGGAGGTTTGGGAGAGAGACAGCAAAACATCTTCTTTTCGTCAATGTGATCAAGGACATTTGATGTGATGTAGCGCATTCTGTTTTCCTTTCTTCTACTCTACCATATTTGGTTGCGACGCGCTCTCCAGGTGGGAGCAACCCGAATTTCACAGAGACGTCTCTGTGACAGTATCAAATACCAAATACGTTATTTATTTATGCTCTGCATTTTCGTTGCTGCTGCACTCTCAAGTTGTTTCTGTATTTGAATGGTCAACTTAGGACATTGATTTGACCGCCAGGGGGGCAATCAAACCAGTAAGGGCTTAGCGCGTGATATTCTTAGTTGGGCGTAGTGAGAGAGAGAGAGAGAGAGAGAGGGGGAGATGAGTCCCTCCCTCTCTCTCTCTCTCTCTCTCTCTCTCTCTCTCTCTCTCTCATCTCTCTCCTCTCTCTCTCTCTCTCTCTCACTACGCCCAACTAAGAATATCACGCGCTAAGCCCCTACTGGTTTGCTTGCCCCCTGGCGGTAAAATGCGCGTCCTAAGTTGCTCATTAAGTATGATTAAGAGCAACAAACAAACAATCCCTGTGTTCGGGCGATTTCCCCCTCAAAGTTTCGAAGAGTGAGGGCTAATGCATAGTAATCGTTATTTTCGCGACGTTTAACTATCTCATTTGATTGCAAATTTAACAGAGCATCAATCTCTCCACCAGTGTTGATGTGTACTGTGTGGGTGAAGGGTCGTAAAGGCGAACCTGGCACATCCTTTTTTTGAGGATGATGCTTTGTTTGCCTCCCTTTGGCTCTGATCCACTCATTGCTAGGCGATTGGTATCGTAATCAACTTTGGTGGAGGGGAGTTAATTAAAAAGAGAGTTCTCCCCCTTTGTTCAAGAACAGGAAAGATTTCACGCCTCCACAGTAATTGCTCTTAGGGAATTGCAAATGAAAATGCAAATTTAAATGTAGGCTATAATGTCTTTATTTAGTAGACACCGTAACTACACATCATAATATTTCATCATTATGTAACATTGTGAGAATATCAGCAAATAAATGTGGAGAAAAAAAATAATACTATTTTAAAAACATCTTGAGTTAAAAAGCTACAAGAATTTCAAATTGAATAAACGGAATGTTTAAAAAGTAAAATACAGTAAACTTAAAAATCAATTAAATTTAAAAGCTGTGCAAAAGACGATCAACAAAATATAATCTGAAAGAAAACAAGTCAAATATGAAAATACTACCTGTGCATTAGGTCAAGATAAAATAATATAAACAGATAAATCGAAAATGACTTGATATAAAAATTCAGACTGTATACACATCTGTATTGTTAGAAATTCGGGACTTTCCTGGTGTTGCACTGCCTCCGGACATTGCCTCCAGGATCGTTCCCACCATCTTTATATCTACTAATGTCCCATATGTGTCTGTTCCGGACCGGAGGACGTTAAACAGATTTCCATCCACTTGATATAAAAACAATATACATATCTGTATTGTTAAGAAATCGGAACTTTAATGGTGATGCACTGCCTCCGGGCATTGCCTCCAGGATCGTTCCCACCATCTTTATATCTACTAATGTCCCATATGTGTCTGTTCCAGACCGCAGGACGTTAAACGGATTTTCTCTCTCACTTGATATAAACAAAAAAGAAAGAAAAAGATCAGACCTGGTATTGCAGTACCTCCAGGATCTGCTTAGAGCTTTGAATGATGGTTGGTTGATGGTTCTGCTTTGCAGCCGAGTGGACGTAAAGCCTAACTTTCACTTGATATAAAATATGCATAATACTGAAAAATTAATCATAATATTAATAATAACAAGTGCAACGCCGAGCGGCTGCAAAGTCCCCTCGCAGCATCGCCGAGGTACTCCGAAATCGGAATGGCGTAAATTTGACCTTAATGTAAAACTAAGTAAATCAGTGGATAGCTTGCATCTTGTGCAACAAGTATACCAAATTTGACGATAATAGACTGAATAGTTTTTTATATATAGCCTTGGGGTTATGACCCGTGATTTGAGTGCGCGCGATCATGCGCACACGCGCGCACAGAAAAATTCATGACAACTGTGTTATAGACCATTCATCAAGAAATGTGAAAAAAACCTGCATTAAAATAGATGCAAAACTTCGCGAGATATTAGCGATTATGTGTTTCGGGGTTTGAACCCCGTAACTGGCGCGACCTTGACCTTAATGTAAAACTGAAATACATCAGTGGATAGCTTGCATCTTGGCAAACTAGTATGCCAAATTTGATGATGATAGACTGAATATTTTTTTGAGAAAAACGGACGAATAGCCGGACGGGCGGAGGCACGCCGGACGGACACCGGACGGACACCGGACGGACGGACCAGACAAAAAACAACAAAGAAAAAGACCCACTCCCATAATGAAGTAGAAGTAGAGCGTGTGAATATATGAACATTAATATATAAAAAAAAATGCTATGTAACATTTTAGACTTGTACAAAATAGCGATTGAGCAAAACAAAAATAAAAGTTAAAAAATAATAGCGATTGAGCAATAATCTACCTTACCCTGCCTATCCCTGCATCTACACCGTCTCCGTCCCCCCCCCCCCCCCCCTCACATTTCACTATCCATTTTCCTCAACCCACTCTTTCTCCCTTCTCTCCATCAACTACCAGCCACCAGCCCACCCCCTCCACCCGTACCCGTATACCCCCATCCCCGGCCCCCAATTGCACATACCCTACTCATCTCTCACACATCAACCTTTGGTGTGAAGAAGAAGCTGAAAGCAGCCAGTAGAGCATGCAGCGTGAAGAGGGGAAGAGTGACTCTATTGACAGCAAAAAGCATGTGTGCACATTCTCATCAAGCACTTAGTCCCTAGCCCTGCCCTCAGAAAAGGAAAAAAAAACCACCCCACCAACATCTTCTACCATCCGGGAAATGTCTGGCGTTACGCCGCAGGCGGTCTTTTTTTGGTTATCCTGCTTCTATAAGAATGGGGGGTACATTGCAACTTGATCGAGAGAGAGAGAGAGAGAGAGAGAGAGAGAGAGAGAGAGAGAGACACAGAGAGAGAGAGAGAGAGAGAGAGAGAGAGAGAGAGAGAGAGAGAGAGAGAGAGAGAGAGAGAGAGAGACTGGACACTGGACACTGGAAAACTTTATTTGACAAGGATAAAGATTTTAGGCGATGCCTATTCTTACAATCTGTCCTTGGATAAAAGAAAAACAAATTTAAGAAACAAAAAACATTTGTATACTCTCTCTCTCTCTCTCTCTCTCTCTCTCTCTCTCTCTCTCTCTCTCTCCTCTCTCTCTCTCTCTCTCTCTCTCCTCTCTCTCTCTCTCTCTCTCTCTCTCTCCTCTCTCTCATACACTGTCTATACATTGTTTATGGACACATACAGTTTTTTTATTAATTTTTTTTTTTTTTTTTTTTAAAAACCCACAAAGTGAAACAAATAATTGATGACAAGTAGGAGGTGAAAGCAACATCAATCCAAACACATTTAACAAGCAGTTTAAAGGCAAACAAATAAACAAAGCATAAAACTGAGATGTAAACAATCAATTGACATATACCATGCATATCACATGTAGGTGTACACAAGGCAATACAGTTATACAGTGTGCGTTCAAAATGACACAGGATTTAAGCAGGGCTGTAAATTATGAGAGAGTGAGAGCGAGGAGAGAGGAGAGAGAGAGAGAGAGAAGAGAGAGAGAGAGAGAGAGAGAGAGAGAGAGAGAGAGAGAGAGAGTTCAGACTTCAGACACTTTATTTTACAAGGATAAGAATTTAGGCTGGGCCTAGTCTTAATAATAATAATAATAATAGTGAATCATTTATATAGCGCATTCCTCCACCAATGTGGAGCTCTATGCGCTTAACAACAACAAAAATTAAGAAGCAACAAATTCAACAACAACACGAAATAATCGCTCACGCACATGCAAAATAGGCATACACATACACACCCCACCCACACACACACACGCACGTTACGGCACACATACACACACACACACACACACACACACACACACACACACACACACACACACACAACACACACACACACACACACACACACACACACACACACACACACACCGTTACCATCACCACCACTCACCCCACCCAAAAAACACAATACAAAATACAATCAGTTGAACAAAGCATCAACACACACACACACAACACACACACTATCTCTCTCTCTCTCTCTCTCTCTCTCTCTCTCTCTCTCTCTCTCTCTCTCTCTCTCTCTCTCTCTCTCTCTCTCTCTCTCTCTCTCGCAACAAAGCTGACGTACACATTGCAGTCAACACACAGTGAAACTAATATGGGGGGAGGGGGGAGTGTGTGTGTGAGAATAGAGTCCAGAAGTAATGTGGCCTAAAGGTTGTGATGTAGCTTGAATAGGTGGGTCTTGAGAGCTGATTTGAAACATTGCAAGGACTGGATATGGCGGATTTCGCGTGGTAAGGAGTTCCAAACTGATGGGGCCGAAAAAGGAAAAGGAGCGCTCACCAAACATTTTTGTTCGTGTACTAGGAACACAGAGAATTTTGGAATCTGAAGATGACCGCAATTGCCTTGATGGAGCATAGACAGAAAGCATGTCAGAAATGTAGCTAGGGGCATTTCCATTCTGTCCTTGGTTCTACGCATGCAATACATAACTAATACTATAAATGAACATTGAGACACATGAAAATCGCCAAGAGAGAGAGAGAGAGAGTGATGAGAGGGAGAGAGAGGGAGAGAGAGAGAGAGAGAGAGAGAGAGAGAGAGAGAGAGAGAGAGAGAGAGAGAGAGAGAGAGAGAGAGAGAGAGAGAGAGAGAGAGAACTCAGAACTCAGAAACTTTATTTTACAAGGAAAAGAATTTAGGCTGGGCCTAGTCTTCCATTCTGTCCTTGGTTCTAAGCATGTAATACATAACTAATACTATAAATGAACATTGAGAGAGAGAGAGAGAGGGAGAGAGGGGGAATACGAATACGAATGAATACGAATGCCTTATTGAGGGTAAAAATGATAAGCTACAATAGCTTCTTTGCACCTTGCCCTCTCACTCACACATTCATACCATGCATCAAGCAAGAACATTTGACATAAAACAATGTCAAGTAAAAAAAAAAAAATGGCACATAAAATAATTGAAAAAGAATCAAAAATGGGAATTAAAAGCAGACATGGATAATAATTAACAATGGTGAACTTCAACTGGTGGTTTGAATTGATTATCTTGAACATTGAAAAACTTGAACTTGAACTTGAACAGAGTTTTATTGCTTTTAGCTTTGAGAGAGAGAGAGAGAGAGAGAGAGAGAGAGAGAGAGAGAGAGAGAGAGAGAGAGAGAGAGACGAGAGAGGAGAGTAGAGAGAGAGAGAGAGAGAGACAGAGACAGCGAGAGAGGGGGAGAGACGGAGCGAGAGAGAGAGAGAGGAGGGAGGGGAGAGAGAGAGAGAGAGAGAGAGAGAGAGAGAGAGAGAGAGAGAGAGGGAGAGAGAGAGAGAGAGAGAGAGAGAGACTTCAAACTTAAGATACTTTTATTTTACAAGGATAAGAATTTAGGCTGGGCCTAGTCTTCCATTCTGTCTTGAGAGAGAGAGAGAGAGAGAGAGAGAGAGAGAGAGGAGAGAGAGAGAGAGAGAGAGAGAGAGAGAGAGAGAGAGAGAGAGAGAGAGAGAGAGAGAGAGAGAGAGAGAGAGAGACTGTGCGCTATGTTTCTCTGTCTGTCTGTCTGCCGGGGTGTTAGTCCACGAGAACGAATGTCCAAGGGCTTGGTTGGGAGGTCTTGGGGGATCAAGTCCCCCAAGAAGCTGACGAGAAATTGAAAATAAAGGGTGCAATGAAGGCCTCTCCTTGCAGAATAAGTTAAAACTATTGCATGAAATTACATGGGGTACACTTCTTCTTCTTCTTCTTCTTTTTGGTCCATCGCTCAGACAGTTTCCTGTAAAATGAGCACAGATGCGTCATGCTGCGGTAATGTGCCTAAGATATAGGCCCAGCATTTCCGTCTGTTTGCGGCAGGATAAATTCTTTGTAAGAGTTTTTTAGAGAAAAAAAAAGGCAGGAGAATGGACCAGTTAGGCAGAAAGATAGTAGATGGTAGCTAGCAAAGAGAAAAAGGCAGAATCAAAGAGAGTGACGGACTAGAGGAAGTTACAAGTACATAACTTCCAGAAAGATGGGGGACTATTTGTAAACAAGACCACCACCCCGGTATCCCCACGGGTGAGAGCACACGAAATCAAAGGTGTTGGCGTGGTAGTCATGGATGTTCCACCCTTTTGAATTTCTTTCTTTTTGTCCGTCACCTTAGGTGATCGGACTTTGCGATGGGCTGGTTTGTATTTTTTTTTTTTTTTTTTTTTGTTTGTCCCAAGGATATCTCTCGACCCGCTTGACCGAATCGCGTCAAATTTTTCTTTTTTCGGTGTTTTGTTTTTAGAAGAGGGGACGGGGGTAGTCAGAACCCCTGCAACCCCCACCACTCCTTTCAAACCCGCCTCTATGTCTATCTGTCTCTTTACAAACAATAACGAGACAAAGATTTTTTATAATAAATCGATGACATGGGATGATTCGTTGCTTCAAACATTCAGTTGGCCAACGTTTTAGCTAGACAAAGATTTTAGAATAAATGGAAATATCGCTCTTTGAACACGGTGTTGCTGATTTTATGTCGTCTTGTCTGAAACAATAACGAAATCCACTTTCCAGAGCCAAGCTTCTGAACCAATCATGATGACAATTGGAAACGTTGTTTCCAATATCCAGATAATAATAATAATAATAATACCTGCCGTTTGAGCTTAGCCACGAATGGCTAACTACCGCGTATCCTGCGAGTGTTGCGTATTCTATGTCGATCCGTATTGCTAAAAGTACTGAACATATCATAACGAAAATGTACAGCATTGTCCTTGCATTCCCAGACAAGGATAGCGGTGCTTTCCAATCAGTCACATTGCAAACCATACAAAGCCGGTGTCATGAGAAATAAGTACCTACCGTGAAATAAGTACCCTTCTAAATCGCACTAGCACCATTCTTCTTTCATGTGAAATTTTTCTATTATTTAAAAAATTGATATTCAAGTGCTCAATCTACACGGAAAGAACCAATACATAGAGCAGGGGGGTGTAAATCTACATCTTTGCCGATGAA
>CM065690.1:50664780-50669780 GCA_017654935.2 Phymorhynchus buccinoides
TCATAAAAGTTAAAAAAAACAACCAACCCAACCAACCATCAATCAAAATAAAAAAAAGCATCATGAGTATTTTCAAAATGTTTAATTTTCATTGCAATACTTCCACTGACAATTAAGACAAGGATCAGAGGTGTTCTTAAAAAACCCCAAAATGTTCTAAAAAAGATAATAATGTTCTTTTAAAACAATATTCAACATTGAAAAACAGGGAGAGAGAGAGGGGGAGAGAGAGAGCGAGAGAGGGGGAGAGAGAGCGAGAGAGAGAGAGAGAGAGAAAAGCATAATTATACCAAAACATCTATGGTTACCCATATTTGAGGGGAGGGAAGTGAATGGGTAGGAGAACAATGAGAAATAACCTAAGCCGTTCAACATGGAAACAAAATAAATTACTGTCAGAAATGACTAATGTTAACCTGCTTACTCCCCCGTACAGGACAGGTTGTAAGAACAGGCATCGCCTAAAATCTTTATCCTTGTCAAATAAAGTGTTCCAGTGTCCAGTGTCCAGTGTCCAGTGTGTGTGTGTGTGTGTGTGTGTGTGTGTGTGTGTGTGTGTGTGTGTGTGTGTGTGTGTGTGTGTGTGTGTGTGTGTGTGTGTGTGTGTGTGTGTGTTCTTTCGTACAAAATAGTTCCCCCACCTTCTTGAAGTTCTGTGCTTGTAACTTCCTCTAATCTGTCACTCTTTTTGACTCTGCCTTTCCCCTTTGCTTACTGTCATCTACTATCTTTCTGCCTTACCGGTCCATTCTCCTGCCTTTCCCCCCCCAAGAAATTCTAACAAACATTTTCTCCAGCTTCGAATAGAGGACACTGTCATCACATGCAGCCTGTGTCTACTTTTGTTGAACATTTGTTGAAACGTAATTATTGTAGAACTCGGAGTTATGCGTACAATTGTGTCAATAATATTTTAATGTTTATTTGTTTTTCAAAGTGCTTCATCGACCCAGCACCAGAACAACTTGTCCCTAAGGGCTTTCCTCCATGAGGACGTAAAACCTCCACTCGACAACAACAAATCAAAGTGTTTCCCAATAGGGATTCAAAGTGTTTAAAACATCAATATTATATTATCTGAAATTCAATTAATCCAGACTAGACTAGACTAGACTCTCTCTCTCTCTCTCTCTCTCTCTCTCTCTCTCTCTCTCTCTCTCTCTCTCTCTCTCTCTCTCTCTCTCTCTCTCTCTCTCTCTCTCTCTCTCTCTCTCTCTCTCTCTCTCTCTCTCTCTCTCTCTCTCTCTCTCTCTCTCTCTCTCTCTCTCTCTCTCTCTCTCTCTCTCTCTCTCTCTCATGGCCTGGTTAATTAAACCTTCTCTCTCCGCTCTCTCTCTCTCTCTCTCTCTCTCTCTCTCTCTCTCTCTCTCTCTCTCTCTCTCTCTCTCTCTCTCTCTCTCTCTCTCTCTCTCTCTCTCTCCCCCTCTCCCTCTCTCTCTCTTTCAAACTGAACAACTCAAAGAGATTGGGACCCACTTTCCATAAGTATTGAGTATCTTTGGTAAAACCATGGGGAATACAAAGTGATTTTGTTACAAATTCACTCCACCCCACCCACCCCTATGATGATATTTTAAATGTACAATAGTGATCAACATGCCATGGAAACACCTACATTAATTGACCAAAAAGCTATGATAGTTTTTTCTCTCTTTTTTCCCCGCTTCCTTCTTCTTCTCTTCTTTCTTCTTCTTCTTCTTCTTCTCTTCTTCTTCTTCTTCTTCTTCTTCTTCTTCTTCTTCTTCTTCTTCTTCTTCCTTCTCCTCCTCCTCCTCCTCCTCCTCCTCCTCCTCCTCCTCCTCCTTAACCGCTAAAAGCAAAACCATGAGGCTCTTTTAAATCACACTTGTGGAAGCTAAATTACAGAAAAAGACACACACACAAAAACATAAACAAACCAAAGCAAAACACACACACACACACACACACACACACACACACACACACACACACACACACACACACACACACACACACACACACACACACACATATATACACATACACACACACACTCACACACACACACACACACACACACACACACACACACACACACACACACACACACACACACACACACACACACACACAGCCAGACCAGCAGATACCGCTATTCTAAAAAAAAGGACATGTTTAAAAAAAAAATAGAATAAAGAATAACTCGCGCAAAATACTTACCCTCTCAGACTTGACCCGCAAGAGCACCTGGCCTAGATATCCTTAGTACCTATCAGCATGCAAATCCTATCCGCTATCATGTGGCTGGGCGATGATTGACATGCGGTCCGTAAAGCCAACTATATATAATATCCCTAAGGCTGCTGCACATGTGGAAAGCTGGATCTAAGAAACAACAGTATAGCTGCTACCACAGACAAGCAATGATTATTATTGCAATGCATTCGTGCAACACATTTGAGCGCTGAAAGGAACATACGCGTTTAGTGTAAGGAAGTTTGTCATTGTGAAAGTATCAGACAGAAGGCGGTTGTGTCAAAACACTTTGGTGGGGGCAATTATTATTGTCGAAGAGTTATGTATTTCCTTGTAGCTGGCTACAGTTTCATGATTCATTTTATTTGTCTTCCTTATTTGCTGACCGTACGCGCTTGAATGCACGTACGCAGGCGCCCATGCACACACATGCACATATACCTACACACCACCTCGCGCACATACGGAAGCACACACACACACGTGCGCGCGCGCGTGAACACACACGGAGAGAGAGAGAGAACAGAGAGAGAGAGAGAGAGAGAGAGAGAGAGGAGAGAGAGAGAGAGAGAGAGAGAGAGAGAGAGAGAGAGAGAGAGAGAGAGACGAAACGAAACGAAACAAATTTTTATTTATACAGGGTAATGAGATAAGCATTGCTTTTTTACACTCAGCCCTGTGGGCAAACAAAAAAACTAACAGACCAACAAATAAATAATGCAAAAACATTAAAGTAACATATAAGCATCAAAGCAATCCTTCAAACCATCATCAAGAATAGCAATATATACAAAATAGCAATGTAAGAGGGAGACGAGTTAAGGACAACAGACAGACAATATAAGGAAATTGAAAAGCATGTGTGAGAGAGAGAGAGAGAGAGTGAGAGAGAGGGGGGGGGGGGGGAGATGGGGTGTGTGTGTGACGGACAGATAGCTTGGCAGACAATAGGTAAACAGACGATATGAACAGACGAATATACAGGCATGTGTCAGGTGTAATGATAAATTATTTAAAAATCATTTGTAATAATATAATCCTTGAATTGTTTCATGAAAGATGGATGACTTGATATTTGTTTTAAATACACGGGTAATGCATTCCATAGTGAACCTCCGGAATAGTGCAGACTGGATTTATATAAATCTAATCTTGGTCTATGAAGAACAATTTTGTGTATGTGTCTCTTATTATTCAACTGAAATTTATTTGTTATTCTGGAAGGCGCCATTCCAATAATTATTTTGTGCATAAGCCTTCCTTTGTTAAATTTTAGTCTGTTTTTGAGTGGTAGAATATTCAGAACTTTAAAATCTTCCAAAGTTAAAGAACTTGATTTTAAAAGAACCAGTTTTAAGGCACGATTATAAACGCGGCCAAGTGGTTTCAATGTCTTGTCACTGGCACAATCCCAAAGTGTTGAGGCATAGTCTATTAATGATTGGATGTGAGCACTAAAGAACTGTTTCTTAGCTTCGTAAGTGATAAAATGTTTTATTTTTGATAGCTGAAAGACTTTCTTTGATGTATTTCTGCTTAATTGAGAGATGTGGTCATTCCAGGATAGGTTATTATCAATAGTTATACCTAAAACTTTGTGAGACTTTACTTGTTCTATTTTTGTTATTATTTACACAAATATTTAGTGTGGTATCTTGGATGTTTTGACGTTTCTGTCTCGTAGTTATTAAGATGTGTTTAGTTTTTTCTGCGTTCAGTGACATATGGTTACAGTCAGTCCACTTAACGAGTTTATTTACGCTTTCTTGCAAGTTTACATATACAGTGTTTATATTTTGATGTGACGAGTGAAGCGTGGTATCATCAGCAAAGAGACCACATGGGGACGAAACAGAGAGGGGTAAATCATTGACATATAAAGAAAAAAGAATAGGGCCAAGAACTGAACCTTGTGGCACACCACTTGTTATACCACTGAAATTTGAAAAAAAAAAATCTACACAAACGCATTGTTGACGGGAACTTAGAAACGAAGACATAAGTGTAACAGTGTCAGCTGAAAAATTATAAATTGATAATTTACGAAGGAGTAGAGAGTGGTCAATGGTGTCGAAAGCCTTTGCAAAATCTACGAAAAGTGCTGTTGTGTATTCGTCATTATTAATGTTAGCAAGCCATTGGTCGACCAGATTTATTAAAGCTGTATGGCATGAATGTTTTTCTCTAAAACCTGACTGGTTTGGATGCAAAAGGTCAAATTTGTCAATATGTAGTACGATGTTACGCTTGATGTGCTGCTCTAGTGGTTTGGACAGGACAGAAATAATTGAAATGGGTCTATAATTAGAGGGATCGTTTTGGCCACCTGATTTGAAAAGAGGAATAATTTTACTCGTTTTGAAATGTTTAGGGAAATAGTTTTTGTCAATACATAAATTATATATGTAAGTTAAAGACTCTGTAATGATTGGTGCACTGAGTTTTATAATGTTAGTGTCAATTTCATCTAAGCCTTTTGCTTTGGATTGTTTGAGTTTGATTAAACTGTTATAAACTTCGAACACAGCTATGGGTGGTATGGTCAATGATGTGTTGATATGTTTTTCTTTGCAAAATTGTTTTAACTCGTGTAAATCATTTTCTTTTGATTTGTCATTTTGAATAATCTGGTTTGCAATGTTAACAAAATAGTGATTAAGTTCGTCGGTGAGAGAGAGAGAGAGAGAGAGAGAGAGAGAGAGAGAGAGAGAGAGAGAGAGAGAGAGAGAGAGGAGAGAGAGAGAGAGAGAGAGGAGAGAGAGAGAGAGAGAGAGAGAAGAGAG
>CM065690.1:50672280-50682280 GCA_017654935.2 Phymorhynchus buccinoides
TTTCATTCGACGCAGTGATGTGGTTCAAAAAGGAGGACGGCTTGAACAGAAGTGGAGGGCCAGCAGAGGAGTGAGGATGAGCCAAAGATTTTTTTTCCCCCCTTCCCTTTTGTGTGAAAAGCTGAGGTTTAGTTCATTACAACCCACTGCTTCAATGGCTGGAGGCAAAAAAGTTGTTCGGGGTGTGGGGGTGGTGTGTGTGGGGGTGTGGGGGGGGGGGTGGGGGGTGGGGGTGAAAGGAAGCAAGATGACATAGCCATATAAAAAACTGAAACAGACTAGCCATATAAAGATACAAGTTAGTAGTTAATCTACCAGTTACTGTGAAAATCAGGGGAGATCATTTTCGACTCTGGGTTATTTTGTAAAAATTTTTTTTTATTAAAAAAATCCTGTATCGGTAGGCCCTATGACATTACTCAATAGTTTATTATCTAGCAAAAAACATTCGTTAGATGACAGTTTTTAAACCAAACCAACTTCGAGAAGAAGGAAGCAAAATGGTAGAGCCATATAAAGTTACAAGTCAGTAGTTAATCTACCAGTTACTGTGAAAACCAGGGGAGATCATTTTCCACTCTTTGGGTTATTTTGTGGGGGTTTTTTGTTATCAAAAATCCTGTATCGATATGACATTACTCAATGATTTATTATTAGCAAAAAACATTCGTTAGCAAACCAACTTCGGTTGAAATCCATCAATTATTTAAAAAAAAAAAAATCAATGTCTTTGTAATATTCAAATCTGATTCACTGGGGCTACGTTAATATGTCTTGCCATTTGGTCAATCTGACACCACGGGCAGCATCAAGTCAAGAAAATCGGGACTTTACTGGTGTTGCACTGCCTCCGGGCATTGCCTCCAGTATCGTTCCCACCATCTTTGTATCTACAAATGTCCCATATGTGTCTGTTTCAGACCGGAGGACGATGAACGGATTTTCATTACTTCCTAAAACTAAGACAATAGGGTCTTTGGATAATAGACCCCAATTTGATGCCTTTTAGTGACATAGGTGTTAAATCACTGTGGTGCTAAAATGCGACTTTGGCAGTGAAAGGGTTAAGATTTCTTACCAGCTATAAGAGGGAGAGGACGTAAAACAACTCTTTTCGTTCGGGCAGCATCAAGAGGTAGTCCCAAGGACAACTATGCATCTGTATCGTTAAAAATTCGGGACTTTCCTGGAGTTGCACTGCCTCCGGGCATTGCCTCCAGGATCGTTCCCACCATCTTTATATCTACTAATGTCCCATATGTGTCTGTTTCAGACCGGAGGACGTTAAACGGATTTTCATTCCGGGCAGCATCAAGAGTGCCCAACGAACCATCCTGCCAAGCTGTGTTAAGATTGGTTCTGTAGCTTAGGCGCCGTGAAGTGGAAGAATGTTTTGTCAAACTCGCACACACATACATGCACACATTCGCTCATACAGACTGACAGACAGCCCACAGTCCCCCATTTCAATGTACTCCCGTTCCTACAGAACTGGGAGTAGGCCTGAAAAAACGGATGGGGCAAAGTGAGAGAAAGGAAGATGTTTCAAAGCACACTACTCGGTCCAACTTGTAGTGAATCGAAAGATTGTGTTGGTGTTGCGCAGTTAGTTATTGACCCATTGCCTACGTCAACATTCTTATTTTGCCCCCAGGCATTCGATAAATAATAATAATAATAATAATAATAATAATAATAATAATAATAATAATAAACTCAATAATAACAATAACAATAATAAAATTAAAAAAAAATATTTAAATAATAATAATAACACACGGACACTTACATAGCGCTTTACATTGAGCACAAAGCGCTTTACAATCAGCATTGAAACACATCACACACGCACACACACAGCACACACAACAGACACACATGCACGTACGTGCACGCACGCGAGTGAACGCGTTCTTGCACACAGACATACACCACAGACACACACATTTAATCAAACACACAGAAAACACATTCTCACTGAAACGCACACACACTTACACAAACATACACTTTGTACAAACAGGGCGCGCACACACGCCACCCCCCCCACCCCCCCCCCAACACACACGCAAACACATACGCGCACTCACATACACAAAGATTCCCGCCACACACGTGCACTCACACTCACAGACAAACATACTCGCACCCACTCCCTCCCCCCCACCCCTCTCTCTAGCCGAACACAATCTCTCCTGCGCACACATACACTCATACACATGCAAGCACGTATACCCACCCACACAGAACACACATATGTTGCAGAACCAGAATCTGTGGTTGTCAGCTTCTAATCTGCACATGCCGGATGTATAAGATATCAGAGAGAAACTATATAGTCTGTGATAATATCAATGCTGTAAATACAGAAAGTGATTGGAAACACACACGCTGGGTGGAACGATCTATATTTTGAACCAAGGCCATTCTGGGGTGGAGGGAATTTTGGTTAAAGACCGCAGAAGGCAAAACTGACTTAAGACAAACTTATATTCCTTTGCTCAGTATACTGGGGTGAAGTGAAAAAAAAGACACACTGATCAGTTGCTTTTATTTACTTTTTGGAATGCTTAAAGCTGATGAAAGTTAGTAGGCAAAACATATATCGGTAGACAACTTTAGTGGAGGGGAGTTAATTAGAAAGAGAGTATCCCCCTTTGTTCAGTTTCTTGTCATCTCCTCTCTTGGCCTCATTATTTCATTCTTTTCTGTATTCATATATTGGTAGGATCAAATCTTACGATCAATCGTACGAGTAGTCTAAGATTATCATTCAATAATTGCAGATTGGTTAGTTCCCTCCCATTCGCGCAAATTTTGTCCAATAGAACCACATAATGACAGTCAATATCAACAACCCCTGTTGTTATCACATAACTATGGTATGGTTGTCAATGGTATTAATAAGTATTCAGTATCTACAAGACGTTTGCCAATGGCAAGGATTTCCATCGTTTTGACAAAATGACGCCATGATTGTCAATGGCTGCAATTTGTATTATTAGTTTTCATTGACGCATGAAAGACAAAAACACCCGAAGGTATTAGATATTAGGTATTACACATGCCGGGTATTTATAGTCACAGAGGTGTCTCTGTGAAATTCGGGATGCTCCCACGCTGGTGGAACGCGTCGAACCAGCCATTCAGAGGCGCGCCACCCCATTTTTTGCTTATATTTTTGAAAAAAAAGCACTGCGATTTTTGGTGTGACTGATGAGGAAGGAAACTTTGGTGGGGAGGGTGATTAGGTGGGTATCCCCCTTTGTCCAATTTTGATCTCCTAAATGACAACATTTTTTCGTTTCCACTGGGATTAACGTGTGCTAAGTGCATGGGCACACGGGACCTGCAGGTTTATCGTCTCATCCGAAAGACCAATCCACGTTCAGACCGTAAGGCCTAGTGTAAAGTGAGAGGAAAAAAAATCCCCTGTACTACAAGGTTCGAACTCATCGGTTTACTTGACGCCATGACACAATGGGCGAACTTGTATTGATTACCTCTGTGCCACTCTACACCAGGTGATGATGGGACCCAAAGACGCTACCGGCTCCACCTGCCCTACCAGCACAAGTTCAAGCAGCCCTTTACACCAACCTTGGAAGCCCGTGTTATGCTACAGAGTCCGTGAAGACATGCACGGGGTATTCCATTAGGCATGCAATGGGTAGACAGCTGATCTCGACTCGATCGTTGTCAATACTCAATGGCTCCCCCCCACCTGCGTGCGCATCTCGACCCTTCCAACGGAAGTGTCGCCATCTTAGTCAGATTTGTGTGTGAAACAGCATCGATCTGGCATTTTTCAAACAAAAACGTTACTGACTAAGATCACCTGGTCTCCCAGCCCTAATACCTTGGCACCCTCCTATGCTACAGAGTGTGTGGCCGGATATGACGACACGTCGGTACCAGCCATAGCATCAATCTTCAATGGTTTCACAGATCCCGTTTAACCTTTTGACCGCCAGCCATTTTTGCAGCCAAAAATAACTGGGTAGAGAAAAAAAAGTGTCCGTATTATTGGGAAATCTACTGTGACATGTATAGCATTAGGCCTATCCTTACCTCCCAAAATTAAAATAATAGAGTCTTCGGATAACAGGTCCTAATTTGATGCCTTTTTGTGACATGGGCGTTAAAGCATTGTGGTGCAAAAATGCAACATTGGCGGTGAAAGGGTTAAGCAGCCGTGAACGGAAAGCTGCTGATTGTTTTTACCGTTGTCTGTCTGTTTGTTCCTGGCTGGCTATCTGGCTGGCAGACTGACTATCTATGTTACCGTGATAGCGTTTGAACGGAAGCACGTAGGAGGCTGACCTGCTGCGTGCGGATAGTTACTTGGGATATCTGGGCCAAGTTCGAAAATGAAGGTCATTGGTCAAAGATCAAGGTCACTGGAGCCGAAAAGGCTGCCGCGCGGCGGCTGATATCGAGCTCTTACTTTTTTTGCGCTCTACTTTTCAATAAACGTTTGTCGTCGTTGTCAATGGCAACAACTTCTATTGCTTTAAAGGGGCACCCTGACGGATGCGTTTTTGCAAGAAATACGTCGAGATCACCAGGAAAACACCCTTTACAAAGATCGCAACACTCACTTTGCTCTGGTTTACTAGAAATCAAACCGTCAAATCGGCGATTCCTCCTTGGCGGAGGTACTGGAAGTCAAATTCTTTCACCCAAAGAGAAGGCGTTTGCCGTCTCTTTTCAAATGGCCGCCTGCGTTTAGACCAAATCGTTTGCACGAAATTTTCGCAATACAAGCCTTTTTATTTTTATTTATTTAAATTTTATACAGTTTATCTAAAGGAGTTTCGCTCACAACAAAGGAAATAGCTCCTTTATTTTTTATTTTTTTTTTTTTACTGCACTACAAAAAAAAAGAAAACGCTTCAAACCACAATGAGTGACCTCCACCCACACCATCCAAAATGGCTACTCTCTCCGGCATCTCCGTCAAGGAGGAATCGCCGTTTTGACGGTATATTTTCTAGGAAACCAGAGCAAAGTGAGTGTTCCGATCCTTGAAAAGGCTGTCTTTCTGGTGATCTCGACGTGTTTCTTTCCAAAACTCATCCGTCAGGGTGCACCTTTAACGGAACGGTTGCCCTTGGCAACTAGATTTGCTTCCAGATTTTCGCCAGGATTGTCGATCCACGGCAATTTGAGTTTTTATTTTCATAAATTGTCTGGCCCTTAAATTTTTTTTATAAATCAGTATCTTCCTTGCTGCTTAACCAGTGTCCGCCAACCATTTTTCTCAGCCAGGAGCTCCCCCCCCCCCCCCCCCCCCCCATTAAGCTTATCTGGGTAGAAGAACAAAATCTGTCTGTAATATTGGGATTCCTCTGTGACATATTTAAAGTAAGGCCTATCCTTACCTCCCAAAATTAAGAGAACAGGGACGGTATTCATGTCGAGATAAGCATGAGACTTAGCATGATGCTAACTTAGAAGCTCTTCCAAAAGTCCTATTAAATCCTATAGGACATTGGAAGAGCTTCTAAGTTAGCATCATGCTAAGTCTCATGCTATCTCGACATGAATACCGTCCCAGGGTCTTAGATAACAGGTCCTGATTTGATGCCTTTTAGTGAAGAGATGGGGACGGGGTTGGGGGGTGGGGTTGGGGGTGGGGGATGGGGGCAGGCCAGGGAATAGGAACAAACGGGTATTTGTGAAATAATAATTTTGGAAAGACTGGAGAGAACTTGGCGGATAGGTCGAGCGACAAATGAGAGAGAGAGAGAGAGAGAGAGAGAGAGAGAGAGAGAGAGGAGAGGAGAGAGAGAGAGAGAGAGAGAGAGAAGAGAGAGAGAGAGAGAGAGAGAGAGGGAGAGAGAGAGGAGAGAGAGAGAGAGAGAGAGAGAGAGATGTGTTGTGGTATGGACAGACAGAATCAGAAGAGGGGGGAGGGGGGACAGAGACAAAAAAGAAAGAAGAGAGAGAGAGAGAGAGAGAGAGAGAGAGAGAGCAACGAAGAGAGAGAGAGAGAGATATGTTTGTGGTATGGAGAGAAAGAATCAGAAGAGAAGGACAAGGGGGGGAGTAGACAGAGAAAAAAAGAGAAAGAAAAGAGAGAAAGAGAGAGAGAGAGAGAGAGAGAGAGGAGAGGGAGAGAGAGAGAGACGAGAGAGAGAGAGAGAGAGAGAGAGAGAGAGAGAGAGAGAGAGAGAAAACACTGAACAGGAACACTGAACACTCAAACAAATTATTTAACAAGGATACAGATTCTAGGTAATGCTTATTCTTACAATCTGTCAGAGATAGAGAGAGAGAGAGAGAAGAGAAGAGAGAGACGAGAGAGAGAGAGAGAGAGAGAGAGAGAACACTGAACACTGAACACTGAAATGTTTAATGCATATTGGCCATGGACCACAATACATGTTAGGGGAAGGGGAAGCGAATCTGTTACAGGAATCATATTATCAAAGTAACTTGTCAGTGTTTCTCCCAGTATTTCTTTTAACATTTTATAATATATAAGAACTAACAAAATAACTCTAGATTCTGATAGAGTCAAACTATAACATAAATGTAACAAACATCTTAAGATGAAACTTTTGTAAATTAATCCACTTTAGCGGAAAACGCACATAATGAAAACCTTACAAACAAAAAACACATCACATACATCACATGGCCGATTTTCTCCTGTTCATGGCATGAAACACATACCTAGATAACCTGTACATGTGATCATTATTATATGCCTTTAGCATTTGAAGTGCATACACAGTGTGAACATTGCTGATGTTTAGAAATTTAACTCTTAAATCATGGTACATTCTACATTCCAATAAAAAATGGCTTTCATTTTCGACTTTCGTTTTACAGAATGGACAATTATTTCGCTGAATACTGAATACGATGACTATAACGATGAACATTATTATTAAGAGGTAAAACATTAAATCGCGTTTGGGTTATGGCCACTCGAAAACAATATGTGTCCATACTCGTAATATATCTTTCTTTCTCAAATATTGTTTTAAACGATCTGTAACTGTCATATCTGTCTCGATCTCTAATACTGCCTGTCCATTCTTGTATAAAAATGTCAATTAATCTTTGTTTGAAATTCCTCAGGAACATCTTCACATTGCCAACACTCTGATACAGCCAAACAAAATTGAAACCCGATAAACATAAAATCTCTCTAACGTTTGACACCCAACATTGCTTACCAGCTTCATCAAGATCCAGAAGCATTAAGTAAGCTTTATACGTCAATCTTTCTTTTTTCATCTGTAAAAGTTTACACCAGTACCTGATAACAGAAACATATGAATTAATATAGAGCGGATATCTACCTAAATCACCATACACCATCTTGTTAGGTGTTTTCATGGGTACACACAAGAACCGTTTGCATGCTATCATGTGGATTTTTTCGGCAGATGATCTAACTTATTAAGGCCTCAGATGTCCGATGAATAAAGCAAAATTGGTTGAATTTTAACATCAAAATTTTTGAAAAACGTAGCCGCAGACATTTCTTTATACTTTTGAAAAACTCTGTTTAATTGAACAACTGCCTTCTTACCTTTAGCTACTAAATGTTCAGTGCCTTTTTTAACGCTAAGCATAGTAGTAAACGTAAATCCTATATAGCAATAACTATTTACAACTTCAAGTTTTTTTTAATTGAAGAACCACTGTTCGTTACGTCCCAGAAAACCACTCTTTCTAAATACCATTATTTTACTTTTATCGATGTTAACATTTAATTTCATGCTATTACACAACAAGTGTGTAGAATATTTAATTGATTTTGTAAACCACTTGGGGTTGTTGACAGCATAGCAACATCGTCGGCAAATAACAGAATAAACAATTCCATAATTCCTGGTAGCATCTGAAAACCGTGTTTTCCATTTGCATTCATGTGAGTTGCAAGTTGGTCGATAAATACTGAAAACAGCGTGGGGCTCATAACACATCCTTGCCTCACCCCAACTGGACAATCAAAAAATTCTGTTAATTCACAATTCACTCGAACACATGAAAGTAGTGACTGGTACATTGACTTCACAGATGCCAAAAATTTACCCTTAACTCCATTACTTTTTAAACATTCTAGCAATTTGTTATGATGAACCGAATCAAACGCTTTCTTGAAGTCGATGAATGCAACATACAATTTTCTGCCTTTTCTGTGCATACATTTTTGAACAACTGAATATAAGTTAAATATCTGATCTACTGTTGAATAACCTTTTCTAAAACCTGCTTGATTATCAGAAACTAAATTGTTCTCCTCTAGCCAATTATAAAGCCTTGCATTTAATACTGTTGTGTAACACTTCGATATTATACTTAAAAGTGAAACCCCTCTATAATTGTCTACATTTTCTCTGTTACCCTTTTTATATATAGGGATTATAATGGCTTTAGCCCATTCTTTGGGGTATGTTCCTGACTGAAAAATAACGTTAAAGAGTTTCACTAAAAACAACAATACATCTTTGTCACATGTTTTTAGCATTTCATCTGATATATCATCAATGCCACATGCTTTTCCTTCGTTAAGTTTATATATAGCTTTGATAACTTCCTCCAGTGATATATCCTTATTTAGAATATGTTCATTCTCTTCAATCAAGTCAACATCTACCGTAGTATGTTCATCATCCTCATTTTGTTTTTTAAACAGATCCCTGAAGTGAATGAACCAGTCAGCAGTACTAATATTATTTCCACATTTGTGCATGTTACCACAGCCCATGTTTCTAACTTATTTCCAAAATTGAGAAGAATCGTGTATTTTACTAGCTAATGACTCAACTTTTTTCTTTCTAAACTCTCTTTTCTTCTTTCTCAACAATCGTCTATATTCTCTCCTATCAGCTACATAATCCAATCTATCCTCTTCTTTTCGAGTTTTTCTGAACCGGTTCAGCTTCATTCTAGTTTGTTTTTTCAAGACATAGCATTCATCATCAAACCATTCTGATTTTCTGTTGGTGTGATGAGTGGGTATCTTCCGAAACATACAAGCACTTGCATCTTTCAGGCAACTGACAAAGACATCAAGAGCATTGTCAACGTTACTCTCCAATTCTGCATTAGCCCTCAACAATTTGTTATGCATGTCTTCGCTATGAAGGACACTGAGAAAATCATTTACCTTATCTTTGTCCCATCTGCATTTTTCATTGACATCTTTCTTCTGTTGACTCTCTTCATGCTGATTTGCACATTTAATTTTAATAACAACGGGCAAATGATCTGATTCTACTAAACTCTCCACAACTAGAGACGAAATATCAACATTTGATATCAAGTCTGTAGATGTGATGAAATAATCTATTGTGCTAGCACCTGAAGATGAAATATAAGTAAAACCATCATCAAAACCAGGATTACACAGACCATTTAAAATTACACAATCAAACATATTGCAAACCTCTATTAACTGTTTACCAAACAAATTAATACACATGTCCTGTGATTTTCTCGGCCACATAGTGTCTGACGCAATGTGAAGCCTTTCAAAATCATCGTTATTATCAATACAGTAATTGTCACACGCAGTACGTGCATTGAAATCCCCAGTTAACATGAGGGAGAAATCATCATATACACTTTGCAAATCAAGTATACATTGTTCGAGAACCTCCATGCCAAATGCATCATGATTAGTTTTCCAAAAGTCTGAATCATAAGGGTGTACGTAGGAGCAAACTAACATAATATCTTTGTTTGTGTTCAACATATCTTTGTGTAATTTTAACACAACAATACTGTCATACCCTATTTCAACATTTTCTACAAAAGAAGCATACTTTTTCCTTATTAGCACGATTACACCCCCAGAATACCTCCCATGTGATGAGAGCTTTTTTTTGCTTTAGAAGTAAATGAAACATAATCATGAAAAAGAGATGAGTCCAAATCATTAGCTAAAAAGGTTTCAGTCAGGCAGATAACGTCATACTTATGAAGAAAATTAATAAAATCGCTGTTATCAAGCTTATTCAATAGACCATTCACA
>CM065690.1:50684780-50687280 GCA_017654935.2 Phymorhynchus buccinoides
TCCGCTCTCTCGGCCAAAGTGGCTGGTGTTGGGGAAGGTCCCCAATTCCTTGGGCGGTAGAACTAAGAGCCAGCGCCTTACAGGTTTGAGAGTCATAGTCTTCCTCAAAAGCTGTACCATGATTTTCGAATACTCCAGTATACACATCTGTAGTAAAAAAATGGGACTTTCTTGGTGTTGCACTGCCTCGGGGCATTGCCTCCAGGATCGTTCCCACCATCTTTATACATGTATCTACTAATGTCCCATATGTGTCTGTTCCAGACCGGAGGACGTTTTAAACAGATCCCCCCCCCCCCCCCCCCCCCCCCCAATACTCCAGTTTTGCTAGTTTAGTCTAATTGATATTCTACTACACCGTACTACCAATGTTAACTGTTTATGACGCAATCATGATCACGGTACCAGTTTGAGACTCGCGGTCATTCACGATAGACTAAATAGTGCAGGTTGTTATGTAGTGAAAATAGGGGTTCCCTCAATATGTTTGCTAAAATGTTGTTTTTTTTAGGTTTGGGGCTTCCCCCGTGGGGATACCGGAGGGTCTTTTGCATAAATAGTTCCCCCACCTTCTGGAAGTTCTGTGCTTGTAACTTCCTCTAATCTGCCACTCTCTTTGACTCCGCCTTTTCCCTTTGCTTACTGTCATCTACTATCTTTCTGCCTTACCGGTCCATTCTCCTGCCTTTTGTCACGAAACACTTTCAAAAACATTTCCTTCAGCCGAAGTCGGACTTGCTGGGCCTAACTATGTCTTAGTTTGGCGCATAACGGCAGCATGATGTATCTGCGCTCATAATTGACAGGAAACTGAGCGATCAAAGAAGAAGAAGAAGAAGAAGGTTTGGGGTACCGGTACCATAACCAATGCAACAAAACCAAAAAATCAATTTTAGCAAACATATTGAGCAAGCCCCTATTTTCACTACATAGCAACCTGCACTATATAGGGTTCAAATCTTACAAGCCCCCTGACCTCTTTGGGGGATGGGGGGGGGGGGGGGGGGGGGGGGGGGTCCGGCTATATCACGACTTTCCACTGTACCAGACTGATTCTGTTATAATGGAGCTCTCACTCTCACATTGTTATTGGCCCAAAATGGAGGCTAATGTCAATGTAAAAGCCATTGGAGCATAAGGCAGGGGCATTATGCCATAATAAACCCGCTGTTCTTTCCGAGATGGCTGTAGTTTGCCCTATGCCAGTGCTTTCTAAGCATTTTCGTCACAAGCATGCAAAGATATTTCTCATTCACTTTCGCGTTCTCTTTTTTTTTCTTTTCATTGCCACTCTTACCTCTTTTTTTCAGTTCATGAAGTTGTATTTTTCCCTCCTCAAGAAGTGTATGCCTTCGGGGGTTGGTTTTCTGTCTCTCTGTATATAATGTTCATTTGTCTTTTAAAATGTTTTTAATCTCTCTCTATCAGTCTCTCTTTCAGTCTCTGTCTCTGTATCTCTGTCTCTGACTCTCTCTCTCTCTCTCTCTCTCTCTCTCTCTCTCTCTCTCTCTCTCTCTCTCTCTCTCTCTCTCTCTCTCTCACTCTCTTCCGTCTCTTTCTCTCTCTCTCTCTACTCTCTCTCTCCTCTCTCTCTCTCCCCCCCTCTCTCTCTCAATCTCTTGTTTGCCTCAGGGCTGAGTGAAAAAAAGCTGTAACTAATTAGCTTATCTCATTACCCTGAATAAATAACATTTATTTCTCTTCGTTCGTTCTCTCTTTCTCTCTCTCGTCTCTCTCTCTCTCTCTCTCTCTCTCTCTCTCTCTCTCTCTCTCTCTCTCTCTCTCTCTCTCTCTCTCTCTCTCTCTCTCTCTCTCTCTCTCTCTCTCTCTCTCTCTCTCTCTCTCTCTCTCTCTCTCTCGTAAACACAAGTTTGTGCATACATTTGCGTACCGTTTAACTGCTTAGCTGTTCAGTTTGATGTCTCATGTAAATTCTCATTCAAATGGGCCAATGGCCTCTCTGAATAAACCATCTTGCGTCTTGCGTCTCTCTCTCTCTCTCTCTCTCTCTCTCCCTCTCTCTCCTCTTCTCTCTCTCTCTCTCTCTCTCTCATTTTCCCCATGCCACTTGCAAACTTGTTGTCTTTTTCGCATACCCTCTTCTGCTCATCATAACGGGAATTATCGATTGCTACGCAAATGGCTTTTTTTTCTCCTTCCTCGTCCTTTTCCTCCTCCCTATCCTCCTCCTCCTCCTCCTCATTATTCTCCTCTTCTTCCCTTTTTTCTTCTTCCTCCTCCTCCTCCTCCTTATTCTCTTCCTCCTCCTCCTCCTCCTTCTCCTTCTTCTCCTCCTTCTTCCTCTTCTTCCTCTACCTATTTCTCCTCCTCCTCCTTCTTCTTCTGGCACACCATTGAAGTGTTTGTTGTTGTTGTTGTCCCACATGTTCCTGTTCGAGTGAGCCTTGAAGCCTTTGCCTCTTGGTTTTTTTTAATGAAAAATATTATAAATGTCTTTTAGCTACAATACGCCACATTGCACATATGTATCTAAATAGTG
>CM065690.1:50697280-50709780 GCA_017654935.2 Phymorhynchus buccinoides
GGCTCCGCGTTCCATGATGCCGTGCCCTTGACACGGTGAACCTCTAACAGTTCACTGCCCCTACGGCCAATAGGCTATGGGACCTTTACTTTTACCTTTACGTGTGTGTGTATGTGTGTGTGTGTGTGGGGGGGTGGGGGGTGGGGGAGGGGGGGGGACGTACCACACGTATCTGTACGTAAACATACTATGTATCCACCTTTAAGGCTGTGTCAGACCAATTGACATAGGCTAGAACACCAAGGCTACATCACAATCTTGTTAAGCTATCCATAGTAATGCGGGTATTTTTGGTTTTTTTAGCTAACGACAATCTCGTAGCATAACATCACCAATCACCAAAATCCCCCGAAGACGGAGTGTGGCTACCCACGTGGCGGGGTCATATAAAAACGGTCACACACGTAATGTTCTCATCCGTAGGTCTAGCTGGTGCACTTGTACCATTGTGTTCAAGTGTTTCCGCTGTTGGGATGATCCCCGGAGTTGTTTGTTTAAATTTGTTTTTAGCCAGGGTAAGCCAACAACCACAACAACATACTTGTGACTCAGCACCACGAAAGGGACATTAAGTCGCTGGGCTAGTTTCTCACAACAGCCTTGGAAAGTCAAAAATCTATTTTTGTTGTCAATTTTGAGTTATGGGTATTTTTGTGTTCTCTAACATCTTATCTTTAAAATTGATAAAGGATAATCTTTACAACGGACTCTAAGTGGTCTTATACGTGTTTTAAAACGAGTAGGTCAGTGCAGTTTCTTCAGCTAGGCTAGACTTTAGACTGTGTTTTCTCAAAATGGCCGACGCTCACCCTACTGACTTTAAATGCTCATAACTCTGAAACGGAAAAAGACACAAGAATGGTTCTTGTGCCATTAGAAAGAGCATTGTCGGAGGGTTGTAACTGTACCATTTACTCAGAATTGTCATTTTGACACTTAATGTCCCTTTCGTGGTGCTGGGTCACAATTATTGTGTGTGTGATTGCAGGTGACCGTTTGCTGGACATTCCGTGTAAAGTGTGTGGAGATCGCAGTTCTGGGAAACACTACGGCATCTACAGCTGTGATGGTGAGACTGTGAAGACTAGGTGAAGACGGGGTAAAAAGCCCATGGGCGGGTAAGAAGCCCGTGCCAATTATGTCATGAAATGAAGCAAATGTCAGTCATTTTTGCCCATGAGACGAATGCTGAACATTAACACTCGTCTCATGGGCAAAATGTGACTGACATTTGCTTCATTTCATGAGATAATTCGCGTGGGATTCTTACCCGCCCATGGGCTTTCTACCCCGTCTTCCCCTATGAATCCTCGCATGGCGACCGCCGCCATTTCGCTCGTATCGTTTCCTTTTTCTAGCCCAGCATTTCAGGATAGCACTGCCCCCTCCCCCCACCCCCTGCTATCTAGCAGCTATCTGCTAGCAGTCAAGGGCAGAAACGAAAAACTGGCATTATTTTATTTATTGATGGCCTAGCGTGTGTGTGTGTGTGTGTGTGTGTGTGTGTGTGTGTGTGTGTGTGTGTGTGTGTGTGTGTGTGTGTGTGTGTGTGTGTGTGTGTGTGTGTATGTGTGTGTGTGTGTGTGTGTGTGTGTGTGTGTGTGTGTGTGTGTGTGTGTGTGTGTGTGTGTGTGGGTATGTATGTGTGAATGTGTGCGTTTGTATATGCGCGCATATATGTATGTATGCGTTTGTGTGCGCGCATGTGTGTACGTGCGTGTGTGTGTATATATGCGCGCGAGCGCGTGCGTGCGTGTGTGTGTGTGTGTGTGTGCGTGTGCGTGCGTGCATGAATGTAGCGCGTGTGTATATATGTGTATGCATGTATGTGCTTGTGTATGTGCGCATGTGTGTGCGTGTAAATGTGTGTAAGTGTGTGTGTGCTTGTGTGCGTGCATGAATGTACATGTGTGTATGTGTTTTTGTGTATAATACGCACACACGTGTATCTGCGGCCGTGTCTATGCATTCAGGGTCCATGCACAGTGTCACTCGTCTGCGTGTGCATGTATATTGCACCTAGTATGTAAGATTCTAGATACACGCATATCTGTCAGCAGCGTGTGTGTGAGGACAGCAGACAGCCCCCTCCCCCTCCCCCCTTGGAAAATCCCCCCTTCCGGACAACTCCCTTCAAACACCCCCCCCTCCCCCCCCCCCCTCCCCACCCCACGTGTATCCCCCTCCCCCGCCCCCCCTAGTCCCCCCCCCCCCCCCCCCCCCCCCCCCCCCCCCCCCCCCCCCCCCCCCCCCCCCCCCCCCCCCCCCCCCCCCCCCCCCCCCCCCCCCCCCCCCGCGACATTCAAAAGCGCGGATGTCTGAACCGGATATGTTTCAAAAGCGCGTATAAACCCATGATACGAAAGCGCGGAGGGTGACCTACCCGACAATGAGTGTGGGGGCACGGGAGACACGAGAAATGCAACTCGACCAGCTGTTCATGATATACATGCGATATTCATTTTTACAGGCCTGTTCTTACACCATGGGTTTTACTGTATCGAATACGAATAAAGGACATAAGTCTCTAATGCACGATGGGTATGTCTACTCGGTGGACAGCGTTTTGAAAGATGGCATAATATCGTGGCGCTGCACCAACACAAAAATGCAAAGGACGACTTCGAACTGACAGTGACATGACATATCTGATCCCAGTGACAAAAAATGCAAAGGACGACTTCGAACTGACAGTGACATGACATATCTGATACCAGTGACAAAAAAATGCAAAGGACGACTTCGAACTGACAGTGACATGACATATCTGATACCAGTGACAAAAAATGCAAAGGACGACTTCGAACTGACAGTGACATGACATATCTGATACCAGTGACAAAAAATGCAAAGGACGACTTCGAACTGACAGTGACATGACATATCTGATACCAGTGACAAAAAATGCAAAGGACGACTTAGAACTGACAGTGACATGGCATATCTGATACCAGTGACAAAAAATGCAAAGGACGACTTAGAACTGACAGTGACATGGCATATCTGATACCAGTGACAAAAAATGCAAAGGACGACTTAGAACTGACAGTGACATGACATATCTGATACCAGTGACAAAAAATGCAAAGGACGACTTAGAACTGACAGTGACATGGCATATCTGATACCAGTGACAAAAAATGCAAAGGACGACTTCGAACTGACAGTGACATGACATATCTGATACCAGTGACAAAAAATGCAAAGGACGACTTCGAACTGACAGTGACATGACATATCTGATACCAGTGACAAAAAATGCAAAGGACGACTTCGAACTGACAGTGACATGACATATCTGATACCAGTGACAATGGAACACAACCACGACGGCGACGGTGGGGTGAATTGGTGGGTAGGGATTGGAAATCTGTGCTCAAAACTGTAATAAAAAATAATCCGCGCTTACGTATGCCAATTTGACGCGCTTTCGTAAAAACATAATTCCGCGCTTACGTATGCCAATTTGACGCGCTTTCATAAAAAAAAATCCGCGCTTACGTATGCCAATTTAACGCACTTTCGTAAAAAACATTCCGCGCTTCTGATATGCCAATACGCGCTTTCGTAAATCTCCACCCACCCCACTGTGACGTAAGTGTCCCGCGCGACCCACTTTCTCCATTTCTTCTCTCCTCCCCCCCCTCCCCCCCCCCTCCTCCTTACCCTCTCTCCTTTTCTTTTCTTTACTTGGCCGCCACGTTAATTGCCATCCACCACCAAAGAGAACGCCGAGTAAGGGCGTTGTCTGTTTGAAGTTCGACTTGTCTCCCCGGTCAGCACGTACCACCTACCGAGGTTATCTCCCTTCACCCCCATCCCCCCCCCCCCCTTATCTACCGTCTCAGCACGAGATAGTGATATCAACAGTCGGCTCCCTTTGAAACAACCTTCCTTTCCGAGCACGAGAAGGATTTGAATGTCAGCACGTGATAAGGAGGTAATAGGCGCGTGATTGTTCGGTACATTTTGAACCTTATCTTGTGATGTGTCGACTGCTATAAACCAATGACAGGCTTTCATTGTTTGAAAGTGAAGGCTATAATTGGAGTAGTGAAGAAAAAGTTTTTCACACAAGACGCTGAAACTGACTAGAGCAACACCTCTCCCAGCCAGAATAGCCCACCTAGTAAGTCTTATTGATGACTGGTGATTGAGACTGGTTGTTTGTTTGACTCTAGTTTTGATCTAGATCCTATGTTCAATGATGAATAAGGAGTAGATAGATATGTTATAGAAAAGAAGTGGTAAACATTCTGTTCTATTTATGTGCACTGATTATTTGTGTGTGTGTTTTTTTGACTTGAACACTTTTGGTACCAGAACCGGAGTTTATGCCTACTAACCCATTTGTCTATTTTTAGTAGGAAACCTATGGGCCGCAATCTTGCACTTTATGATACCATTCCTTTCCAGGTGTTGGATGGAGAGTGATGTTGGATTGATCACCTTTTATGTTTTACTGATCTCAGTTTGTTAACTGAAATTCAGTTTATTTATTAAATAGTGCTATTGTACAAGGGAAGCCTTCTAGCCGGTTGGGATTCACTAATGCCCTGCCGACTGAAGCCCCTTGTCTCTAAGCCATAGAGATCTACATCCACCTTCTCCTGTGATTATCAGCAGGGCATCGTGGGCCGGAAGATCATCCCGGACTCCACCAAGCACCAAGACGACCCGCACCCAGAATCCGCGAGGAGACCACGCCTGAACCGTGCCATCCCGCGAAGCCGTAATCGGAACCGACTGGGAGCTACTCTCACCTGACGAGCAAGCCCAGAACTTGAAACAGCTAAGTCCACCGGACTGCGCCAATCATTTGAACTTTCCTACGGACATTGAAGATAATTAGTAGCCCTTCCGGCATGGGGCGAACCTTATAGAAAGACAAAAGTCTTGTGAATCCTTTCGGATTTCATTGTTTTTTTATCCATATTTTGTTTTGGCGCCATTGAGCTGCTTTATTATTATTGTTGCATAATCTTATGCAGATTTTGGGAGTAAATAAAATACAAGTGTCAAATAATCCTGAACCCTTTGGTCAGACTGATGAGAGTGGGAGTCTTGTAATTTCATGTAAAACCCTACTTCTCTCTGTCTGCCATTTAGAGCAATTCAACCACTTGTATTTCTTACAACCATACGAGCCAGAACCCGGGCACAAATATAAATTTATTAGATGAAAAGGGGCCGGGAAAGTTGCTCATCTCCCATACCCTAGAGAAGTGGGCTAAAGGCAAATTATCTAAAGTCTTCCCTAGGGACTTAGCCTTTTAACCCATTACCTCGTCACACCCACCCCTCCGAGACAATCAGTGCGCTGTCCTGTGTGCATGCACGCAGGTTGCTCGGGGTTCTTCAAGCGCAGCATCCACAAGAGTCGCGTGTACACGTGCAAGGCGCAGGGGGAGCTGAAGGGGCGGTGCCCCATCGACAAGACTCACCGCAACCAGTGCAGGGCCTGCAGGCTGAACAGGTGCTTCCAGGCGGACATGAACAAAGATGGTGAGAGGAGAGGGAAGGAGGGAGAGAGAGAGAGAGGGGGAGGGGGGGAGAGAGAACGAAAGAACGAACGAACGAATCATTTTATTTTATTTTATTGAGTAGTCCTTTCTGCCCATGTCATAAAGGACAGGGGGGAAGGGACGAGAAAAAAGAAGAAGAAGAAAATGAATAAACCAAAATCATATAATAGCATACAAATAGAACCCTTTCACGAACACTGCATAAATATGACACATAAAGAGAATCAGCGAAGAGCAATGACATCGATAAACGTGTTACAATATAGAGCAAGAATACTTTACGTAGCCTGTTTTGGCATGATTATGTTTGCTGTAGTCTTGACCTAAGTTTCAGACAAGAACAAGTAAGGAAATAACTACTATTAGTTACTTCTTTACATAACAAGAAGGAAACCAAACCTTTACAATCTGTGTAATATAAAGAAAGGTGTAATATATTGAGCATGGTTATTCAATTATTTACTAAGCCCAAGAGAGAGAGAGGGGGAGAGAGAGAGAGAGAGAGAGAGAGAGAGAGAGAGAGAGAGAGAGAGAGAGAGAGAGAGAGAGAGAAAGAGAGAGAGAGAGAGAGAGAGAGAGAGAGAGAGAGAGAGAGAGAGAGAGTTGAAAACTTGAAAATTTTAACTTTATTTTTCAAGGATAAAGATTTTAGAGAGAGAGAGAGAGAGATGGGATGGGGGAGTTCTTCGACGGCGCCATCACATCCGTCCATCGACAGCTCCCCAGAACATACTGATCCCCATGACTTTGACCCGAACGCACCAAAGGCATAGACGGGAATGGAAGTAGAAACTGAGGTCACCACGAGAGCAGGGCGGCATACGAGGCCACAGAATTTGATTTGAGACATTTAAAAAACCCACCCAATATGATGACTGGTGGAAATGAGGGTGACTGGGGTGAAGATGATGCGATGAAGTTACATACTTTTTTTTTTTTTTTT
The DNA here is from genome assembly GCA_017654935.2 of Phymorhynchus buccinoides. Classification (NCBI taxonomy): domain Eukaryota; kingdom Metazoa; phylum Mollusca; class Gastropoda; order Neogastropoda; family Raphitomidae; genus Phymorhynchus; species Phymorhynchus buccinoides. The sequence continues at coordinate 50,703,749 of CM065690.1, forward strand.
TTTCCCCTTTCAAAGAAGGTTCTCTTTTCTCCAATGATTTGCACATTCAAACAATACCTACAAATCAATGTCTACAAGGATACATTACATGCTAATAGGGGTTTACATACTGGTCTGAGACTACATTACAGGAGTGTGCTTTTTTGTGTTAATGATATCCTGGTGTCAACCAGGTCCGAAAGATTGACACACACAGCCTTGACTTTGATTTTGTTTTTCTTCCTCAGCCGTACAGCACGAGCGAGGCCCTCGGAAACCCAAACTGAAATTGGGAGGGGACGGAGGAGGAGGAGGAGGAGGAGGAGGAGGAGGAATGATGGAAGGAGGAGGAGCAGAGAGGATGGAGGGGGAGGGACCCATGGACCTCACGCTTAGCGGTCCTTGCTCCACGCGCCGCTTGTTTCGTTTCAAGTTCCCCCCGAGTGGGGTGTTAGAAGGGGGTCGTCATGCTCATGCTCCTCCTGCTTCCCCCGGGCCCCCCTCTTCCCCTTCTCCCGCCCCCGCCTCCCCCTCGTGACCCTCCCCCACCCCCCATCCCCATCCAGCCCGCACCACCACCCACCCTTACCACAAACGCGACGTTGCTGCAGATGGGTTACTCCCTTCGCCGTGGGAGGAGGAGGGAGGAGTGCAGTGGAATATGAGGAGGAGAGTTGAGTAGATTGCAGGTGAGAGGAAAGTGAGGTGAGCGTGTGTGTGTGTGTGTGTGTGTGTGTGTGTGTGTGTGTGTGTGTGTCTGTGTGTGTGTCTGTCTGTCTGTGTGTGTGTGTGCTGTCTGTGTGTGTGTGTGTGTGTGTGTGTGTGCTGTGTGTGTGTGTGTGTGCACGCTGTATGTGTGTGTGTGGGGTGTGTGTGTGTGGATGTGTAGAGATGCTTAATATGTGTGGTTTTGTTTTTGTAAATAGGCCTACTCTAATCATGCAAAACAAATTTCTTTGTATTTCATGATGAGGATAATAAAACGATTGATTGATTGATTGGTTGAGAGAGAGAGAGAGAGAGAGAGAGGAGAGAGAGAGAGAGAGAGAGAGAGAGAGAGAGAGAGAGAGAGAGAGAGAGAGAGAGAGAGAGAAGAGAGAGAGAGAGTGAGTGTGTGTGTGCGTGTGCGTGCGTGCGCGCATCATATTAATTATGATCGACTGTCTTGAAACTTTTCCATTTTCTTTTGATTCACGTGTTTCTTGCTTTATTGTAAATAACTTGTAATTTTGAAGTCATCCCACACGTCAGTAACAGTATTAAAGGAGTAACTAAACTCTCCCAAAAAGCTAAATCCCTTTTTTTAAAAAAAGCACGCTAAACAGAGATTTTGCAATACCCACAAGGTTTTTACCCCAGACACTTACCTTACGTAGGCTAAAGGGACAGACACACTATACGATGCGATACGATTGTCACGATGTCTCTGAGTCAGGATTCACGTGAAATATTTCCGTCTAAAAATAATTACGATGTTTTTGTTCACTACTGGCCACTGCAACGACCATGTTTTGCTAGAGTGAATGCCCTTGGTAGATGCTTGAGTACTGACCAAACAGGGGAACAATCTCGCCAATAAGTCTATTTGAGGCCATTAAATGGCTGCCTTTCGCGAGAGTGAATGCCCTTTTGGATACTAACCAGCAAGGGCTTAACTCTCGCCCATTACCCTATTTGAGGCCACTATAAATGTCTGCCTTTCGCAAGAGTGAATGCCCTTTTTTGTACTGACCAACAAGGGATTCACGCTCGCATTGTCAAGGGCACGTTCGTTAGTAACCCTAGTTGCAGTGGCCAATGCTCCTATAGACCTCAACGCACGAATGACATAAAATGTCTGATACATACACAAAAACAACACCCTACAGACATTTCCTCATAATCGTGCGCGATGGACCACAAAATAGTGATCAAAGGATTTCACCAGATTCAGTTAGACAAAAGAAAGAATTTCGCGAGAATGGTGCCTCAAAATGACACAGTCGGATCTCGGCATTGTCTGCGCAGTCTGTCTTACAGTGCACGTCCTTTCTGAGTCTGCCCCAAGGATGATCACGTGTCACGTGTCCCCTTCCCTTATGCTAAGATGATTTTTCTTAACAGATTCAACCGGCCCCCACGTCACGTCAGTTCCACACCGCCCTCTTATGCTAAGATCATTTCTTAACCCTTCACCACCAACCATCCCACGTACACCCATGCCCCACCCCCACCCCCGAATAAGACTCCCGCCCTGCATTTCTCGGTTAATTCTATTTTTCGTTTTTGCCTTTCTTACCATACATAAAGCTGTATTTTAGGAACATTTTTAGCTAATTACCTTTTTTGCCAAATCACTAACTCCTTATGTATCCTTAACCCTAGCCCCCTAAACCTAACCCTACCCCCCACTATGTACTGCAGTACACCGCTATTTGTCACAGTTGTGGTTCGTTGCGTTTTTCCGTCTTATAGGGTGGGGGGTAGGGTTAGGTTTTAGGGCTAGGGTTAGGGATAGGGGTTAGTATTCCAAAAAGGTTATTAGCTAAAAATGTTCCTAAAATACAGCTTTATGTATGGTAAGAAGAAAGGCAATAACGGAAAAAAATTAGGGAATAAACCGAGATAGGTATGGGGGGGGGGTGGCACATCTTGACCTTTAGATTTTGACACGTGACGTAGTGGTGGGGCTTTAACGGTTAACTGGACGCTTGTGTTTCACTTTCAGACTCCCTCAGCCTTCCAGGCTTTGGTGTGTGTGTGTGTGTAGGTTGTGTGTGTTGTGTGTGTGTGTGTGTGTGTGTGTGTGTGGTGTGTGTTGTGTGTGTGCATGTGTGTGTGCATCTAATCTGGTGTGTCGCCTATCTCTCGCGTGTCTCTTTCTCTCTCTGTCTCTCTCTCTCTCTCTTCCCCCCGCCACACCCACCCCCACCCCACACCCCCCCCCTCCCCCCACGCCGCCGCCCTCTCCTCTCTCTCTCTCGCTTGTGTCCCCCCCCATCTCTCTCTCCTCTCTCAACATCTCCCCTTCGAATCTCTCTCTGGCCCTTCTCTCGTCTCTCTCACGACTCGTCCCTGTCTCTCTCTCTCTCTCTCTCTCTATCGATCTCTCCCCCTCTCTCTCTCTCTCCATCTCTCTCCTCTCCATCTCTCTCTCTCTCTCGCTCTCTCCTCTCTCTCTCTCTCTCCATCTCTCTCTCTCCTCTCTCTCATCAACTCTTCTCTCTCTCTCTCTCTCTCTCTCCTCTCTCTCTCACCTCTCTCTCTGCATCCCGGTCGTGGAGCACGTGTGTTTGTGGTTTAGTACGTGTGTGCTCAAGAAAGAACTGGATGCTTGTGATTCACTTTCAGACTCCCTCAGCCTTCCAGGCCCCTCCCCTCCCCCCGCCTTTACTTCCCTAGTCCCCGTGGTGAGCTCAACAACATCATCATCAGCATCATCATCAGTGGTGGTGCAGGCAGACCTGTTCCAGGAAGTCATGGCGCGCCTGCTCTTCACCCTGGTCACGTGGGTACGTCACGTGCCCTGCTTCCACGTGCTGCCCCCTGTCGACCAGGTTCGGATTTGATTGGAGTGATTTTTTTAAATTTAATGCGCAGGCTCAGTTCAGTCATACTTTAAAAAAATGGTTACATCGTGTATGAATGAGCGAGAGAGTGTGTGAGGGATGGTGTGTGTGTGGTGTGTGTGTGTGACTTGTGTGTGTGTGTGTGTGTGTGTGTGTGTGTGTGTGTGTGTGTGTGTGTGTGTGTGTGTGTATGTGTGTATGTGTGTGTGTGTGTGCGTGTGTGTGTGTGTGTGTGTGTGTGTGTGTGTGTGTATGTGTGTATGTGTGCGTGTGCGTGTGCGTGCGCGCGTGCGTGTGCGTGCGTCTATGTGTGCATCTATCTGTGTGTGTGTGTCTATGTGTTTCTCTCTCTCTCTCTCTCTCTCTCTCTCTCTCTCTCTCTCTCTCTCTCTCTCTCTCTCTCTCTCTCTCTCTCTCTTCTCTCTCTCTCTCCGTGTTTTAAACGAGCACATTTCTAAGTTGATGTAAACCTGAATTTCAATGATAATTATTTGGTTGGTATAATTTCGTTTCACACGTTTGATTAATGTTCTTTTTCATGTTATGTCATGTTGTTGCACCTAACCTGAATTTCTCTTTTGGAGATATTTAAAGTATACTTGAACTTGAACTGGAACTTGAAAAGCCCCACACGTGCCTGTACCAGTTCGGAGGATGTCTTTAAAGACCCAGTGACGCACCACGATGAAGTCTCTTGTTTTTTTCTGGGTTGCTGTGACCCACATACAAATTTCCCCAACTTCAAATTGAGGCTGCTCTTTAAACTGATGTATTGGTTTGCAATCAAAAGTTTGTTTTACGTCCTCCGGGCCGAAGCCATGTGGCACATTTCGTTAAATTAAGCTATGTTTTCCGTTGAATTTGCCTTTATATGGGAGTCAGACTTGGTCAAAAGCAAGATTTATTTCCAACATTTTTAGGGCTAACCGTGAAACCCTGATTTTGGAATGAAGCTGGAAATTGCCCTGGTTACCCTAACACTATACCTTATCGTTAAACCCTACCCCCCACTATGTACTGCACTGCCACCGGGCATTTGTCTCCAGTTGTGGTTCCCACCGTTTTCCCTACTAAAATGTCCCATATGGGTCTAGGGTTCAGGGGAGGGTTAAAGGGATTAGGGATACCCGTGATTCCAAAAACGTGATCTAGTGAATCTTTAAAGTTCCTAAAATATCACGTGTATGTCATGGTTTTCAAAGGCAAAAACTGGAAAAAAATCAAGTTTTGAACAAGTCTGACTCCCAAATGTAGGGGGGGGGGGGTAAAAAGCTTGGGCGGGTAAGAAGCCCACCCCGTGATTATCTGATGAAATGAAGCTTCAGTCTCATTTTGCTCATGGTTATCGACGTTAATGTCTACTTCTGTATCATGGGCAAATTTGGGATTTTCTTGGAGTTCATGAGATGCCTGGGGTGGGCATTGCCTCCAGGCGCTTTTTCCCACCATCTTCTTATAGCTACTAATGCCCCAACTTGAAACCGACATATCAGTTTAAAGAGGATTTTCAACAAAACCCGTGGGGGAATTTGTATGTGTGTCTCAGCTGGTGACCCAGAAAAAACCAAGGAACTTAACCCTGTCAAAACCAGCTAGGGGGAAGACGGGGTAAAAAGCGCATGGGCGGGTAAGAAGCCCACCCCAATTATGACTCATGAAATAAAGAAAATTCAGTCAAATTTGCCCATGAGACGAATCATAGACATTAAAGCTCAGCCTCATGGGCAAAATTTGACTGAAAGGTGCTTCATTTCATGAGTCTCATTGGGGTGACCTTCTTACCCGCCCATGCGCTTTTTAACCCTTTCGTCTTCCAGCTATATTTCAGCCAAGCATGTCCATTAGATTTACCTGGGTAGAGAACAAAATCCATCTGCAGTATTGGGGATTCTTCTGTGACATATATAAAATAAGGTCTATCCTTACTTCCCAAAACTAAGACAATAGGGTCTTTGGATAATAGACCCCAATTTGATGCCTTTTAGTGACATAGGTGGTACATCACTGTGGTGCTCATTGGCGGTGAAAGGGTTAATCGTGGTGCGTCACTGGGTCTTTAAACACATTTTGTTCTGCGGTGTCTTGCAGACATCCTTGCTGGGAGCTTGCTGGAAGGACCTGTTTCTGCTGGGTCTGGTCCAGTGGGGGTTGTCCCTAGAGGCCAGCGCGCGCATGGTCGACCCCTGCCGCTCCCTGTCACGTGACGAGCGCGAGAAGCTGACCGACATCCTCTCGCGCATGCGCGAGCTCAACCTCGACCCCACCGAGTTCACGTGCTTGAAGGCCGTGCTGCTGTTTGGGCCTGGTGAGTAGGAATAGTGTGTGTCAAAGTCAAAGTCAAAGTCAAAATGCTTTTTTCATCAAGCCATCTAACATTTGTGTGTGTGTGTGTGTGTGTGTGTGTGTGTGTGTGTGTGTGTGTGTGTGTGTGTGTGTGTGTGTGTGTGTGTATGCGCGCGTGTGCGTTGCGTATCCACAATATATTTATATTCCCCCCCCCCCCCC
>CM065690.1:50717280-50727280 GCA_017654935.2 Phymorhynchus buccinoides
CAACAAACAAACAAACAACCAACAAGAGGCAAAGCCTGCAAGGCTCACGTCTGATTTTTATTACTATAGCAGGCATGGGAATTCCCATGCCTGTATAGAGAGAATACTGTTATGTAGACACTTGTGCATCTGAAAACAGAATTAATTTTTATTTTACTGTGTAAATTAAAATTATTTCTATGCACCCCTACCCCTTTCTTTAAAATTTAATTATATGTATGCGCATGTAACATAGTGGAGCCCTATTTTTATTTTTGGCAAACAAGTAAAATTGAAAAGCATATTGACCAAGCTTTCAGAAAAAACATAGTGACCAATCCCCCCCCCCCCCCCCCCCCCCCCCCCCGCCGGGGTAAGGGGGGTCTACGGACACCTGTAGTAGGCCTAGTCTTTGCCTGTGGGTCTAAGCCTCTTACTCTTAGAAAATTAATAATTGAAGTTGCGTGATCTGTTACTGTTTTAAACTGATTGTTCATGCGATGAAAACTTGTTCCACATCATCTACATTTCTGTAAGATATTTTATATTAGTCCTAATATTTTATTTTCGTTTCGTTAATTCCCCCCCCCCCCCCCCCCCTCTGCCACAAAGCAAAGGTCAAGGTCACAGCCAGCAAGCTCATCCATGTTTATCTTCCCCTGTACAGTCTTTGCTCATGGTGATCAATCGTCTAGGCCTAACAAAGGATTCGTACGTCGAAGGCAGTGAAATCGACGAACCCTGGATTTTCCGGTTTTTTTTTTTCAAGACTGAAATGAATGTGGGCTAAATGTTAAGTACGTCGTCTTGATTATGAGGTAAGGCATGGACTCTAGGCCGAGGCCTTGTTGCCGGAAGTGCGGTAGGCTAAGTTATGCGCAGAGATGATGGGCAAATGAACACGAACAACCGTTACTCAAAGGCGCAAATAAAGCTAAACAACCGGGCCGTCAACGCACACACTCGGTACATCCATTTGTTACAGAAAATATAAGTTGACGACGTTAAAATGTACCTATTTGTACACACCTGAAGTCTTGTGTTTCTTTTTAAAGAGCGTTTTTGTATATCTAATGGAGAGTCTTCTTTCCAGTATGTATCTCCTACTCGGTACAACACAACAGTTACAGTAATCTCTGCAACAAATGATTTTCTTTCTTTTGTTCCTTACCGATGTATCCGACTGCTTTGATCGCCATGACTTGAAGGCTCACGTCAAAATCAAGTATCCTGCTAACTTTAACCCTCTAACATCTTATGTTTTTTTTGAGAAAATGACAACGTTAAAGTTTCAGTGGAGAGTGAGAGTCTTCTTTAGTTTGAAGAGTGTGACTGAGTCAAGGTTAAAGGTTGCACAACAGTAATCTCTGCAACAAATGATTATCTTTATTTTGTTCTTTATCAATGTATCTGACTGCTTTGATCGTCGTGACTTGAAGGCTCACGTCAAAATCAAGTATCCTGCTAACTTTAACCCTCTAACGCCTTATATGTTTAGAGAAAATGACAACGTTAAGGTTTGAGTTAAGGTTAAAGGTCGGGGCCACGGACGCAACACACACACACACACACACACACACACACACACACACACACACACACATACACACACACATACACACAGACACACACACACAACCGAACATGTACGATACTATAGACTCACTTTGTTTTAAAAAAATGACGTGAGCCAAAAATACAAACCAGCCCATCGCAATAGTCCGTCTTGGTGACGGACTAATAAAAACACAGATAAACACACTGAACATCCTTGACATGCCCCCTCCCCCTCCCCAACATACTAAGTCCAACTCCTGATAGTTAGTTAACTAGTTGCCAGCCACGAGGCAAAACTGGTAATGTCTTCAGGGACGTTTGTCTGTTCCTGACTGTTGATAAACACACCATTAGATACCATCATGCCAAATGTCACGCTTGTTGCTTGAAAATGCACAATTCTGCCATTCTGTCTCCCACTATATGTATGCAGTAGTATGTACCCTTTACTCAAATGGCCTTTATCATTGGTTGACATTAGACTGTAGTAGGGGCCAACAGTAACATGAGAGCTGTACAATAGATGATTTTCTACAGTAATGGAAAATCACGGTACAGTTTAGTCTCTTGTGGAAGACTATGACTCTGGAATGAGGGGGCCCTTGCACACATAATGTTCTCATCCGTAGCTGATGCACTTGTACCATAAGTGCTTCAGTGCTTCCGCTGTTGGGATGATCCCCGGAGTCTTTTAGCCAGGGTAAGCCAAAAAAAAAAAAAAAAAAAGAAAAAGCCACACACGCACCGTTGCAGGTCCCTGATGGTGATTTGATATTTCTTTCTGGCAAGACAAAGAGCACTGAGTCGACTTCAGATGTTATTGCACAAACAACAAGGGCATCGCCCAGCGGCAGCAACGCATTGTGACAATCAAACCCGGCCAGAGTTATGTCCTGCCCCCCCCCCCCCCCCACCCCCCCAATAAACACACCACTTTCCACCCTTACAGAACGCATCAAATACATAGCCCAAAATTTGAAGCGATTCTGTTCAGTAGTTCACGAGATACAGCTGAACTTTTATACAAACTCCCTTGCACCATGGTACACCACCACACAAAACTTGAAGCGATTCTGTTCACTAGTTCACGAAATAAAGCTGGGGGGAAATTACATAGCCCAAAGAAGGAAATTTCGGTTTTCAAGGTCAAACTTCAAGGTCAAGGTCAGCACGGTGTTGATTAACGAAAGGAAGCTTCCTTTTCAAGCTGTCTACCCCTCTGCCAATTTTTATCAAAATCCAAACAGTAGTTTTTAAGATAACCGATACACAGACAGACAGACAGACACAGACACACACACAGACACACAAACCGATCGCAATACCTCGGCCTCTGGCCGGGTAATAACGGTAATTAACACATCTCGTAACGATACGTGGGGGATGGGGGGAGTTAGAAGAAAGGAGATGAGACGGAAGAAGGAGCCCCCCCCCCCCCCCCCCTCCGTGGGGATACCGGGGGTCTTTCGTACAAATAGCCCCCCCCCCCCCCCCCCCTTCTGGAAGTTCTGTGCTTATAACTTCCTCTAATCTATCACTCTCTTTGACTCTGCCTTTTCCCTGTGCTTACTAGCTGTCATGTGCTACCTTTCTGTCCTTGCTGATCCGTTCTCCTGTCTTTGTGGTCCAGAAACTCTCACAAAGATTTTCCCCAGCAAAACAAAGGGCCTATTTCTTAGATAGGCGCATAACGGACAGCATGGTCATAATTGACAGGAAACTGTCTGGGCGATCGAAGAAGAAGAAGAAGAAGAAGAAGAAGATTATATGATCAACGTCTTCATCATTGAAGTGATTCAATCGTATCAACACGACCAACAATACTGTTCATTTCTATCCACCCAAACCACACACAACACATACACACACTAAGCAACAAATAGGCTAAAGGGCCAGCCGCACGTCCACTAAATTCGCACGACTGTACGATACGATTCGATCACGTGGTCTCGATGCCCCAATCCCATTTGTTCTTGGAGACCACATGATCGAATCGTATCGTTTAGTGGACGTGTGGCGGCTCGCCCTTAAGACAGTGAGTAAGCTCTTTGGGCTTTTCCCTCATCCATTCAAAATCAGATCATGATTGATTGTTTGTTCCAAGCTCCGACAGACGACCTAACCACCACAAATGCCAAAGCAATGATATCATATTAATCATAATCATCAACACTGTCTCCAAAAAAACCGATGGCAACACTCTTTTACTATCAAAGTTCACATAACGACAAAAGTATTAAAAAAATTATAAAATAAAAAAAAAGAAAGAGGAAGAGACGTGCTTCTTGAACCACACGCAAGGCACCGGAGAACCTACTCAAAGGCAGGCCACAAAACAAAGACGAAAGAAACATAAAAAGGAGACGAAACAATGATAAAACAAAGAGAAACCGAATATTAGAGACAAAACAAGGACAAAACCCGACCCCTTTGTTCGCCTATTTCCCCCCTTTTCTTCACCCCCCCCCCCCCAGCACACACACACAAACACAGACACACACTCACACACACACACACACACACACACACACACACACACACACACACACACACGCACACACACGTACACCTACACACACACACACACACGCACACGCACACGCACACACACACACACACACACTCTCTCTCTCTCTCTCTCATGAGGTTGTGATAATAGATTTATATCCCTAGACATTTTGAGAAAGAAGACCATACATAACATACAATATATCAATTGTTCATAGCACATGAAGATGATCATTATCTTCATCATCATCATCATCATCATCATTATCATGATCATCATGACTTATTATACAAGTCAAGAAAACAAAAGAAGTAAATTAACACATCCCCTCCCCTCCCCCCTCCATCTCTCTCTCTCTCTCTCTCTCCCCCTCCCTCCCTCTCCCTCCCTCCCTCCCCCCCCCTCCCTCCTCTCCCTCTCTCTCTCTCTCTCTCTCTCTCTCTCTCTCTCTCTCTCTCTCTCTCTCTCTCTCTCTCTCTTCATTTAAAATACAATACGGTTATTTGAACCACACTTGTAGTGAAGACAAATACACACTACACATAACACAGATAATTGCTGTGCACAATAGATGACACATCAAATAGAAAAAGAACAACAAGAACACAAGAAAACTCCATACTATATAGCAAGGCAAATTCGTAACAGCTACAAAGTTTTGTCCCCCACGCACATTTATGAAAGTCAACAGAATAATTGAAGAAAGAAACAAACACACAAACAACTTACCCACCAACATAGAAAAGAGAAACACGATTATGTGGAACCAGTTAAAAACATGAAAAAGATAAACGCTTCATACACCAAATACACGAAACACACAGTAAGCGACTAGATTTAGTCTGCGCATTTCCTTTGCTGGCAAATATATAAATTGTTCATAGTACATGATGATGATGATGATCATCATTATCATCATCATCATCATCATCATCATGATAATCATCATCATTGTCATTATCATCATTATCATGATCATCATCATTATTATCAATATTATCAGAAGCACTGCGGGCGGACAAGGCAATACACTGGAGAGAGTCCCTCAAACAAACAAAGACCTAACCATTAAGGCCGTGTACACGTACACGCGGATGTTCCGCGCGGAAACCCATGCGCAATCAGTAAATAAGTAAAAGAAGGAAAAAAAAAAAAAAAAAAAAAAAGAAAAAAAAAGCGGACGTGTCCGTAGTTCCCTTAATCCATATTTAAAAATAATATTTTTATTTTTTTTACTTATTGATTATTTCCGCGCAGGAAAATCCGGATGTACTGTGTACCAGGCCTAACTGTTGATCCAGCACCAAAAAAACAAACAAACGAAACGCACATAATCATAACAAGTAAAAGACAGAAGAACATTTTATTAATGGGAAGAACAAAGAACTATCCGTGGTTGTCCTGTACGCAAGAGGCTGTACTGTGTTGGGGGAGTCCAGTTGTTGGAAGAGGTTCTGTGCACTTATGGAAGGAAAAAAAAAACAAAACAAAAATGGCAAATGCATAGGGAAGGGAGGGGGAGGGGGACGGGGGACGGGGGAAGGGGGTAAGAGGTTCCATCCGGGACAGTCTTTAACCCTTTCAGCGCCAATGTTGCATTTATGCACCACAATGGTTTAACACCCCCAGACACTAAAAGGCATGAAATCAAGGCCTGTTATCTAGAGAGATTAATGTGTTATGTTTTCATAAAGAATAGATATAGACCTCGAACGAAATTCCCCAATTTGTTTTCTTAATGTAGAAAACAAAAAATCTGATCTCCGGCTCAAAAAAAAAAAGAAAAAAAAAAGGCCTGTTATCCGGAGACCCTAATTTTCTTCATTTTGGGAGGCAAGGATAGGCCTAATGATATACATGTCGCTTGAGGAATTACCAAATATTGTAGATTTATTTCTCCACCCAATTAAGTTTAATGGTATTTTTTTGCTGAAAAAAATGGCTGGCGGCGAAAGGGTCAATGCTGAGTGTTGTGTTCAAAGGGGTTGTTTTGGGGTGGGGTCAGGGAGGGCCAAGGGGAGAGTGACGGGGTGGGGGGTGGGTGGGGGGGTGGGTGGGTGGGGGGGTAGAGCATTGGAGGATGTCAGAATAAGTATGGGGGTGGGGGTGGGGGGTGGGGGGGAGAGGGGGGCATCAATGGGGAGGGGGGGAGAGGAAGGGTTAGATTGCGCAAATTCAGAGAGAGAACGTGTAGAGGGACGTAAGGGAACCAACCCCAAAGTATTGATGGATATATTTTCTAATATTTGCCGGTATGGACCAAAATGATGATGTCATAATGTCAAAACGATCATATCTTCATTGAGGGTAAGGCCGTGTACACACATAAGCGGATATTCCATGCGGAAACCCGTGCGCAATCCATAAATAAGTGAAACAAAGAAGGGAAAAGATTTGCGCACATGTCCGAATTTCCCCTATATGCGTAAAACTTTTATCCTTCTTTCTTCCACTTATTTAGGGTTTTCCGTACGGAACTTACGCGTCTAATGTGAACCCGGCCTTACACAATAAAGAACAGAAGGTTTGCTTGTTTGTCTGTTTTGCTTTATCTTGTGCAAAACATCTGCATCTGTGTTTGGCGTATATAAGAGAGAGGTCAACTTGAATATATTAGCATGTTCAACCTCTTCCGGGGGCGTCAGGGTGGGGAGGGGGGAGAGGGGAGGGGTGGGGGAGGGGGAGGGGAGGGGAGAGGAGGGGGGGGGAGCATTATGATGGGATCCGAGGAGACAGAGACTAGATGCGCAGGTCTGTGCGTTCAAGGATATCTACCATGAAAATAATGCACGTGTATGTAGGCTATGTAGACGACTGAGGTCAGCGTGAATAAATATTTAAAAACAACAACACCTGCACGGCTCTTTAACCCGGAAGGGGGGGGGGGGGGGGGGGGAGGGGAGGGGGGAGGGGAGGGGGAGGGGAGGGGAGGGGGGGGGGGGGTAGGGGGGGAGGCGAGCATGCGCATTGGGAAAGGATGGAAAAGAGGAGGACTTTTGGGGGCTGGAGGTGGGTGGGGGCGGGAGGGAGAAACAGACTTAGGTACTAACGCGCATGCGATCCTCTGGAGTCGGAGTGTGGCTGCCCACGTGGCGGGCCGGGTAATCAAAGACGGGTCACACACGTAATGCTCTCATCCCTAACGGGTGCATTTTGCACCATAGTGTTCAAAGTGCTTCGGCTGTTGGGATGATGACCCCTGGAGGGTTACTTAGCCATGGCACGACAACAACAACAACAACAACAACAACAACAACAACAACAACATAATACACACGTATGTCAAACCGTCCAAGACTACTACCTACCACGATGTGTGTGCGCGCGCGCATGTTATGTATGCATATAAACGAAAGGAGGTCAACGTGAATAAATTCAAAAATCAAAATACTGCACAGCTGGCTGCTTTAACCCTGTCCCCGCCAACGTCACATTTTTGCACGACAATGATTGAACACCCACGTCACTAGAAGGCATCAAATCAGGGTCTGTTATCCAAAGACCTTATTCTCTTAATGTTGGGAGGTCAGGATAGGCCTTTGCTATAGATATGTCACAGACGAATCCCCAACATTACAGACAGATTTTTTTCTCTACCCAGGTAAGCTTAATGGAATTTTTTGGCTGAAAAAATGGCTGGCGGCGAAAGGGTTTTAACCCCTTTTGGGCGGATGGAGGTGAGAGGTGAGGAGGAGGTGAGGAGGGGGTGGGGTGGGGTGGGGTGGGGTGGGGTGTCTAGATCCGCATATCAGGCCGTCCGATGTCCACCATGATGTGCGTGTAGAGGGGGTCGGCGTGGATGAACTGGATGGAGTACTGTACGCTGTTCAGCCCGTCCAGATGGTAGCGCTTGACCGCTGTCCTCAGCAGCCGCGACCTGCGGAGAGAGACAGCACAAATGGACAATGTACAAAAGTAAAAAACAAAAATGCAGACACGCGCAAAATGTAAATATAAAAACTGCAGATGCAGCAGATATAAGCTTACATACAAGTAGGCCTACTAGTAGGTACATGCGTGTGCATATGCATGCACGCACACACACGCGCGCGCGCGCATACGCATGCACGCACGCACGCACGCGCGAGCGAGCGAGCGAGCGTACACACACACACACACACACACACACACACACACACACACACACACACACACACACACACACACACACACACACACACACACACACCCACACACTCACACACACACACACACACACACACACACACACACACACGGGCGCGTGCATGTAAACTTTTTCAAAATTTATCCCAAGCTTGAATAGAATTATTTTACAAACAAAGCCAGGTAAAGGGAGGCTATCGAGGCCCGTTGTTTATAAACAGGGTACACACACACACACACGAGTTCTGTCCCTTTAATATTAGACGTCTCATGCATGTTTTGTACGGGGATCAGGAGCTCTTCAGAACTTTCAAAAGTAATGCTTGGAATAAGAACAAAAAGGGGATATTAGTAAAATCATGTGTGTGTGCGTGCGTGCCTGCGCGCGCGCGTGTGCGTGTCTGTGCGCCCGCGCCCGCGTGTGTGAGTGTGTCTGTCAAGTCAAGCCAAGTCAAAATGATATTTATTGAGCACAAAGAAATAAGGTTTGACAGCTTTGTCTTTTTTATAACATTCTGTGCCCGTGAAAATGAAAATGAAACCAGAAAACGTTGTTTTTCTTTCCTTCATACTTCCAACGTACTAATCATAATAGGGGAAGACGGGGTAAACAGCCCATGGGCGGGTAAGAAGCCCACCCCAATTATCTCATGAAATGAAGCAAATTTCAGTCTCATTTTGCCCATGAGACGAGCGTTAATGTCTAGCATTCGTCTCATGGGCAAATTTGACTGAAATTTTCTTTATTTCATGAGATAATTGGGGTGGGCTTCTTACCCGCCCATGCGCTTTTTACCCCGTCTTCCCCTATTATGTTGCAGCCAGTACTATGCAATTTAGATGGTTTTCAGCGCGGAGTATGACCTCTAAGCTTGCTATTGTGCTCCACGATCTCATTGTTAATGCTACTTTGTCATATGACGGTTTTATGAATAAACTTGCTTAAACCATGTTTGAAAAAAACCACCCACACACAAAGACTAGAAAAGCATGCAAACAAAACATAAAACAAAAATAATAAAACATGTTTTATATTTTCGTTGCATGATTTTCTAGTGGGTTTTTTTTCAAACATGGTCTAAACAAATGTATTCATAAAACAGTCAAAACATGAAACATAAATCATAAAAGATTCAGAAACTCATAACTTTTTTGTTTGTTTACCCGTTCATTAGATTACCTATGATAGGCTGTTGGTGGGTTTTTTTTTCCTTCTTCTTCTTCTGTTTGCCCTAATTTGCTCTGAGTTCATTTATGTACATGATGGGATGAAAGAGTGAGTGAAAGCAGAAATTGTGGAATGAATGAAAAGAAGGAATAACAATTGTTGAACACAATTTTTTTTATATCATAAAACACAAATCATAAAACAAGAAAAGCACGCAAACATGAAAATAAAACACACGAGGAATTATTATTTTTTTAATACTAAACTCGCATCAAGTTATTCACTGTCTGTCTGTCCTTTTTGTCCCCTCTCCCCACCCACCTGACCCTTGTTTCCAACTCCTGCCATTTATGATTGCGTACTCACTGTCCCCAACCTCTCTCATCTCAAAACATTCGTTTCTTTCTTCTCTTTTGGTTTAAACAATTGTATTAGGTCCACAGTACATGAACGAACATAGACAGTGAACATATCAGCAGCAATAAGCCAGAAGCTTATATTGTGCCATCTTTACATAGACAAATATGGTTCGACGACTGTTGAACACAGATAAATTAGACAGAATCATCAATATTGACTCACATCTGAAGAGAGAAGAAGAAGAGAAAAAAACAAAACCCAACTCATTTCTCAAACAGTGCAAACATCAGCATCAGTAGGCC
>CM065690.1:50755743-50760743 GCA_017654935.2 Phymorhynchus buccinoides
ATTATTATTTCCCCAGGGCTGGGTGGAAAAAAGCTGTCATTGTTTATCTCATGTTCCCTGGTTAAATAAAATTTCGTTTCGTTTTCGTTCTCTCTCTCTCTCTCTCTCTCTCCTCTCTCTCTCTCTCTCTCTCTCTCTCTCTCTCTCTCTCTCTCTCTCTCAGGGCTGGGTGAAAAAATGCTGTCATTGTTTATCTCATGTTCCCTGGTTAAATAACATTTCGTATTCGTCGTTTTCGTTTTCTCTCTCTCTCTCTCTCTCTCTCTCTCTCTCTCTCTCTCGATCTCTCTCTCTCCTCTCTCTCTCTCTACCAGCTCTCTCTCTCTCTCTCTATCTCTCCTCTCTCTCTCCTCTCTCTGGGCTGGGTTGGGGAAAAAACGAAATGCTGTGAAAAAATCATTGCTTATCTCATGTTCCCTGGTTAAATAAAATTTCGTTTTCGTTTTCTCTTCTTCTCTCTCTCTCTCATCTCCTCTCTCTTCTCTCTCTCTCTCTCTCTCTCTCTCTCTCCTCCTCTACTCTCTCTCTCTCTCTCTGATCCAATCTCTCTCTCTCTCTCCGATCTCATCTCTCTCTCTCTCTCTCTCTCTCT
The DNA here is from genome assembly GCA_017654935.2 of Phymorhynchus buccinoides. NCBI lineage: Eukaryota > Metazoa > Mollusca > Gastropoda > Neogastropoda > Raphitomidae > Phymorhynchus > Phymorhynchus buccinoides. The sequence continues at coordinate 50,756,336 of CM065690.1, forward strand.
CAGGGCTGGGTGAAAAAAATGCTGTCATTGTTTATCTCATGTTCCCTGGTTAAATAAAATTTCGTTTTCGTTTTCGTTCTCTCTCTCTCTCTCTCTCTCTCTCTCTCTCTCTCTCTCTCACTCTCTCTCTCTCTTCTCACTCTCTCTCTCTCTCTCTTCTCTCTCTTAGAGTCTCTCTCTCTCTTCTCCTTTCCCCTTCTCCCCCCTCTCCTACGTCTCGCTCTCTCTCTGTTTTGTTACTACTTGTATAACACTCCCCTTCATCAGGGGCCATGGCCTAGATGAATAACAATATTGATTCATTTTCATTTTTCAGTTTCATGTTCACTTCTTTCTCTCTCGTCTCTCTCTCTCTCTCTTCTCTCTCATCTCTCTCTCTCTCATCTCTCTCTCTCTCTCTCTCTCCCGCAACTGTTATTCGCATCTCAGATCACATACACAGGGAGTACCTTTGAATGGCTGATCCTACCTTTCTACCCCCCCCTCCCCACCCCCACCCTACACACACAACACACTTCCACCACCACCACCACCTCCCTCCAGTCGAACGACACCAATGCTGGCAGCAAAGGGCAGAAACCAGACCTAAAATCAATCCATGCTGCGTGGTTTTAGCAAAAAAACAAGGGCATCGCCGAGCGGCAGACATGTCCGTCACCAGCAATGCCACGCACTTGCGACACCCCCCCCGTAGCATAATTTAGGCACCAAACATGATTATTCTACATGTTGTATGTTCACGAGATACAGCTTGAAGAAGAAACATATAGCGCAAAGAAGGAAATTTCAGTTTTCAAGGTCACACTTCAAGGTCAAGATCAGCATGGTGATAATTTATGCTCGGAGGTGTTCTTCTCTAGGATATACAGTATCACACACAATCTGAAGCGCTTCTGTCAAGTACAAATGTAGAAAATATGGCTTAAAACCCAATTTGTAGACCCCTACCACTTTCAAGGCCTACCGATCTCCCGGACCGTGACCTTGACCTTGATCGGTATGCCACCATCAGAACGGGCATAAGCCAAAGTACCTTCATGCCAAATTTGAACTCTAACACCAACCGTGTGGGAGTTATGGCCCGTTAAAGATTTTCGGTTGTCAAGGTCGTACGCCAAGGTCAAGGTCACGACGGCAACACTTTTTGTGCGGATGCCTTCCTCTCATGGAGACACACCAGCACACGCGATTCGGTCAAGCGGTTCGGGAGATATCCTTGGGACAGACAGAAAAATAAAAAAACAAAAAACAAAACAAAAACCAAACAAACAAACAAATACAAACCAGCCGACCGCAAAGTCCTTCACCTATGGTGACGGACAATGACCCACGTAGGCGCAAAACGGCAGCATGACGCATCTGCGCTCACAATTGGCAAGAAACTGTCTGAGCGATCGAAGAAGAAGAAGAAGAAGTATCTCAGTAACTAGAATCCAACATAACTGTTTTGTTATTTTCTGGGTCGTTCTCCGCTGGGGGGTTTCTGTTTACTTCCAATCTTTCGTCTACGTTCATCTAAATCTGCCTCTGTCTGTCTATCTCAATTTCTGCCTGCCTGCAGGCCTGCCTGTCTGTCTGTCTGTCTGCCAGTCTCTTTCTCTCTCTCTCTGTGAGTCTCTCTTACTCTTTCTTTCTCTTTCGATTTGTGTGTTGTGTGTGTGTGTGTGTGTGTGTGTGTGTGTGTGTGTGTGTGTGCGTGTGCGTGTGCGTGTGCGTGCGTGTGCGTGGTGCGTGCGTGCGTGCGTGCGTGCGTGTGCGTGTGCGTGCGTGTGTGTGTGCGTGTGTGCGTGTGCGCGCAGTTGTGGGAAAATAGTGTAAACTGACAATGGTTATTTCGACCTTTAGCAGATTAGTAGGGCGAGAGTGTTCTGGTACGCGCGCGCACACACACGCACGCACTTTCTCTCTCTCTCTCTCTCTCTCTCTCATCTCTCTCTCTCTCTCTCTCTCTCTCTCTCTCTCTCTCTCTCTCACACACACACCACACACACACACACACACCACACACACACACACACACACACACACACACATGTGATGAGGTAATGGGTTAAAAGGCTAAGTCTCTAGGGAAGACTTTTAGTGTGTTAAATTTTCAAGTAGAAAATTTGCCTTTAGCCCACTGGTGACGTAAGTGTCCCGCGCGACCCCTTTCTTTATCTTTATCTACCACCCCCCCCCCCTCCTCTCCTTTTTTTCATTTCTCTGTCCGGCCGCCACGTTAATTGCCACCCACCATCTAAAGAATGCCGATTAAGGGATTGGTGGTATCTCCCTTCATCTCCCTCACCACCCCCACCCCCGACCCTCTTATCTACTGTCCTCATCACAGATAGTGATATCAGACAGTCGTCCCTTTGTTCTTCCTTTCCAATCATGAGAAAGTGACAACCATGGTCAATTCCCTTTGAAGACGGTTTTGCCTTTCCGAGCACGAGAAGGATTTGAATGTCCGGCATGTGATAAGGATGTAATAGGCGCGTGATTGTTCTGTACATTTTGAACCTCATCTTGTGACGTGTCGACTGCTATAAACCAATAGCAGGCTTTCATTGTTTGAAAGTGAAGGCTATAATTGGCGTAGTGAGAAAAAGTTTTTCACACAAGACGCTGAAACTGACTAGAGCAACACCTCTCCCAGCCAGAATAGCCCACCTAGTAAGTCTTATTGATGACTGGTGATTGAGACTTTGTTTGTTTGTTTGACCCTAGTTTTGATCTAGATCCTATGTTCAATGATGAATAAGAGTAGATAGATATGTTATTGAAAAGAAGTGGTAAACATTCTATTCTATTTATGTGCAGTGATTATTTGTGTGTGTGTGTGTTTCTGACTTGAACACTTTTGGGACCAGAACCGGAGTTTATGCCTACTAACCCATTTGTCTATTTTTAGTAGGAAACCTATGGGCCGCAATCTTGCACTTTATGATACCATTCCTTTCCAGGTGTTGGATGGAGAGTGATGTTGGATTGATCACCTTTTATGTTTTACTGATCTCAGTTTGTTAACTGAAATTCAGTTTATTTATTAACTACATGTAGTGCTATTGTACAAGGGAAGCCTTCTAGCCGTTTGGGATTCACTAATTCCCTGCCGACTGAAGCCCCTTGTCTCTAAGCCATAGAGACCTACATCCACCTTCTCCTGTGATTATCAGCAGGGCATCGTGGGCCGGACGATCATCCCGGACTCCACCATGCACCAAGACGGGGCCGTCGCCAAGACGACCCGCACCCAGAATCCGCGAGGAGACCACGCTTGAATCGTGCCATCCCGCGAAGCCGTAACCGGAACGACTGGGAGCTACTCTCATCTGACGAGCAAGCCAAGCCACACCAGCATTCGCCGATCACTACGGAGGAACTTGCCAAGAGCTAAGTTTATAAAACCGCGCCAATCACTGGAACTTTCCTTACGGACACTGAAGATAATTAGTAACCCTTCCGGCATGGGGCGAACCTTATAGAAAGACAAAAGTCTTGTAAATCCTTTTGGATTTCATTGTTTTTTTATCCATATTTTGTTTTGGCGCCATTGAGCTGCTTTATTATTATTGTTGCATAATCTTATGCAGATTTTGGGAGTAAATAAAATACAAGTGTCAAATAATCCTGAACCCTTTGGTCAGACTGATGAGAGTGGGAGTCTTGTAATTTCATGTAAAACCCTACTTCTCTCTGTCTGCCATTTAGAGCAATTCAACCACTTGTATTTCTTACAACCATACGAGCCAGAACCCGGGCACACATATAAATTTATTAGATGAAAAGGGGCCGGGAAAGTTGCTCATCTCCCATACCCTAGAGAAGTGGGTTAAAGGCAAATTTTCTACTTGAAAATTTAACACACTAAAAGTCTTCCCTAGAGACTTAGCCTTTTAACCCATTACCTCGTCACACCCACTTCTATAGGGTATGGGAGGTGAGCAACTTTCCCGGCCCCTTTTCATCTAATAAATTTATAATTTGTGCCCGGGTTCTGGCTCGTATGATTGTAAGAAATACAAGTGGTTGATTTGCTCTAAATGGCAGACAGAGAGAAGTCATGAAATTTCAAGATAAGATTATGCAACAATAATAATAAAATCAGCTCAATGGCGCCAAAACAAAAAGCAGCTCAATGAATATGAAAAAAAAAAAACAATGAAATCCGAAAGGATTTACAAGACTTTTGTCTTTCTAGAAGGTTAGCCCCAAGCGAGAAGGGTCACTAATTATCTTCAGTTTCAGGAGGAAAGTTCAAATGATTGGCGCGGTCCTGTGAACTTAGCTATTGTCAAGTTCCTCCGTAGGGATCGGCGAGTGCTGGGTTGGCTGGGCTTGCTCGTCAGGTGAGAGTAGCTCCCAGTCGTTCCGGTTACGGCGTCGCGGGATGGCACAGTTCAGGCGTGGTCTCCTCGCGGAT
>CM065690.1:50765743-50770743 GCA_017654935.2 Phymorhynchus buccinoides
TGAAATACTTGGCGTCTAAACTTAATTCTGCGACGGGATTGGGTCGCGTTAGTCATGTGATGATTCGCTGTGAAATACTTGGCGTCTAAGCTTAATTCTGCGACGGGATTGGGTCGCGTTAGTCATGTGATGATTCGCTGTGAAATACTTGGCGTCTAAACTTAATTCTGCGACGGGATTGGGTCGCGTTAGTCATGTGATGATTCGCTGTGAAATACTTGGCGTCTAAACTTAATTCTGCGACGGGATTGGGTCGCGTTAGTCATGTGATGATTCGCTGTGAAATACTTGGCGTCTAAGCTTAATTCTGCGACGGGATTGGGTCGCGTTAGTCATGTGATGATTCGCTGTGAAATACTTGGCGTCTAAACTTAATTCTGCGACGGGATTGGGTCGCGTTAGTCATGTGATGATTCGCTGTGAAATACTTGGCGTCTAAACTTAATTCTGCGTCGGGATTGGGTCGCGTTAGTCATGTGATGATTCGCTGTGAAATACTTGGCGTCTAACCTTAATTCTGCGTCGGGATTGGGTCGCGTTAGTCATGTGATGATTCGCTGTGAAATACTGGGCGTCTAAGCTTAATTCTGCGACGGGATTGGGTCGCGTTAGTCATGTGATGATTCGCTGTGAAATACTTGGCGTGTAAACTTAATTCTGCGACGGGATTGAGTCGCGTTAGTCATGTGATGATTCGCTGTGAAATACTTGGCGTCTAAACTTAATTCTGCGACGGGATTGGGTCGCGTTAGTCATGTGATGATTCGCTGTGAAATACTTGGCGTCTAAACTTAATTCTGCGACGGGATTGGGTCGCGTTAGTCATGTGATGATTCGCTGTGAAATACTTGGCGTCTAAGCTTAATTCTGCGACGGGATTGGGTCGCGTTAGTCATGTGATGATTCGCTGTGAAATACTTGGCGTCTAAACTTAATTCTGCGACGGGATTGGGTCGCGTTAGTCATGTGATGATTCGCTGTGAAATACTTGGCGTCTAAACTTAATTCTGCGACGGGATTGGGTCGCGTTAGTCATGTGATGATTCGCTGTGAAATACTTGGCGTCTAAACTTAATTCTGCGACGGGATTGGGTCGCGTTAGTCATGTGATGATTCGCTGTGAAATACTTGGCGTCTAAACTTAATTCTGCGACGGGATTGGGTCGCGTTAGTCATGTGATGATTCGCTGTGAAATACTTGGCGTCTAAACTTAATTCTGCGACGGGATTGGGTCGCGTTAGTCATGTGATGATTCGCTGTGAAATACTTGGCGTCTAAACTTAATTCTGCGACGGGATTGGGTCGCGTTAGTCATGTGATGATTCGCTGTGAAATACTTGGCGTCTAAACTTAATTCTGCGACGGGATTGGGTCGCGTTAGTCATGTGATGATTCGCTGTGAAATACTTGGCGTCTAAACTTAATTCTGCGACGGGATTGGGTCGCGTTAGTCATGTGATGATTCGCTGTGAAATACTTGGCGTCTAAACTTAATTCTGCGACGGGATTGGGTCGCGTTAGTCATGTGATGATTCGCTGTGAAATACTTGGCGTCTAAACTTAATTCTGCGACGGGATTGGGTCGCGTTAGTCATGTGATGATTCGCTGTGAAATACTTGGCGTCTAAACTTAATTCTGCGACGGGATTGGGTCGCGTTAGTCATGTGATGATTCGCTGTGAAATACTTGGCGTCTAAACTTAATTCTGCGACGGGATTGGGTCGCGTTAGTCATGTGATGATTCGCTGTGAAATACTTGGCGTCTAAACTTAATTCTGCGACGGGATTGGGTCGCGTTAGTCATGTGATGATTCGCTGTGAAATACTTGGCGTCTAAACTTAATTCTGCGACGGGATTGGGTCGCGTTAGTCATGTGATGATTCGCTGTGAAATACTTGGCGTCTAAACTTAATTCTGCGACGGGATTGGGTCGCGTTAGTCATGTGATGATTCGCTGTGAAATACTTGGCGTCTAAACTTAATTCTGCGACGGGATTGGGTCGCGTTAGTCATGTGATGATTCGCTGTGAAATACTTGGCGTCTAAACTTAATTCTGCGACGGGATTGGGTCGCGTTAGTCATGTGATGATTCGCTGTGAAATACTTGGCGTCTAAACTTAATTCTGCGACGGGATTGGGTCGCGTTAGTCATGTGATGATTCGCTGTGAAATACTTGGCGTCTAAACTTAATTCTGCGACGGGATTGGGTCGCGTTAGTCATGTAATGATTCGCTGTGAAATACTTGGCGTCTAAACTTAATTCTGCGACGGGATTGGGTCGCGTTAGTCATGTAATGATTCGCTGTGAAATACTTGGCGTCTAAACTTAATTCTGCGACGGGATTGGTTCGCGTTAGTCATGTGATGATTCGCTGTGAAATACTTGGCGTCTAAACTTAATTCTGCGACGGGATTGGGTCGCGTTAGTCATGTGATGATTCGCTGTGAAATACTTGGCGTCTAAACTTAATTCTGCGACGGGATTGGGTCGCGTTAGTCATGTGATGATTCGCTGTGAAATACTTGGCGTCTAAACTTAATTCTGCGACGGGATTGGGTCGCGTTAGTCATGTGATGATTCGCTGTGAAATACTTGGCGTCTAAACTTAATTATGCGACGGGATTGGGTCGCGTTAGTCATGTGATGATTCGCTGTGAAATACTTGGCGTCTAAACTTAATTCTGCGACGGGATTGGGTCGCGTTAGTCATGTGATGATTCGCTTTGAAATACTTGGCGTCTAAACTTAATTCTGCGACGGGATTGGGTCGCGTTAGTCATGTGATGATTCGCTGTGAAATACTTGGCGTCTAAACTTAATTCTGCGACGGGATTGGGTCGCGTTAGTCATGTGATGATTCGCTGTGAAATACTTGGCGTCTAACCTTAATTCTGCGACGGGATTGGGTCGCGTTAGTCATGTGATGATTCGCTGTGAAATACTTGGCGTCTAAACTTAATTCTGCGACGGGATTGGGTCGCGTTAGTCATGTGATGATTCGCTGTGAAATACTTGGCGTCTAAACTTAATTCTGCGACGGGATTGGGTCGCGTTAGTCATGTGATGATTCGCTGTGAAATACTTGGCGTCTAAACTTAATTCTGCGACGGGATTGGGTCGCGTTAGTCATGTAATGATTCGCTGTGAAATACTTGGCGTCTAAACTTAATTTTGCGACGGGATTGGGTCGCGTTAGTCATGTGATGATTCGCTGTGAAATACTTGGCGTCTAAACTTAATTATGCGACGGGATTGGGTCGCGTTAGTCATGTGATGATTCGCTGTGAAATACTTGGCGTCTAAACTTAATTCTGCGACGGGATTGGGTCGCGTTAGTCATGTGATGATTCGCTTTGAAATACTTGGCGTCTAAACTTAATTCTGCGACGGGATTGGGTCGCGTTAGTCATGTGATGATTCGCTGTGAAATACTTGGCGTCTAAACTTAATTCTGCGACGGGATTGGGTCGCGTTAGTCATGTGATGATTCGCTTTGAAATACTTGGCGTCTAAACTTAATTCTGCGACGGGATTGGGTCGCGTTAGTCATGTGATGATTCGCTGTGAAATACTTGGCGTCTAAACTTAATTCTGCGACGGGATTGGGTCGCGTTAGTCATGTGATGATTCGCTTTGAAATACTTGGCGTCTAAACTTAATTCTGCGACGGGATTGGGTCGCGTTAGTCATGTGATGATTCGCTGTGAAATACTTGGCGTCTAAACTTAATTCTGCGACGGGATTGGGTCGCGTTAGTCATGTGATGATTCGCTGTGAAATACTTGGCGTCTAAACTTAATTCTGCCATTTCTGCTCACTACAATGGAGTTTTCTTTATCTCTGTCTTTCTGTGGTGTTTTTTTCCCTCTGTGTGTCTGTCTGTCTCTCTCTCTCTCTCTCCCTGTCTGTATGCCTGTCTGCCTGACTCTCTCTGTCTGTCGTCTGTCTGTCTCTCTCTCTCTCTCTCTCTCTCTCTCTCTCTCTCTCTCTCTCTCTCTCTCTCTCTCTCTGTGTCTCTCTCATACTGCATGACTGCCGGTTGTGTGTCTGTATGTGGGCTGTCTGTCTGTCTGTCTGTCTTTCTGGCTGCTCTCTCTCTCTCTCTCTCTTCTCTCTCTCTCTCTCTCTCTCTCTCTCTCTCTCTCTCTCTCTCTCTCCTCTCTCTCTCTCTCTCTCTCTCTCTCTCTCTCTCCCTGACTGACTGCCGGTTTGTCTATCTGTGTGTCGATATGTGTGGCTGTCTGTCTGTCTGTCTGTCTCTCTCTGTCTGTCTCTCTCTGTCTGCCTGTCTGCCTGTCTGCCTGCCTGACTGTCTGTTTGTCTGTCTGTTTGCGTGTCTATCTGTGTGCCTCTCGCTCTCTCTCTCTCTATCTCTCACTCTCCCCCCCCCCCTCTCTCTCTCCTCCTCTCTCTCTCTATCTCTCTCTCTATGTCCCTCTCTCTCTCTCTCTCTCTCTCCCCCATCTCTCTCTCTCTCTCTCTCTACTCTCTCTCTCTCTCTCCCTCTCTCTCTCTCTCTCTCACTCCCCACTCTCTCTCTCTCTCTCTCTCTCTCTCTCTCTCTCTCTCCCCCCTCTCTCTCTATGTCTCCCTATGTTCCCTGTCTGTCTCTCTCTCTCTCTCTCTCTCTCTCTCTCTCTCTCTCTCTCTCTCTCTCCTCTCTCTCTCTCTCTCTCCCCTCTCTCTCTCTCTATGTCCCCCCTCTGTCCCTGTCTGTCTGTCTGTCTGTCTGTCTCTCTCTCTCTCTCTCTCTCTCTCTCTCTCTCTCTCTCTCTCTCTCTCTCTCTCTCTCTCTCCACTCTCTCTCTCTGTCTCCTCTCTGTCCCTGTCTGTCTGTCTGTCTGTCTGTCTGTCTCTCTCTCTCTCTCTCTCTCTCTCTCTCTCTCTCTCTCTCTCTCCCCTCTCTCTCCCTCTCTCTCTCTCTCTCCCTCTGTCCCTCTCTCTCTCTCTCTCTCTCTCTCTCTCTCTCTCTCTCTCTCTCTCTCTCTCTCTCT
>CM065690.1:50795743-50798243 GCA_017654935.2 Phymorhynchus buccinoides
ACCAAGCACAGACCCCTGGGGGACTCCACAAGAAAGCCTAACCTGTTCAGACTGACGACCATTGACCAGAACTGATTGAAAACGATCAGAAAGGTAAGAGGAAAACCAAGAAAGAGCAGGGCCCTTAATTCCAAAAGTATGTTCAAGACGAGACAGAAGAATGGAGTGGTCTATGGTATCAAAGGCAGCAGAGAGATCAAGAAGTGTCAAAAGAGAGATTTGACCAGCATCAGAAGCAAGTAAGAGGTCATTGACGATTTGAACAAGGGCTGTTTCTGTACTGTGGTTGGTTCTATAGGCAGACTGATAAGGATGATGAAGATTGTTTGAGGATAGATGATCGTTAAGTTGTTTCAGGACAGTCTTCTCAAGGAGTTTGGAGAGAAAAGGGAGGTTAGATACAGGTCTGTAGTTTTTCAGATTATTAGGATCCAGATTGTTCTTCTTGAGAAGGGGCCTTACAAGAGCGGTTTTGAAAGCAGAAGGAAACACACCTGAAACTAAAGAAGAATTGATGATGTTGGTGATTGATGGCAGAAGGTGTTGATAGATTTGTGAGAAAAGAGAGGCTGGGATGGGGTCAAGATCACAGGATTTAAAATGCATTTCTTTCAAAGTAGAAAGAACTTCGGTCTCAGACACCGGCTTGAAAGAGAGAAGGGGGACACCAGTGAACGATGGGTCTGGAATAGTTGGTTGAAAAGGCATGGAGTCGATTTTTGATCGTAGATCGATAATCTTGGTGGAGAAGAAGGAGGAAAAGGTTTCTGGCAGTTTGTCAGGACTGATATTTGATGGCAGAGGACTTGATTTCTTGTTGCCTAGGAGATCAGACATGGTGGAGAACAGGACCTTTGTTGTGTTGGCTTCAAGAATTTTAGATGAAAAATAGCTTGTTTTTGCCTTGGCCAGAAGAAGAGTGAAGATGTTACGAAGAAACTGATATATCTGACGATGTATTTCTAGTTTTGAGGCCCGCCACTGACGCTCAGCCTTACGACTAGTGCGTTTACTTACTCTAAGTTCAGGCGTGTACCAGGGAGCGCAGGGACGATCGGGCACAACACGAGTGGATGGGGGAGCGTGTTTATCAAGCAAGTTACTCATAGTAGAATTAAAAGTCGAGGCAGGGTCGTCGGAAATACTCACGTTAGAAAGGAGTTCTGTTGCCTCTGAACTAAAAGTATGAATATCTATAGACTTGAGATTACGGCGTGTGACCGTACGTTTATTTCTGGGAGTTTTGGAAAGATTAAGACTGGCGAGGACGGCAAAATGGTCAGAGGAAAGGATCTTAGACACTGACACTGATGAAACAAGTTGGTCGGAATCACGCGCGATTAGCCAGTCTATGATGTGGCCCTTGTTGTGTGTAGGCTCAGTTACAAGCTGAGAGAGGGAGTGGTTAGCAAGTGAGAGGCAGAGACGCTTTGTGTGAGAGGACTGTTGGTTGTCGAAGTGAAAATTAAAATCACCTAGCACAATAAGAGGACTGCGGTTCAGAGAATAGGAGTCAAGGAGGGCTTCAAATTCAGGATGAAACATTGAATCGGTGAGATTGTTAGTTCTGCTAGGGGGAGGGCGATAGATACAGGAGAAGACAACAGATTGACCAGACACGCTAAGAACAACTTCTACAGCCTCGAAAGACAGATGGGGGAAGGGGAGGGTTGTGTTGAAGGAAAGGAATTTATCTAACACGTCCCTATACAGTGCAGCGAGGCCCCCACCTAAAGAAGAACGGGGGAAGGATTTAATTTTGTAGCCAGGAGGAGTTAGCTGCTTTAGTTTAGGTTCATGTCCATTACTTTTGAGCCACGTTTCGGTTATAAAAATAGCCGGACGGAGGCACGCCGGACGGACGCCGGACGGACCAGACAGAAACAATAGTTCCCGAACCTTCGGCTCGGGGACTAATAAAGGATTAACCCTTTCACCGCCAATATCGCACGTATGCACCACAATGGTTTAACACCCATGTCACTAAAAGTCATCAAATCAGGACCTGTTGTCCAAAGAACCTATTGTCTTAATTTTGGGAGGTAAGGATAGGCCTAATGTTATACATGTCACAGAGGAATTCGCAATATTGCAGATATTGTATTTTCTCTACCCAGTTAGGCTTAATGGTATTTTTTGGCTGGCGGCGAACGGGTTAAAAGAGGAGCTCGGGAAGATTCAACTCAGTGAAAAAAGAAAGTGGAAATAGAGAGTGTAACACAACAGCTACAAGACAGCCCTTAAGCCGGCGACAGACTATGCGACTGCCTCATATGACTCGATCAGGTCGTGACGTAGATCAAATTTTGTTTCCCGCACAGAAGAGGTCACAAGCCATCTGACTCGATCAGACTCGACCAGTGAAATTTAGAACCCGCCCTATTCGGCCCTGTCACCTGACTGGGCCCGACTGAGTCAGACTGATCGAGAAGGATGGTATGCAAATGAGGTGAAACGTCACGAGCTGATCGAGTCACATGAGGCAGTCACATAGTCTGTC
>CM065690.1:50808243-50815743 GCA_017654935.2 Phymorhynchus buccinoides
GAACTCTCTCCCCTGGGACTTCCCTGGGGAGTAGAGCAGGGGAAGGTATTTACATCGTGGATATTTATTCATTTTATTAAAAAGGTAAAGTTATGTTTTAAATTTATTATTTACATTATATTCCGGGAACAACGAAAGAATAGGGGGGGAGGGGGGATCGGAGGGTCTCAGCACACAATGAGGGGGCGAGACAGGCGAGGGGAGCGATACGCAGGCCATCCCTGTTACGAAAGCGGCGAATGCAAATGACTATTATACCGACAGCCATGATGAATTGTTCGGAGGAATAGTGCAAACCAATCAGAATTCGTAGAGCTTGCACGTGACGAGAATGCTCTGCCCACATCACATGTTATGTTATGTTATGAATACTAGCGCAACGCCTAGTACTGGCAATGCACCGTACTGGTAACGCCTAGTAACGGTAACGCCAAGTACTGGTAACGCTGAGTACAGCAAATTTGAAGCGATTCGGTTAAGAAACGGCGGAGTTATAAGGCTCCGTTTCCCGTTGGCGCTGCTCTGAGAGTGACGCGCTCTCCCGATTCTCTTCCAATTTGCTTTGCCCGGGCCATAGCAAGCCTGACAGCCAATTTGAGGCGATTCGGTTAAGAAACGGCGGAGTTATTCGTGAAAAGGTGAAGCGGTGTATAGCGCGCGCGTTTCTGAACCGATTCGCTTCCGGTTTGGCACACCGATAGTCACCGTCTCCGGTCATCTACGTGCCATATGTGAAGGTAATCGGTCCAGAAATGCCGAAGATACGGGCGCCGAGAGTCCGGCGGATACGCGTTTCGCGCATTTGCGAAACCGCGCAAATGACACGGCCGCCCAGGTTGCCGTTGCCATCACCCCGTTAGGGCTCACAGCAAATTTGAAGCGATTCGGTCAAAAAACGGCGGAGTTATAAGGCCCGTTTTGTGTTTCAGACAGACACACACACACACACACACACACACACACACACACACACACACACACACACACACACACACACACACACGGACAGTTGGCTTTTTACTATATGATGAATGAGAATCTCGTTGACTATTCATGAGGATATGGTGGGCACAGTACAGGCAAAAAGATAACGTTCAAAGCTAAACTGACGCGCAGCGAAGCATACACTGTTTAAACTGTTGTACAGTAAAACGGACAGGGGCAGAGGTACATGAGGCTTTATGCTGAACATTATCTTCCCCTGATTTGTCACTAGGTGGCGTTTGCACGTAGGCCCTAAAGCCCGCACGGCCTAGGCTCTCCGTTGTTGCTAGGTCTACTCTCTCTCTAGTTCATCTCTCTCTGTCTCTCTCTCTCTCTCTCTCTCTCTCTCTCTCTCTCTCTCTCTCGTCTCTCTCTCTCTCTCTCTCTCTCTCTCCTGCTTCTCTCTCTCCCTCCTTCTCTCTCTGTCTCTCTCTCTCTCTCTCCCTCCTTCTCTCTCTCTGTGTCTCTCTCTATCTCTCTCTTCCTCTTTCTCTCTGTCTCTCTCTCTGTCTCTATATATATCTCTCTCTCCCTCTCCTTCTCTCTCTCTCTTCTCTCTCTCTCTCTCTCTCTCTCTCTCTCTCTCTCCCTGCTTCTCTCTCTCCCTCCTTCTCTCTCTCCCTGCTTCTCTCTCTCCCTCCTTCTCTCTCTGTCTCTCTCTCTTTCTCTCTCCCTCCGTCTCTCTCTCTGTGTCTCTCTCTCTATCTCTCTCTTCCTCTTTCTCTCTGTCTCTCTCTCTGTTTCTATATATATCTCTCTCTCTCCTTCCTCTCTCTCTCTCTCTCTCTCTCTCTCTCTCTCTCTCTCTCTCTCTCTCTCTCTCTCTCTCTCTCTCTCTCTCTCTCTCTCTCTCTCTCTGTGTGTGTGTGTCTCTCTCTCTCTCTCTCTCTCTCTCTCTCTCTCTCTCTCTCTCTCTCTCTCTCTCTCTCTCTCTCTCTCTCTCTCTCTCTCTCTCTCTCTCCCCCTCCTTCTCTCTATCTGTGTCTCTCTCTGTCTGAAGAAGCAGTATAAAGCCTTATTATACTCTGACCATGTCATTCTGTCAAGACGTTTCCTATGTCTTGTGAAATCAGGATTTGCATACTTGCGAATTTTCAAACAATCCTTAATAAAGGCCTTGTCTCACGATGCTTCCTCTCGCATGCACCTGGTAGCTCTGTCACACTGTGAGAATGGGTGAACACTCTTGCGAAAGAGCGAGCGATTGCATCGTCGGACTTAGCCTTTAAATGTGGACCCTGACGGATGAGGTTTTGCAAGAAACACGTCGAGATCGCCAGAAAGACAGCCTTTTCAAGGATCGGAACACTGGTTTCCTAGAAATCAAACCGTCAAAACGGCGATTCTTCCTTGACGGAGATACTGGAGAGAGAAGCCATTTTGGACGGGATAGGTGGAGGCCACTCATTGTAGTTGAAGCTTTTTCTTCTTTGTTGTGCAGTAAAGGGAAAAAATGGAGCTATTTCCTTTGTTGTGAGCGAAACTCCTTTGGGTGAACTGCATAAAATAAACAATAAAAAAGAAACAAAAAGGCTTGTATTGTGGAAAGTTCATGCAAAAGATGTATTCTAAACTCAGGCGGCCATTCTTTCACTGAAAGAATTTGACTTCCAGCACCTCCGCCAAGGAGGAATCGTGGATTTGACGGTTTGATTTCTAGGAAACCAGAGCAAAGTGAGTGTAGCGATCTCTGTAAAGGGCGTTTTCCTGGTAATCTCGGCGTGTTTCTTGCAAAAACTCATCCGTCAATGCGCCCCTTTAAAGTTGAAAGCATCGCGGTGACAAGTCAATAAATGCGCTAGACGAGGACGAGCAAGAAATTGCCACGAGAGCTTTCGACCGAGCCTCTCGCTTATTCTGACAAGGGCTTACGAAGTGTTGGAATTGATTTTGATCAGCAAAAAAGATTGACTGGTGGTTTTTTCCCCTCATTCGTCAATAAATACCCTGGGCAAGACATCTCCACTATAAACAAACTTTATCCCAGCCATAGAGAGAGCTGCCTTCTCTGCTATCTGGCAGTCATACTCGGAAACGACAGACTGGCAAAGAATAGAAGTGAACACGATAGAATGACGTTGAACACACAATAGTCTCTAGGTGAAGACTGGATGTTTTTTCCGATCCTTTAATGATGGCCCTTTTTCAGAATGTCCAAACTGGTCGATATAAACAGGTTGACTGTTTTCCCCATTACTGAGCCAAACTTTAGTAAGGCCGGCTGCACATTAGACGCGTAAGTTCCGTACGGAAAACCCTAAATAAGTGGAAGAAAGAAGGATAAAAGTTTACGCATATAGGGGAAAATCGGACACGTCCGCACATCTTTTCCCTTCTTTGTTTCACTTACTTATGGATTAATACGGGTTTCCGCATGGACTATCCGTGTATGTGTGTACACGGCCTTAGAGTTCAGGTAAGGCCCGCATCACACTTGAAAGAGACCCCAGTACGACCTCACAAAACGCTAAATGTCTAGAAAACGTGGCGGTGTCGTGGACATGCTTATCAAGGGTGACTGCAGCCACGACCTCACCACGATCAAAGGAATGGAGGAATCCCACAGCTGAACAATTGTAGATCAGTCCACGCTCTTGGTTGGTGTACAGCAGCACAGAAGTAAAACGTTCGCCTCGTGTCAAGTAAACCCGAGTTCGAACCTGGGTACAGGGGATTTTTCCTCTCACTTCGCACTAGGCCTTACACACACGAACGTGGAGTCTTTTGGATGAGACGATAAACCGAGGTCCCGTGTGCCCATGCACTCAGCACACGTTGATCCCAGTGGCAACGAAAAAGTTGTCAGAGCGTGGCCTATGTGGAGCACACATGTATAAGTGAAGCTCATAACCTCTTTGTATCGGCTAACTTGGACAATGCTGAACAAACGGCTTTCAGCGACGAACGAATAAAAGCATCATGGCCGCACAATCGTCACTCTCTGGTTCGTTATTTTCAGAAAGATGGAAGGACCAACGCAATGGCATCCGATAGTTTATTGCTCTTGGTTCGCTATGTGAGATGGAGCAAACTATATTACACTACAAGAACTCTGACTTTCACACAATAATAGCAGAACTATAAAAAGGGGGTTCGCTTTTTGTATTTCAGCAGACTTTTTTTTATATTTTTTTATCCAAGTTATTAGTTTTCGTAATAAGTTCAATAATATGTCAATGGACTATCTAAAGATAGTCTGTTTCGACTCCAAGCCATCGTTACCATCTCTGCGTCATTTGCACAATCGGGCAAACAAAATTAATGTGTAGAGACTGAGGGTAATGCGTCATTTATGTAACTCGTAACACTGAGAAGAAAAAAAAGCATGTAATCAAATAAAATATTTCGCAACAATCATTCTATAATTATATACCATGGACAAATACCTAAAACAACAAAAGATAAACATGGAAAATTATGGTACATTTAAAGAACAAGAACAATCGTTATAATACAACGCAAAAACACAGCGTAACCTCCGCCAAGAGAGCTTAAGTTCGTATTGTTTGTTTTTGCCTTTACTTAACATGAAACACTAAACAGACTGTGAGGTTGGTTTCAATTGACGAAGTTCTCTTTTACTTGTAAAGGGATTAATCTGGTATTCGTAAAAGAAGAAAGGCATTGCCAACACATAAGCACAGACAAACGCGTGTACACAGACACGCGTAAGCATACACACATACGCACACGCGCGCGTGCACACACACCCGCGCACGTATGTGTACACACACACACACACACACACACACACACACACACACACACACACACACACACACACACACACACACACACACACACACACACACACACACACACACACACATATACACACGCGTAAGCATATACGCATGCGCACAAACATACATACACAAACACATACACACTCACACGCACGCACGCACGCACACGCACGCATACTCACACACACACACGCACGCATACACACATACACACGCGCAAGCACGCACGCACGCACACACACACATACACACACACACACACACACACACACACACACACACACACACACACACACACACACACACACACACACACACAGCAATCATCCATGAATCTCTAAAAAAAAGTATCAATGAATAGTCAAGAACTTCTCCTATCATGTCATCTCACAGAGCAACCTAGCATCTACGAACGTTTCAACGGTCTCTCATTTCTAGTCCTACAACAAATCGATCCTTTCTCTATTAAATATTCAATAGCTTCTCATTTCTAGCCATGCAACATAAAACTTATATATAAGTTATAAATATAACAGAATAATGTGTCTTCGACATTTCAACAGTTTCTGAGTTGTTCGTTATGCAACCGAACAGTCGAATATGTATGAATGAATAGTCCACATTTCATTCCTAGTCATGTAACACGACATCTTTGGGTCTAGTCTTCTTCTTCTTCTTCTTCTTCTGCGTTCCCAGGCCATAATGGCCATAATGGGTAAGGTACGTATGTGTCCGGTTTTCAGTTTTCACTGGTCTCCCCGCTGCGTACAGCCGACACATTGCGATTTCGGAGGAGCTCAAAGGCGAAACATTATTTGGAAGATTGTTTTAGGAAAAAAGGCAGGAGAGTGGGCCAATAAGTCAGAAAGATAGTAGATGATAGAAAGCAAAGGGAAAAGGCAGAGTCAAAGAGAGTGGCAGATTAGAGGAAGTTACAAGCACATAACTTCAAGAATGTGGGGGAATTTATTTTACGAAAGAAACCCCACCCCCCCGGTATCCCCACGGGGCGAGACTCGTGGAGGGAGCGGGGTCGTCCAGCTCACCATATGGAGGCACGAGGCATCCACCCACTGCCCCAGCTTTGTGTCTATTAGTATTAGTCAACACCTTTATGTCATGCAAACACGCAAACACACGAAAACGCAATGTGCGCGCGCGCACACACACACAGACACACACACACACACACACACACACACACACACACACACACACACACACACACACACACACACACACACACACACACAGGCAGGATGAAAAAACCGCTTTATCAGCTAATTCTTTAACCCTCAAAAAAGATGATTTGTTGACTTGACTTGACTTGACTTGACACACACACACACACGCACGCATGCACGCACACACACACATACACGCACGCACGCACACACACACACACGCACACACGCACGCACACGCACACACACACACACACACGCACACGCACGCACACGCACGCACACACACGCACACACACACACACACACACACACACACACACACACACCCTACACTGATTTGTGAAAAGCTCGCGTGCCGTTTGCCCCTTTCTCTCTCTCCGTTCTTCAGTCCAATGCCAGACACACAGGGAACAAAAAACAAAAAACAAATAAAAAGAAGAGAACACAAGAAAAGAAGGCAGAGCCAAATAAACCGTACTCCCAGTTACTGAAACCAAGGGAGATAATTTGTGTCTCTTGGGTCATTGTGGAATAGTTTTGTATTAGAACAAAAAACAATTCCTGTATCGGCATGGCGATGCTTAGCTAATCAATATTTCGCAACAAAACTCCCTAGGAGACACTGTTTTACTGTGCCTGTTTTGATTTAGATACATCCATAATGCTTGAAATAATCCGCGTCTTTGTAATATATTCAAATCCGACTCACTGGGATTACGTTGATACGGCTGAGGCGTGGTTACCGCTACACCTATCTGCATTAATTCGCCCCACATGGCCGAAAGGCCAAAGAGGGCGTAAAGCATTACTTCCTGCATTAATAAAAAATCGGGACTTTACTGGTTTCGTACTGCCTCCGGGCATTGCCTCCAGTATTGTTCCCACCATATTTGCATTTACAAATGTCCCATATGTGTCTGATTCAGACCAAGAGGACGTAAAACACCATTTTCGTCGTACCATAGCCGATGAGGTTTAACCGAGGCGTGGTTACCGCTACACCTATCTGCATTGCTAAAAAAATCGGGACTTTACTGGAGTCGTACTGCCTCCGAGCATTGCCTCCAGTATTGTTCCCACCATCTTTGTATTTACAAATGTCCCATATGTGTCTGTTCCAGACCGAGAGGACGTAAAACACCATTTTTCATTCATTCGGGCAACATCTGTAATTTACAATTTGTTATGCATCTGTATTGTTATACTTTATTGTAATAATCAATACTTGTGGCGGTGCCATAGCCCATGAGGTTTAACCGAGGCGTGGTCATCGCTACAGCTATCTGTATTAATAAAAAAAATCGGGATTTTACTGGTTTCGTACTGCCTCCGGGCATTGCCTCCAGTATTGTTCCCACCATATTTGTATTTACAAATGTCCCATATGTGTCTGATTCAGACCAAGAGGACGTAAAACTCCATTTTCTCTCTCTCTGTATTGTTCATCATTAATCATACACATCTGTATTATTAAAAATTCGAGACTTTCCCGGTGTTGCACTGCCTCCGGGCATTGCCTCCAGGATCGTTCCCACCATTTTTTACATTAATATGTGTCTGTTCACGGGCAACAACTTAACTCA
>CM065690.1:50825743-50835743 GCA_017654935.2 Phymorhynchus buccinoides
TCGCGTGTTTTCCCTCTTATAGCTAGAAAGAAATCTGGTTTTGACCAGGTCTGACACCCATATAAATGCCCCCAAATTCAAACCGAAACAAGATTTTAAATAGCAGCCTCAATTTGAAGTTGGGGACATTGGTATGTGGGTCCCAGCTACCCAGAAAAAAACAAACAAGGGACTTAATCGTGGTGCGTCAGTGTCTTTAAGCAAGTACAAGGCTCTCTTAGCAAATTTTAACCACACACCAAACTGAAACACCATAGGAAGAAGGAGGAATTTAAGCAAAAGCGAGTTCCTGGTTGTTGTTTTTTCATGATGCGACCTATTTTTGAACGTAAGGTTACTGAATTCAAAAAGGAAGGGATAAAATAGAGACAGTTTGGGTTGACAAAATAATTATAACAAGAAAAAAGAAGGAAGGCTGTATTTTAAGCAAATTTTAACCACAGACTGGTAGTCATACATCTTCGGGGCCTCCGTAAAGGTCATTGCCTCCTTTAAGGTCATTGCCTCCTTAAAGGTCAGTGCCTCCTTAAAAGGTCAGTGACTCCTTAAAAGGTCAGTGCCTCCTTAAAAAGCCAGTGCCTCCTTAAAAGGTCAGTGCATAATTTAAGGTCAGTGCCTCCTTAAAAGGTCAGTGCCTCATAAAAGGTCAGTGCTTCCTTAAAGGTCGGTGCCTCCTTAAAAGGTCGGTGCCTCCTAAAAGGTCAATGCCTTTTTGAAGGTCAGTGCCTCCTTGAAGGTCAGTGCCTCCTTGAAGGTCAGTGCCTCCTTGAAGGTCAGTGCCTCCTTAAAGGTCAGTGCCTCATTAAAGGTCAGTGCCTCATTTAAGGTCAGTGCCTCCTTAAAGGTCACATTTCATGATGCGACCCTTGTTGAGCGTCAGGTTGCCGAACTGAAAAAGCGAAAGGGAAAAGGATGCAATTTATTATGCAAAATAGAGTGGGGGTTTTTGGGTGGCAAAATGCAAGGATATCTGTTTGTCAGGTTGCCAAACTAAAACAAAGGGATGTGTGTGTGTGTGTGTGTGGGGGGGGGGGGGGGGGGGGTATATGACCCCAAACAACAATTCGACAGTTGAGTGATGCTTCAGAACGTACCTCTCGATAAAGGCAACCAGTATACCATGTAGATAAATGTCACCGTGTCCCAAGTTCGCGCACACACACCTGCCTTTGTATTTTACGTTTGGGGATTGTTTCAATATTTAAGCAACAAAATATGCCTTCTTCTTCTTCTTCTTCTTCTTCTTCTCTTTATCGTCGTTCCATTCTTCCACGTTTTCCTCCTCTTTCTACCCCCCTCCCCTTCTCCTCCTCCGACTTCACAATAAATTATCATTATCCTCCTTTTTCTCCTTCTCCTCTTTTTTCTTCTCCTTCTTCTTCGTCTTCTCCCTCCTCCTCCTCCCTCCTCCTCTTCCTCCTCCTTCCTCTTCCTCCTCCTTCCTCCCCTTCTTCGTTTTCTTTATTTTTTAGAGAGACACAAATGCATCAAAAACCGTAATTACCAACACACACACACACGCACGCGCGCGCACAAACACACACACACACACACACACACACACACACACACACACACACACACACACACACACACACACACACACACACACACACACACACACACTCGCTCTCTGGCGCTCCGCCCAAGGCTTGTGTCCAAAACAAACAGCTTTGGGAAATGTAAAAAAGTTAATCAGAACCCAAACAACATCTTCCTAGCCCTTAATCATTTTAGAAAGAAACCACTCACACAATGCAACTAGAGCGTTAAGACGCAACATCACCAGCCGCGTGGAACATTTTCGCCTCCAAAATGACGCATGTTCCGCTCCAGTAACCGTGACCTTTGCCCAATGACCTTAATTTTCGAACGTGTCCTAGATATCTTAACTACCCACGCGCATGCAAAGTTTCAGCCTCTTACGTCGATCTGTTCAAATGTTATCGTGTTAGCATACATACATACATACATGCATACCAGCCAGGCATGAACAGACAAACGTCAGTGACGGCTGCTTAAACATTACCAGCTTTGCTCGCGCAGCTGGCGATCATACGCCAACAAGAGTATTTAGACAAAACTTCTGAAAGTTCCAAAAACAATCTAAAATCATTTGCTGACCGCAGTTTCAGTTTCAGTGCCCTTGCTGTTTGGAATTCCCTCCCAGTCCATCTCCGCCATGAACCAACTATCTCTACTTTCAAAGCTAAACTCAAGACGCACTACTTTCAAAGCTCATTCGGTTTGTAAATTTGTCCTTCTTGATCTTGTACCTCGGTGAATGATTGTGTAATAATGTTTTGTGTGACTGCGGGTGTATCAGTGAATGGAATAGCCTTGAGTGTAAAATAATCATAGAAATGCGCTATTATTATTATTATTAGACAAACACAAAGCTACTCTGAATGAATCGATTCTTCCCAGAGTAATTTACTTTGTAAAGGATTGGTCTGGAACGAGTCTTGCATGCCTATAAGAAATTACAATGATACAGAGAATTTTTTTAATAAATTATACAGTTCTATTCCCTGTTTATGTGTACACACTTCTAATGGTCTCAATACACGTGAACATTTTTCACTCTTTCCCCATGGCAACACAGTGACAGGCCAGTCATAATAGTTTGCATATCACCGTGTTGCCATAGGGAAAGAGTGAAAAATACAAGTGCGTACATCCCAATCGAACACTTAAGGTTCTGTTTCAAAAGGTCTCTCAGCAACACGATTATCAATTCTGACCATGATTATTTTTTAGCAATACACAGTTTCTTCAGAGACAGAAGGCTAGGGTGTATATATATATATACACAGTAAAAATCGCTTAAGTCAAAACTGAAGGGACTGAACATTTATTTTGAGATAGCCAATATTTTGAGTTAAGAAGACTTTTCAACATAGAGATTAATATGCTGGGACCCAAAACATTAGTGTGTGTTATCCAGTGTTTTTGAGTTATCCGTTTCTGAGTTATCAGTTCTCCACTGTATATCGGGACTTTCTTGATATTGCAGTGCCTCCAGGATCGACTCACTATCTGTACACGTATAAATGTCCCACACGTACCTGATTCGGGTCAGAGGATTAACCCTTTCACAGCCAACGTCGCATTTTAGCACCACAGTGAGTTAACACCTATGTCACTAAAAGGCATCAAATTGTGGCATATTATCCAAAGACCCTATTGTCGTAGTTTTGGGAAGTAAGGATAGATCTTATTTGATATATGTCACAGAAGAATCCCCAATACTGGAGATGGATTGTGTTCTCTACCCAGGTAAATTGAATGGAAATGTTTGGCTGAAATATGTCTGGCGGTCAAAGGGTTAAACACGTTGCCTTCTTTTTGCTGTTGTTGCAATATACTAGAGCTCGATCCTTGAGCTACCACCATGTTGCCTGACCGTTAAGTTTAAAAACAATACTCGTACTAATACAATCACTGGAAGCGACATCTGATTGTTTGGCGTTTCTTTGGGGAGTCAAGATGTATGTTTGTCTTCCACACTGCCACCCATACCTCATCCCCCATCCCATCCACACAATACACCCCCATACCATACCCCACATTCTGATCTTCTTTCACACCATCCCATACCCCTTTCTCCACCCCCCTTCACAGCTGATTCGGGAGGATCATTTAGTTGATTTCCCCCTCCCCCTTTCTGATTCCATTTAGTTGACACAATATACCCCCATTTCACACCCCACTTTCTCTTTACTTTACCATAAGTAACTTTTCATAAATAACAGTCAAGAATATGTTGTAGTATGTGACTAAATTAGTTGTATTCAGTTGAGTAAACACACACAGCTCCCCCAGGAGGAACATTTAGTTGACACAATATACCCCCATCCATACCCCACATTCCCCCTTGTTCAGGAGGAACATTTAGTTGACACAATATACCCCCATTTATTCACAGTCAAGATTCAATACCCCACATTCTGATCTTCTTTCACACACATCCCCCTCCCCCTTTCTCCACCCCCCTTCACAGCTGATTCGGGAGGAACATTATTAATGAAAGAACAATACTAATACCCCACATTCTGATCTTCTTTCACACACATCCCCCTCCCCCTTTCTCCACCCCCCTTCACAGCTTTCGGGAGGAACATTTAGTCTAATATTTTCAGAAAAGCCAACTGTATTTTCATATATAACAGTCGAGAATATGTTGTAGTATGTGACTAAATTAGTTGTATTCAGTGGAGTAAACTGTGGCATTAGTTCAATTAGTGCAATGTGTGTTATTAATGAAAGAAACTAAATTGCGTTATTAGTCTAAAAAAAATGTATTCAGTGGATATTGCTAGATTTTCACTCACGGGCAATTTTATTTATGTTTGCGATACTAAGTGTATTATTCAAGAATATTTTCTACTAAATAAATTATGTTGCATGATACTGCTCCACAAAAATAATTTGTTACCATAAATCTAATGTCCGAAGAAACATATTAAAAATACAATTAAGAACATGCAGCCAAAATATTATTATCACAAACAAATGCTTGGTGCAGTTTTTATTTAAGATTTTATCTAGATTCAGTCTTTTAATCGAACAGCTTGATGTTGTGTGGGACGGAACAGCTGTGCCTTCGGAGCTTTACTTTCTCGTCAACTAGACGTCTTCTCTCCCCGCACCTCTCTAAGCTTTAGTGATCAGTGGACACCCCAATCGCATTATGCCGGATCCGCTAGTTTCCGATAGCATGTCGCAAAGCGCTACAGTTTCCGATAGCATGTCGCAAAGCTAGCCGTTAAAAGGCACGACCTTCCACACTGGATGACTGCAAAGGCCTTCCGGAAACGGAAATGGGATTCATTCCTCACGTCACTACCGGTCTCACAGTTACGTCCCTTTGCAAGCTGATATCACGCGGTGACGGTGCTTGTCACTTAAACCAATATTAAAGGACTTAGGACAGGGAACTGTTAATTCCATTATATCGCTAGTCCCCCCAGACACGCAGTGCGAGATAGGGATTTGGGGGTAAACGACAAGCACCGTCACCGCGTGATATCAGCTTGCAAAGGGACGTAACTGTGTGACCGGTAGTGACGTGGGAAATGAATCCCATTTCCGTTTCCGGAAAGCCTTCGCAGTCATCCGGTGGATATTGTTGTTTAATCCAATATTAAAAGGAGAACATAGGACAGGGAACTTTTAATTCCTGTATCACTAGTCCCCTCCAGACACGCAGTGCGAAATAGGGACTTTGAACATATCTCAACAATAACCGCAAGGGAACTTGTATTAAAAAAAAGTTTCAACAAGGGCATCGCCAAACGGCAGCAACGCATTGTAAGTGCATCGCCGAGCGACAGCAAGGCATTGTGACAATGCAAACCCGGCCAGAGTTATGTCCTCCCCCCGTCCTCCCCCCCCCCCCCCCCCAATAAACACACCACTTTCCACCCTTACAGAACGCATAAAATACATAGCCCAAAATTTGAAGCGATTCTGTTCAGTAGTTCACGAGATACAGCTGAACTTTTACACAAACTTCCTTGCACCATGGTACACCACCAAACAAAATTTGAAGCGATTCTGTTCACTAGTTCACGAAATAAAGCTGGGGGGGAAATTACATAGCCCAAAGAAGAAAATTTCGGTTTTCAAGGTCAAACTTCAAGGTCAAGGTCAGCACGGTGTTGATTAACGAAAGGAAGCTTCCTTTTCAAGCTGTCTACCCCTCTGCCAATTTTAATCAAAGTCCAAACAGTAGTTTTTAAGATAACACACACACACACACACACACACACACACACACACACACACACACACACAACACACACACAACACACACACACACACACACACACACACACACACACACAAAAACAACCCGGCTAAAGTCCATTTTTAGAAAATAGATGAACCTCTTAGCTCTGGCGAAAACCGTTCAATCCAAGGCCATCGCCAGGGGAGAACGTGTCACTAATAGCTGTGAGGATGCTACAGCACACCATTTCGGGGAAATGTGCGTGAGTGCTTCTTAACCAGCCGCGTGCTAAAGCTGGTTAATTCTTTCAGTGGTGTTTCGGGGCAGTGGGTGGCTGGATGCCTCGTGCCTCCGTACGGGGAGCTGGACGACCACGACCCCTCCACGAGTCTCTCCTCGTGGGGATAACGGGGTGGTGGTGGTGGTGGTGGGGGGGGATCTTTCGTAAAAAATAGTTCCTCCACCTTCTGGAAGTTCTGTGCTTGTAACTTCCTCTAATTTGCCACTCTCCTTGACTCTGCCCATGTCCTTTGCTTACTGTCATCCACTATCTTTCTGACTCATTTGGCTCATTCTCCTGCCTTTGAAAAAAACCAATCTTCGAAATAACGTTTATCTTTTGTGCTCCTCCGAAATCGCAATGTGTCCGCTGTACGCAGCGGGGAGACCAGTGAAAACTGAGGGTCAAATGGGCAAATCGGACACCCCCTGGCACTTTAACAAGGCATAGACTGGTACAGAGGTAACGCGTTCGCCTCGCATAGAATAAACCCGAGTTCGATCCTGGTTATAGGGGATTTTTCCTCTCACTCTGCACTAGGCCTTACGGTCTGCACGTGGAATCTTTCGGATGAGACGATAAACCGAGGTCCCGTGTGCCCATGCACTTAGCCCACGTTAAACCCAGTGGCAACGAAAAAGTTGTCATTTGGTCAAAATGTACACCACCACCACCACCCCCTTCCTTCCTCATCAGTCACACAAACAATCGCATGCAATTTTTTTTTATTTTAAATGGTGCCTCTGTCTGGGAGCAACCCAAAAGTAACATACATGCCTCTGTGACTATAAAGTACCTAATACCTAGTACCGTTGTTCTTTTGTTTTATCAAACGTGATGTTAGCCTGGTGCTTAATTGTAAGCCAAACATTAATTAATTAATTAAGCGAGAGCTGTTACAAAATAATATTTTCTACAACTTTGGAAAAACAATCATGGTATAGATTAGTCAAGTGTGAATCACTACCCCCTACCGAATACGGTACCTAGTACCTTTGTTCAATTGTTTTATCAAACGTGACGCTAACCTGGTGCTTAATTGTAAGCCAAACATTAATTAATTAAGCGAGAGCTGCTACAAAATATTATCTTCTACAACTTTGGAAAAACAATCATGGTATAGATTAGTCAAGTGCGAATCACTACCCCCTACCGAATACCTAGTACCTTTGTTCAATTGTTTTATCAAACGTGACGCAAACCTGGTGCTTAATTGTAAGCCAAACATTAATTAATTAAGCGAGAGCTGCTACAAAATATTATCTTCTACAACTTTGGAAAACAATCTTGGTATAGATTAGTCATGTGTGAATCACTACCCCCTACCGAATACCTAGTACCTTTGTTCAATTGTTTTATCAAACGTGACGCTAACCTGGTGCTTAATTGTAAGCCAAACATTAATTAATTAAGCGAGAGCTGTTACAAAATAATTATTATCTTCAACTTTGGAATAAAAATCATGGTATAGATTAGTGATGTGTGAATCACTACCCCCATTGGGGATACCGGGGAATCTTTCCGCACAAATAGTTCCCCCACTTTCTGGACGTTCTGCGCTTGTACCTTCCTCTAGTCTGTCACTCTCTTTGACTCTGCCTTTTCCCTTTGGTTCTGTCGTGTACTATCTTTCTGCCTTACAGGTCCATTCTCCAGCCTTTAAAAAAAAGAAAAGAAACTCGTACAAACATTTTTATCCAGCTGAAGTCGGACTTGCTGGACCTGACTATTTCTTAGTTAGGCGCATAACGGCAGCATGACGCATCTGCGCTCATAATTGACAGGAAACTGTCTGAGCGAACGAAGAAGAAGAAGAAGAAGAAGGAAAAAAAAGATCTGCAATCCTCAAGTTCTGTACGGAAACCCCATTCGCTTGAACACTATGGTACAAATGCACCAGCTAGGGATGATGTTGTTGTACCCTGGCTAAAAGACTCCAGGGATCATCCCAACAGCCGAAGCACTTGAACACTGTGGTACAAAATGCATCAGCTAGGGATGAGAACATTACTGTTGTTTCCCTGGCTAAAAGACCCCGCCATCATCCCAACAGCCAAGCACTCCGACTTCGTGGTACAAATGCACCAGCTAGGGATGATGTTTGTTAGGAGCTTCCCATGGCTAAAACAGACTCCAGGGATCCAACTATGCAACAGCCGAAGCACTTGAATTGTAGCCTATGTTCTAGCCTATTGTCTGGCATAGCAGGTGTGCTAGGGATGAGAACATTACGTGCGTGACCGTTTTTGATTACCCCGCCACGTGGGCAGCCACACTCCGACTTCGGGGGGTTTGAGGGAACCGATGATGTTATGCTAGGAGCTCGTCATGGCTAAAGACAGTCCCTGCATAATAACTATGCAGAGCATGACAACACTTTGATTGTAGCCTTGGTGTTCTAGCCTATGTCTGGCATAGCCAGGTGTGCTAGGGATGAGAACATTTACGTGTGTTACCGTTTTTGATTACCCCGCCACGTGGGCAGCCACACTCCGACTTCGGTGGAGGATCTAATACGCACAGGCCCTTGGCCCTCTCTACAATAAACAGATTGGAGTCCAGCCCTCCCGAATAGCATCTGCCTCCTCTGCTATCTGAGAGACATTTGATTGACTTAAAGACCCACCAGATCACGGTGTCAAAATCACGGGTTTCACGTGTTTTTCCCTCTTATAGCTGGAAATAAATCTTGTTTTGACCAGGTTTGACTCCCATATAAATGCCCCCAAATTCAAACCGAAACATTTTAATTAAAGAGCAGCCTCAATTTGAAGTTGGGGACATTTGTATGTGGGTCACATGCAGCTAACCCGAAACCCCCCACCAAGGGACTTAATCGTGGTGTGTCAGTGTGTCTTTAATTGCATATTTTCATCTTGATTTATGTCCATGTTAAAAACGTGCAACACAATCTGACACAGGTTTCTGATGCCTCCTCTCAAAAGAATGGAAATGACGATAAAATAACGTGTGCATAGAAACGCTGTTAAAGACACACTGACGCACCACGATTAAGTCCCTTGTTTTTTTCTGGGTAGCTGTGGTGATGACCCACATACACATGCCCCCAACTTCAAACTGAGGCTGCTCTTTAAAATGATGTTTCGCTTTGAATTTGGGGGCATTTTTATGGGATCCAAACCTGGTCAAAACAAGATTTCTTGCCAGCTATAAGAGGGAAAACCCGTGAAACCCGTGATTTTGACACGTGATCTGGTGGCTCTTTAATGGGAAAGAGAGATATAGCACAGGGGGAAAGGGAAGCGGAAGGGGGAGGGTCGAGAGGAGAAGGAGGTAAAGGACGGAGAAGAGTGAAGGGGGGGGGGAGGGGAGGAAGGCTATGAAAGACGAGGGGTAGAAGGAGGGGTGGGGGTGTTCATTAAATGCAGGTTTTACCTCTATAAATATGTGAGGTACGTGGCAGACGCGACAAGAACAAGAAGAACCTTTTTTACAAACACATAACATCACAAATGTGTGCGCGCGCGCAGGCACATACAGAGAGAGAGAGAGAGAGAGAGAGAGAGAGAGAGAGAGAGAGAGAGAGAGAGAGAGAGAGAGAGAGAGAGAGAGAGAGAGAGAGAGAGAGAGAGAGAGAGAGAGAGAGACTGAGACAAAGAGAGCGAGCGAGAGAGAGAGAGAGAGAGACTGAGACAAAGAGAGAGACAGAGACAGACAGAGAGAGTGAGCGAGAGAGACAGACATAGAGACAGACAGAATGAACCACAAACAACTCCCCAATCTTAAAAAATCTTAAAAGTGGGTCTGCTGGCTCCTTAATTTAGACAGAAAGCAGGTACCCCAACAGTACAGTCATATCCTCAACCCGCACCTCTAAAAATTACATCAAGTTTAGAAGTGACGCACTGCGTTCTACATGCTGTGTGCCTCCTCAAACACACGAAGCGAGGGCTGGGGATTTACCTGATGGTAGAGTAACTTCCCCTGTTTGACCGATTGAGTTAGGCGAGATCACCCCCAGTCCC
>CM065690.1:50848243-50855743 GCA_017654935.2 Phymorhynchus buccinoides
TCTCTCTCTCTCTCTCTCTCTCTCTCTCTCTCTCTCTCTCTCTCTCTCTCTCCTCTCTCTCCCTCTCTCTCTCTCTCTCTCTCTCTCTCTCTCTCTCTTCTCTCTCTGCCCATTAAATGTACCTCTCTCTCTCTCTCTCTCGTTGATCGTTGATCTCTCTCTCTCGCTCTCTCTCTCCTCTTTGATCGTTGATCTCTGTCTCTGGCTCTCTGTCTCTCTGTCTCTCTCTCTCTCTCTCTCTCTCTTCTCTCTCTCTCTCTCTCTCTCTCTCTCTCTCTCTCTCTCTCTCTCTCTCTCTTCATATCCCCCACACCTATTCCACTAACATATCATCCTGGCATAATATTCTCAAATACTTACTCAAACATCTGGGAAAACAATTAAACAATGTTTTCTCTCTCTCTCTCTCTCTCTCTCTCTCTCTCTCTCTCCTCCCCTCTCTCTCTCTCTCTCTCTCTCTCTCTCTCTCTCCTCTCTCTCTCTCTCTCCCCTCTCTCTCTCTCTCTCTCTCTCTCTCTCTCTCTCTCTCTACTCTCTCTCTCTCTCTCTCTCTCACACACACATATTCCCACACCTATTCTAAGATATCATCGCATAATTATTCTAAAATACTTATTCAAACCTCTGGAAAAGCAATTCAACAAGTCTCTCTCTCTCTCTCTCTCTCTCTCTCCTCTCTCTCTCTCTCTCTCTCTCTCTCTCTCTCTCTCTCTCTCTCTCTCTCTCTCTCTCTCTCTCTCTCGTGTTATGTGCTATTATAACCCCCTCCCTCAGCCTTACTATGACACGGGCAGAAGACCGGCTATTCTTATTCTTGAACTCTCTCTTCTCTCTCTCTTCTCTCTCTCTTCTCTCTCTCTCTCTCTCTCTCTCTCTCTCTCTCTCTCTCTCTCTCTCTCTCTCTCTCTCTCTCTCTCTCTCTCTCATATTCCCACACCTAGAGGCTACTGAGATATCATCCTCGCATAGCATTCTCAAATACTCACTCAAACCTCCAGGCTCCTCCGGGCAAGGCGGTCGTTGTTTTCGCTCTTGCAGCAGTGCAGGAGAGGACGAGAAAGAGCCCAACCCAGATGTAGCTGTGTCGTCCTGAACCACACCCTCACTCTCACCACCACCTTCCCCCTTCCCCTGGGGTATATGTCCCCCCACAATCCTGTACCCACCCCCTTCCACTCCACCACCACCAACACGGCCCAATACTCCCACGTCAGAAGTGACCACATTCGAAGTCTCATCTTCAGCGTCAGTTGAAGAGACTTTCCCTTCAAGAGAAGGGTCTATATCTGACGATGTATTTAAAGACACTTTAGTAGCGGTCTTGTTATTTTGTTCTTGTTTAGATAACAGCGAAGTTCTCACAGACGATAGAGATAAACTTGGCGAAGAGGAGGAAGACGAATTGGAAGACATGAAAGCAGAAGAAGAGGAAGAAGAAGACGAAGAAGAAGAAGCGTTGGTAGTGCGGCCTTTCAACACGAACTGGGCTCGCCGATCCGTCAACGTCTCATACTCCTGGCTGGCTTTGCGGATGAGGTCGGCAATGCGGTGACTGTACACGTTCTTCTGTAGCGACTCTGCAGCCTGCTGCGGAGATGGGAGATGCATTCTCCTCAACGCGGAGATGCTGCGGTCCACCATGCGCATCTCTTCCCGCGCATGCATCCTGGCATTGCGCGGCTTCTCCCCTTCTCCTCCTCCTCCTCCTCCTGCTGCTGCTAAGG
Source organism: Phymorhynchus buccinoides (assembly GCA_017654935.2). NCBI lineage: Eukaryota > Metazoa > Mollusca > Gastropoda > Neogastropoda > Raphitomidae > Phymorhynchus > Phymorhynchus buccinoides. The sequence continues at coordinate 50,849,968 of CM065690.1, forward strand.
GGTTGCTGTAGCGACCGTTGTACTTGTGGTGTACCACCAGGACCTGCGACAGCGTCAGCATCATGACGACTAAGAAAAAAGTGAACACCAACAGTTCCGTCCCTTTGCCCTTTCCGCTTCCGCCCCGTTCTTTCGTCATCAACCTTCGCGTTCGCGTGTGCACCATCTTCCTTCGCGCGTTCTCTCTCCTCTCCAAGACACTGCTGACGCTCAGGTTCTTTTTCCCCGCGAGATCCGCTTCTAGCTGGTCCAACGACGATTCGAAGTAGCTGTCAAAGTAAGCGTAATCGTCTTCGTCTTCTTCTTCTTCTTCTTCTTCTTCTTCTTCTTCCCCGTCGTCCTCTTCGTCGTCTTCTTCGTCGGTGTAGTAGTGGTAGCGGTCGTCAGGTTTGGGACGGCCGGTAAAAGCGTAGTGGTAACGTTGTTTGTTGTTGTGGGAAGGACCTAAACTGTTACAATTACCTCCACCTTTGCTGCTTCTACCATGGCTACCACCGCTACGGTGCTGCTGCTGCTGCTGCTGTTGTTGGTGATGATGATGATGGTTGATGTAAGACTGAAGCTTGCGTGCTGTGTGAAGGTCAGGGGTAGTCTGGTGTTTGTTGTTGTGGTGGTGGTGCTGGTCTAGCCGCTTGGCTCTGGCCGTTTTGGGGAGGCGTTGGGGATGGTGAGAGTGTGGCTGGTGGGGGTGGGGGTGATGGGGATGGGAGTAAGGGTAGGGGCGGGGGTGGGGGCCTGACGAGAGTCGCCGAGGGACCCCCGTGGCGAGGAAAGCTGTTGCACCATCTGTTAAATGGAGGAAGATTGTGAAAAGGCACGCACGCACGCTCTCATACAAACTATGCACACACACACACACACACACACACACACACACACACACACACACACACACACACACACACACACACACACACACAGTGGCGTAATAGGTTTGGATGTGCGACACTCTCAAAGATAAACTTACATCATAGAGACTCGCACTGAAATAACAAAATAGTCCTCATTGTTTCCTGTCAAATGAGCGCAGATCATGCGTCATGCTGCCGTTATGCGCATAATTAATAATAATTAATCTAAAGTTTGTTGTTGTTGCTTTAAATAGGACAGCACGATCTTTTGTTTTCTAACACACAAAGGAAGCAACTCAATATCATACCATACTTTTTGGGGTCCAACTTTAATTAATGAAAGATGGAATAATACAAAACGATAGAAAGATAGCAGATGACAGTAAGCAAAGGGAAAAGGCAGAGTCAAAGACAGGGACAGATTAGAGGAAGTTACAAGCTCATAACGTCCAGAAGGTGGGGGAACTATTTGTACAAAAGACCCCCCGGTATCCCCACGGGGGGACGGGACTGAAATGACTGTAGGTGAGAGAGAAACTGGCAAAGACACAGCTTGCAAGGTGTTGCATTTTGTGTAAAGCACGTGAAACATTAGGCGTGACATTAGGGGCGTGATTTATCATAGTGCACGGTGTGACAATGTGTCACATCAAAAGCAACATAATCATGTCGCATGCCGCTTGGGAGAAAGATAAATACATTTATTTGTGTATTATGCACGTTCACGTGCGTATCTCATCACACACCGCAGTCAGTCACGCTCACAAACATGTCACACTCACGCATAATCACACATATAAAGAAAAGAGAGGTAAGGGTCAAGATGTGCCACCCCCTCTCCATTTCTCGGGTAATTGTATTTTTCCATTATTGCCTTTCTTACCATACATAAAGCTGTATTTTAGGAACATTTTTAGCTAATAACCTTTTTTGAATACTAACCCTATCCCTAACCCTAGACCTAAACCTAAACCTAACCCTACACCCACGGAAAAACGCAACGAACCACAACTGTGACAAATCGCGGTGTACTGCAGTACATAGTGGGGGGGGGGTTAGGTTTAGGGCTAGGGTTAGGGATAGAGTTAGTATTCCAAAAAGGTTATTAGCTGAAGATGTTCCTAAAATACAGCTTTATGTATGGTAAGAAAGGCAAAAACGGAAAAATACAATTAACCGAGAAATGCAGGGGGGGGGGGGGGGGGGTGGCACATCTTTAAAGCCTGCCTGATGATTTTAATGTTGCTTGATGAAATATGGTTATCATCAATTATAAAAAGAAGAATACCTATACGACTCATATTATTTAAGCACCATACTTTCACTTTATGTAGTAGTAGTAGTAGTAGTAGTAGTAGTAGTAGTAGTAGTAGTAGTAGTAGTAGTAGTAGTAGTAGTAGTTGTAGTAGTAGTAGAATAGGGACTAATCAAGCCGTTAAGCTTTTTAGCAGTCCCATCGATTTCCAATTTGATTTTTTTTTTTTAATTTTTAGCGGTCAAGGTTTTACGGTTGAATTTTCCTATAATACAAAAATTAATAATCAATGCTTCTAAATACATTTACTAATTTTGGAGAACTATCAAGACGATTTTTGAATATATTAACATTAGGTGCACATTTTAAATCAAAAGTTAAATCATTCCAACAAATAGCAACTCTGTTGGTAAAACAATGTTTTCTAGTGTTAGTTTTGCATTGCTTAATAAAAACTTTACCGTGTGAATTTCTTGTTGTACTGCATTGAGGTGATTTAAATATGTTATTCCAAGATAAATCAACAAGGCCATTGAATATCTTATGTGCTTCAATAAGGTCTCCTCCTTACCCTTCTTCCTTTAAGTGAGTATAAATTTAAATACAAAAGTCTATTTTCATAGGTCATGCTTTTACATCCCTTAACCATGTGATCATAAATGCTCTCTTTTTACGTATACGCATAAAATATACCCTCTTACTTATTTATTATTTAATAATAAATGTATGACTTTCAGTATCCAAATACAGCTACGTACCTGTGAGTATCACTTTAACACCACATTGCACGGAATAAAATGTATCTTAAACATTGAAGAGCAAAAGCATCAGAACATGCCAACAACAAAAACCACACAAACAGACTGCCACCTGAAGTCCCAACCACCTACTTTGGGCAGTTTCTAAAGTGAGCTCAATTCAAAAACACTTTCGTGATTTTATTGCACGAGGCCTCACACCAGCTATTGTTCTAAGGTTGCACTATACTATTTCACCCTTTTATTAAGCCCAATTAAAAAAATACATATATATACTAATCAAGACCTAGCCCGTTTCATGTAACAGTCCAATCTTGTGGTTGGCGCTATAATCCGTCAACAGTGCACAACTAGCTTGTTTTGACTTGGTATTTTAATTCTTGAATGTTCACCCAGGTCAAGCTAGCTTAATACTGTATCCTGTTCTTCAACACAGACCCCGAGTCCACTCTTTCATTTCCACCTAGCTGAAGAGTTCCTAAACTGGCCATCCAATAGAGTTCCCTTTCTAATAGCTTATCAACACTCCACACCTGTTCGACACATGTGTGTCAAACTATCTACCTATTTTTAGTATTTATACATGTTTTACCTATTTATACATCAATCTCTCTCTCTCTCTCTCTCTCTCTCTCTCTCTCTCTCTCTCTCTCTCTCTCTCTCTCTCTCTCTCTCTCTCTCGCTCTCTCAATCCATATCTCACCTTGCTGGAGCTCCATCTCTCTCGCCACTAGCTCATCCAGATTGGAACGCAGTGGCATGTTGATGATGATGATGATGATGATGACCCTGACGACGATGACGACGACGACGACGACGACGATGACAAGAGATAACGATTCTCATAGGCGCTCATAACTCCCAACCCACACCCACCCATTCTTCCCAATCCCTCCCCCTTTTACCCTCCCTGTCTTCTAGCACTCTGTGGTTACACACGTGTCTGGTTATTCGTTTGTCATTTTGATCTTCAGGCAAAATATATATAAGTTCAAGTACCAAACAGCCTAACACACAAAAATGTTCCTTTTTGACTCTCATTCTGTGTGCACCAATGGTTGTGCGTCTTCTTTTGGCTTGTCTGTCTTTGCACCAATCACCGAGCGGCTCTTTTTGTTTTGGTCTCTTTCTTTCTGTTTAGACACCGTCAACGCGCCGCTCTGGAATCTTTAGATTATAGTCACATTTCGAATCTCCTTAGAATTACGCCAGGACGTTTGCTAAATAAACCACAGAATTAAAAATCAATTAGATTATAGTCACATTTCGAATCTCCTTAGAATTACGCAGGACGTTTGCTAAATAAACCACAGAATTAAAAAATCAATTAGATTATAGTCACATTTCGAATCTCCTTAAGAATTACGCAGGACATTTGCTAAATTATACTCAGAATTAAAGAACAAGGATCATAGTCACATTTTGAATCTTCTTAAGCTAGCAGGGCATTTGCTAATTTATACTCTGCAGAACAAGGATCAAGAACATCGAAAGCGTGATGCTTCAACAATCCTTGGTTCTGCAATGTCACATCTGTGTTCTTTCAATGTTATTCTATTTACTCTTACTATAGTATTCACGAGACTATGGGCAGATAACAGGAAATGAACGATAGATGAAAGAATGTTCCTAAAACAAATTTGAAAGATTCGCAGCAAAGGGTCTATCTGTTGTTTAAAAACAATTCGTTGGCATTATTTCAACCAACGGATCTGAATTAGACACAGATGGTGGCGTGTTGAATGAGAGAGGGAGAGAAAGAGAAAGAGAGAGAGAGAGAGAGAGAGAGAGAGGGAGAGAGAGAGAGAGAGGGAGAGAGAGAGAGAGAGAGAGAGGGGGGGGGAGGCAGACAGACAGACAGACACAGAGAGAGCGTGACAGTGAGAGAAACAGAGACAGACAGAGACAGAGACAGATAGGCAGACAGACAAGAAAAGAGACAGAGAGACACAAAGAGAGGGTGATATTGAGAGAAGCAGAGACAGACAGAGACAGAGACAGATAGGCAGACAGACAAGAAAAGAGCAGAGAGACGGAGACAAAGAGAAAGAGAGTGTGTGGAGAGGGGGAGCCTCGGAGAGAGAGAGAGAGGAAAAAACAGACAGAGAAACAGAGACAGACAGACAGGGACAAAGAGCTAAATAGAGAGACAGACAGTGGCACACACTCCCCTGCAGTAAAGTAAAGGCGCAGCCACAACTCCCTAGCACAAAAATAGGAAACAATGGGAAGGAACGATAGCTAATCATATTAATAACCATACTCCTAATAATACTAGTCATAACTGACTTCCTATTATTCAGACATCGTCAGGGAAGAAAATAGAAGAAGGGGGGGGGGGGGGGGGGGGGGGGGGGGGGGGGGGGGGGGGGGGGGGGGGGGGTGGGGGGGGGGGGGGGGGGGGGGGGGGTTCATCCTAGAATTCAATTTCTATTCTTGGCGCGTGCATCATTGCACGCGAACTGTTGGCTTTGGCCAATCACCATTCGATGATTGAATGATGTATGATAGATATAAAGGTTTCCCCACGGAGGCTGGGTCATTCTATTTCTAGAGGATGACCACTGGCTTGCTTCAAGCTTACCACTACACTAGGGCATGTAGCGAGTGAGGGAGGGAGGGAGGTAGAGGAGGTAGAGACATGAGAGAGAGGGAGAGAGAGGGGAAGGGAGGGAGAGAGAGGAGAGAGAGAGAGAGAGAGAGAGAGAGAGAGAGAGAGAGAGAGAGAGAGAGAGAGAGAGAGAGAGAGAGAGAGAGAGGGATGGACAGGAGAGAGACGGAGGGATGAGATGGACAGCGACAGAGAGGCAGTGGACAGACAGAGAGGCACAAAATAAAGGAAGGTCTAAAAAAGAAAGAGCGAGAGGGTGAGCATAAAATAGAAAGACATTAACCCTTTCGCCGCCAGCCAT
>CM065690.1:50858243-50865743 GCA_017654935.2 Phymorhynchus buccinoides
GTGTTCATTTTCTCTCCTCTATACTATTTTTTATCCCGTCTATTAGCTTGACCCTATCTCCCCACCCCCCAAAACAATACCCCCTTCCAAAAATACCGTTATCCCCCCTTCTCTACAAGTAAGGAGGCAACCCACATCCCCACCACAAACTCTCAATCATATATCCCAAAGATAAAAAAATAATAACATACAATATATATATATATATATTTAAATATGTATCTCACAGGAGCCAATCACCTCAATCAATGATCGGTGGGCCCTGACGAAGAAGAAGAAGAAGGAGGAGGAGGAGGAGGAGGAGGAGGAGGAGGAGGAGGAGGAGGAGGAGAAGAAGAAGAAGAAGAAGGGGGAGGGGGGAGGGGGAGAAGAAGAAGAAGCAGGAGGAGGAGGAGGAGAGAAGAAGAGGGGGGGGGGGAAGGAGAAGAGAAGGAGGAGAAGGAGGAGAAGGAGAAGGAGGAGGACGAGGAGGAAGGAGAAGAGAGAAGAAGAGAGGAAGAAGAAGAAGAAGAAGAAGAAGAAGAAGAAGAAGAAGAAGAAGAAGAAGAAGAAGAAGAAGAAGAAGAAGAAGTATAAGAAGAAGCAGAAGAAGAAGAAGCAGAAGAAGAAGAAGAAGAAGAAGAAGAAGAAGAAAAAGTAGAAGAAGAAGAAGAAGAAGAAGAAGAAGAAGAAGAGGAAGAAGAAGAAGGAGGAGAAGAAGAAGAAAGAGGTGGATGATGATGATGATGATGATGATAAAAAAACCGTTTATAATGATTTCAGCAGTCCTGTGAAAAACATTAGAAAAAGACGAAACGTAAAATATTTTCACTTGTGCGTATGAGTGACAATTCAGAGTAATCCCCACGTTTCAGAAGAGTGTGAAATCGAGTGAAGAACTTACTGGAGGAGGTAAAATGGTAAACGTTTTATTCATATATCTGCCGCTCGGCGACAGACGTGTTGGGTTTTTCTGGTTTAATTCAGTCCCTTTTTAATCACCATAAAAGCACAACGACAACCTTCCTGACTCATGTTTATGGGCCCGGTTGCGATAGAACGCATGACAAAGTGAAGTGGTCCCTATTAGTATCAAGCGCGTCAAATGGCCTTGTCGCATGCAACATCATGGAACCTCTAATGGTCAGAATAGTAGACACGTTGTTATTTTTCTACTCTTTCCCCATGGCCACACACGCATAAGCAAGTAATAACATATCATTACTATCACATTCTGTTCCATATATGTGCCCTGCCGGGTCGAGAGGACGTAAAACACCATTTTTCATTTCATTCATTACTATCACAGTACAGTAGAACCTCCCTTATAGGACCTTCAAAAATCATCATAAATGAGGTCTTATAAGGGAGGGGTCTTATAAGGGAGGGGTCTTAAAGGGAGGTAATTTTAATACTTACAAAGAAGGGCAATGTCTCGGAGAAGTAGGTCTTATATGGGAGGGAGTCTTATAATGGGAGGTCTCATAAGGGAGTTTCCACTGTACTATATTTCGACCATAACTAACCTCTTACATGTATGCCCCCAAACCTCTCTCTCTCTCTCTGTCTCTCTCTCTCTCTCTCTCTCTCTCTCTCTCTCTCTCTTCTCTCTCTCTCTCTCTTCTTTCTTCCCTCCTCTCTCTCTTTCTCTCTCTCTCTCTCTCTCTCTCTCTCTCTCTCTCTCTCTCTCTCTCTCTCTCTCTCTCTCTCTCTCTCTCTCTCTCTCTTCTCTCTCTCTCTCTCTCGAGTCAAACTACCGAGGACATTATAGGTCCACTCCACTGGGCATAGCTCAGCTAATTGGGTCTGATGAAGGCTACTCAACAAACACTCTGTCAATTAGGCCTAGGTGGAACAGAGAAAAGGATCATTTTTACAAGCAACATGATATCTCAACACAGAGTGTCTCCCTGGCTCCTCTACGTTGTCTCATCACTTCTTTAATAATGTCTCTCTCTCCATCTCAGAAACCTCTTTTTTTTAAACACAGACGTAAGGATTTGTAAACGAGAGGAACTCAATCTCTCTTTGATTTGAAAAATAAACAAACCTCTGTCTCTCTCCCTCTCTGAGAGAATCCCCTCCTCTCTCTTTCTCTCTCTCTCAGAAATAAGAAAAGAAACTCTCTCTCTCTCTCATGACTCTTCTCTCTCTCTCTCTAAACATTACCAAACTCTCTCTCTCTCTCACTACTCTCCCACTCTGTCTCAATCCCTCTCTGCTCTCCCTTACTCTCTCTCTCTCTCTCTCTCTCTCTCCTCGATCTCTCTCTCTCTCTCCCTCCCTCTCTCTCCTCTCTCTCTCTCTCTCTCTCTCTCTCTCTCCTCATTCGGATCTCCCTCATGTCTCTCTCCCCTCTCTCGTGTTTCCCTCCCCTCTCTCTCTCAACGAACCAAATAAATCCCTGACTAACTCACTCTCTCTCTCTCTCTCTCCCCCCCCTCCCTCTCTCTCTCTCTCTCTCTCTCTCTCTCTCTCTCTCTCTCTCTCTCTCTCTCTCTCTCGTTCAAACTACCGAGGACATTATAGGTCCACTCCACTGGGCATAGCTCAGCTAATTGGGTCTGATGAAGGCTACTCAACAAACACTCTGTCAATTAGGCCTAGGTGGAACAGAGAAAAGGATCATTTTTACAAGCAACATGATATCCAACACAGAGTGTTTCCCTGGCTGCCTCTACGTTGTGGGATCATCACTTCTTTAATAATGTCTGGTAAATAAACCATTCAGATCAGAAACTTTTTTTTTTTAAACACAGAAGTAAGGATTTGTAAACGAGAGGAACTCAATATGTCTTTGATTTGAAAAATAAACAAACAGTAGTTTCGTCATTGAGAGAGAATTAAAAAATATTTAACACTAACAGAGAAATGTGTAAACATTACCAAACGAAGATATGAACAGCTCTCTCATCTCTCTCTCTCTCTCGCTCTCAATCTACCATCATCTCTACATCTCGCCCTCTCTCGTGTTTTATCTTCAGAAGCATTCCCAACGAACCAAATAAATGAACTGACTAACTCGCTCTCTCTCTCTCTCTCTCGTCTCTCTCTCTCTCTCTCTCTCTCTCTCTCTCTCTCTCTCTCTCTCTCTCTCTCTCTCTCTCTCTCTCTCTCTCTCTCTCTCTCTCATTCGGATCTACCATCATCGAACATCCCCTCGCCCTCTCTCGTGTTTTATCTTCAGAAGCATTCCCAACGAACCAAATAAATGAACTGACTAACTCTCTCTCTCTCTCTCTCTCTCTCTCTCTCTCTCTCTCTCTCTCTCTCTCTCTCTCTCTCTCTCTCTCTCTCTCTCTCTCTCTCCAACGAACCAAATAAATGAACTGACTAACTCTCTCTCTCTCTCTCTCTCTCTCTCTCTCTCTCTCTCTCTCTCTCTCTCTCTCTCTCTCTCTCTCTCTCTCTCTCTCTCTCTCTCTCTCAACGAACCAAACCAAATAAATGAATGAAACTGCTCTTCTCTTCTCTCTCTCTCTCTCCTCTCTCTACTCTCTCTCTCTCTCTCTCTCTCTCTCTCTCTCTCTCTCTCCTCTCTCTCTCTCTCTCTCTCTCTCTCTCTCTCTCTCTCCAACGAACCAAATAAATGAACTGACTAACTCTCCTCCCCTCTCTCTCTCTCTCTCTCTCTCTCTCTCTCTCTCTCTCTCTCTCTCTCTCTCTCTCTCTCTCTCTCTCTCTCTCTCTCTCTCTCTCTCTCTCTCCCAACCAAAGAGACTGGAATATTCCAGCCTCTCTGCTCCCAACAGAAAACACCCATCCACACGCATAAATATAATCCACACAGAATCGTCGTTTGTTTGCTGTGATTGGCCCAACTCATCAAAACCACAGTCCAAGCGATGGAAAACAAGCACCTTGGCGATTTACAGTGAATTCCGATACTTTCTCTTAATAGGCCTACAGTACACAGTCTTTGAATGATGCTTTTTCGCTTCTTTCACTCATCAACTACCATCATCAATTACAGATAATTCCGATACTTTCTCTTAATACACTACTGTATCTTTGGTGTCTTTTCACTTCTTTCACTCCTCAACTAGGCCTAGGCTACCATCATCATTCTGATGGTTCTGCTGCTAAGACCTACTTATGAACGCAGTATATAACCAAAACCAAGACACAACATAAGCACATGAAGAGCTCTTCAAGTCAACACAAGCTACTTCATTTGATGATGACTGTGAGTGTCAATATTTTGTAGTTCAGTAGGCTACAAGAGCATTAGCCTGGCACCAGCACCAAAGCTAGAAGTAGGACATAATCTCCAAAAAGCGTTGGCGGATGCCGTACAGAGAAAACCACACCACACATTAGACATACACATCCTGCTCTTTACACACATGTCCTAGGCATGATGAGAGAGGGGAATTTAGGCTATCGACTTGGCAACTGGTGGCCAAAATTGTTCCTCTTTTCCCTTCTCTTTCCTTCCTTCACCGATGAAGCTAGGGGCCTAACTAACGCGCGCACGCGCACACACACACACACACACTCTCTTTCTCTCTCTCATCACCATCACATATTCTACGACACGCGGCAGCGGCAGAACCTCACATGCAACAGTAGGCTGGTACTGCAGCACAATCATTCGGCAATACGAGCGTTCCAGAGAGGGGGAGGGAAAGTCTATCGAGTCAGTCCGTGAGTTGTGTGTGTGCGAGTCTAAAGTGCCCTTGGTTGTTGCAGAGATGCTTGGCTTTGCTGTAGGAAGAAGAACGGAGCAGAGCGAGAGATGAGAGAGAGAGAGAGAGAGAGAGAGAGAGAGAGAGAGAGGGCTCTCTCTCTCTCTCTCTCTCTCTCTCTCTCTCTCTCTCTCTCTCTCTCTCTCTCTCTCTCTCTCTCTCTCTCTCTCTCTCTCTCTCTCTCTCTCTCTCTCTCTCTCTCTCTCTCTCTCTCTCTCTCTCTCTCTCTCTCTCTCTCTCTCTCTCTCTCTCTCTCTCTCTCTCTCTCTCTCCGTTTCGGCACTTCCTTGCAGTCGCAGAGCAAGCAAGCGCTGTAGCAAGTAGGCCGAAATACTAAGCCTGGCAGCTGGAGGGCTGGAATGGTCAGACTAGGCTAGGCCTATTCAAACCCGTTTAGAAACGAGGGCGTAATTTCGCCCGGATTTCTCAAAAACGCGCGCGCATTTTCACATTTACCTTATGGAAAGCCAACGCTTCCAAGCCTACTAGGCCTATTGCTGCTGCTGCTTTCTCCGATCCGAAGATGCCGGAGTAATAACAGATAATGTGAATGACAATGCATATTAGTAAACTTGTAAACTTTAAACGCTTGTAAAAGAGGTAGAAGGGTATCTTTGTTTTTGCAAAATGTGTCTGTTATAACTAGTCACGTAACTGGTATGTCGATGGCAGTATGATTTTATTTCCAGTATTGTATCTAAGCTTGATTAACATTATTTTTAGTCCCCGAGCCGAAGGTTCGGGGAGCTATTGTTTTTGTCTGGTCCGTCCGTCCGGTGTCCGTCCGTCCGGCTATTCGTCCGTTTTTCTCAAAAACTATTCAGTGTATCATCATCAAATTTGGTATACTAGTTTGCCAAGATGCAAGCTATCCACTGATGTATTTAGTTTTACATTAAGGTCAAGGTCGCGCCAGTTACGGGGTTCAAACCCCGAAACACATAATCGCTAATATATCGCGATTGTTTGCATGTATTTTAATGCAGGTTTTTTTCACAACATTTCTTGATGAATGGTCTATAACACAGTTGTCATGAATTTTTCTGTGCGTGCGTGTGCGCATGATCGCGCGCGCTCAAATCACGGGTCCGAACCACATCCGTGGTCCGAACCCCAACGTTATATATAAAAAAAACTATTCAGTTACGTGCTGTTTTGATGTGTTTTTATGTATGTGTACAGCCGACACATTCCGATTTCGGAGTACCTCGGCGATGCTGCGAGGGGACTTTGCAGCCGCTCGCCGTTGCACTTGTTTTACATTGTTCTAGTATTTAGCATTGTTTTTTGTATAATCTAAACCTTGTTTTTATGCACCCCCTTTTATAAATTTAGTTTGTTGTCCTGATATTACTTTTTTACAAATTGTTTGTTTAGCTGTGTGTGTGTGTGTGTGTGTGTGTGTGTGTGTGTGTGTGTGTGTGTGTGTGTGTGTGTGTGTGTGTGTGTGTGTGTGTGTGTGTGTGTGTGTGTGTGTGAGGGGGGAGAAAAAAGGCATGGTTGAGGGTGGAGATTTTGAAAAATATGTTGTGGGGAAGGGGAGGGGGTGGTGTGTGTGTGTGTGTGTGTGTGTGTGTGTGTGTGTGTGTGTGTGTGTGTGTGTGTGTGTGTGTGTGTGTGTGTGTGTGTTTGTGCGTGCGTGCGTGCGCGTGTGCGTGCGTGTGTGCGTGTGTGTGTGCGTGCGCGTGCGCGCGTGCGCGCGTGTGTGTATGTGTGTGTGTGTGTGTTATATTGCATTGTAATTTAATTCTTATGATGTATTTACTGTATATTGTCTTATTGTCTCTATTTTTATACGTGTGTTTTATGTGCACGCCAGACAAAGAATTTCTTTATGTTTTAAAGACAATAAAGTTTTGATTGATTGATTGATTGATGTGTGTGCGCGTGCGTGCGTACGTGAGTGTGTGTGTGTGTGTATGTGTGTGCGTGTCTGTATGTGTGTGTGTGTGTGTGTGTGTGTGTGTGTGTGTGTGTGTGTGTGTGTGTGTGTGTGTGTGTGTGCGTGTGCGTGCGTGTGCGTGTGTGTGCGTGTGAGGAAGAAAGAGAACGTTGCGCGCAAGCATCGTGTTTATTTTACTTTCTAATGATTCATTGTTTGTTTGCCTTTAATTTCCTTGGTGTCAATGCAAAGCGCACTGAGCTCATGTGAGAAAGAGCGCTATATAAATTCCCATTATTATTATTATTATTATTATTATTATTATTATTATTATTATTATTAGTCAAGATACTGAACTGATCATGATAGACATTGGCAGAATGGTCCCATCGATGTCCCCAGATGTCAAACCACCTAAATGGCCATCCATATCAGCGTACGCTCATTGAGTATGTTTCGTGAATGAGTGCATGAATGAATGCATGAATGAATGCATGAATGAATGCATGAATGAACAAGGGCATCTCCGAGCGGCAGCAACGCATTGTGACAATGCAAACCCGGCCAGAGTCATGTCCTCTCCCCCCCCCCCTCCACCCCCCCCCCCCAATAACCCCCACCCCCACCCCCCAATAAACACACCACTTTCCACCCTTACAGAACGCATAAAATACATAGCCCAAAATTTGAAGCGATTCTGTGCAGTAGTTCACGAGATACAGCGTTCTCTCTCCCCCCCCCCCCCCCAATAACCCCCCCCCCCAAATAAACACACCACTTTCCACCCTTACAGAACGCATAAAATACATAGCCCAAAATTTGAAGCGATTCTGTTCAGTAGTTCACGAGATACAGCTGAACTTTATACAAACTTCCTTGCACCATGTCCTTGCACCATGTCCTCTCCCCCCCCCCCCCCCCCCCAATAAACACACCACTTTCCACCCTTAC
>CM065690.1:50875743-50878243 GCA_017654935.2 Phymorhynchus buccinoides
ATGTGTTTAATTATGTAAATGGATGGAAATTAGTGTTAAATATAGCAAACGATAGAGGATGAAGTACTCAATCTGCAGTAAGAAAGGCAAGAACGGAAAAAATGGAAAGAACCGATAAATGGAGGAAGGGGGGGGGGGGGGGAGGGGGGGGGGGGGGGGTGGGGGGCGCATCAAATTCGGTGTACGGGAGCCTACAAAATACAGTGAACTTAACTAGTAAGATTTCTTCAGATTTATGTAGGTAGTGGAATTTCACGTCAATCATGCTTCACAAAGGTCTAAAATCGGATCGTAGTGAATCGAATCGTATGCGGTGTGGCTGGCCTTATAGAGAGAAAACATCAAACACAAACATGTTCACTGTTAGACAGAGCACAAAGTAACGCAAAGAAGAAAGCTAATAGGCCTACTGTTGACAACATAAGATTATACGACCGAAACGTTGCTATTTCTCACTCTCTCCCTATGGCAATACAATCATATCTAAAGGCCCTGGTTCACCGGACCTGACCCAAGGAGAATCAGATGCTGTGGGGGCACTGCGAGTAAGGGTCCCAGGGCCGCTACCCCCCCCCAAAAAAAAAAACCCCACCAAAAAACCCCACACCAAACAAACAAAAAAACAACATACTGATTCACCGGACCAGACCACAACCAGGATCCAGCCTAGCCGCCAAAGCCACCACCGATCCAGACTTCACCAACGACGACACCTCAACCTGAACCTTCAGCGCCGATAATGACCACCGGACAAACGCCAAAACACCAACACCACCACCACGACACCCAGCGTCCTCCACGAATTCATCCCCAGACCCTTTTCCTCACGACCACCAACCGCTTTGCGGCCATCTCCACATCGACCCAACGCCAGAACAACTTGTCCCTAAGGGCTTTCCCGCCATGAGGACGTAAATCCTCCACTCAACAACAATATCTAAAGTCACTTTAATGATATGACTAGCATGATTATGACTTTGTGGTAATTGGAATTGGAAACGAGTGAAAAATAACGAGTTGTATTTCGAACATTAGCCCTACACGATTAGACATTCACAAACACCATGTAGAAATAAGTTGAAAAAGCAGCAGCAACAACACCAACAAGAACAAGAACAAGAACAAGAACATCAACACACTTTCAGAAATATTGGAGAAATGGAAATGTCAAAATTGTGAAGCATAGTAGAGATTGTTGGAGAGTGCATAAATTTAAACAAAAACGCACAAAAAATGAATATGATACACAAAGTAAGTCAACGAATAACAATAATTATAATACATCCAATAATATCACAAAACCAAGATTACCTAAACGGGAAACATGCATGTATATGCTAATACATCCGTGCTAGCATATGTATGATGATGATAATGATATAATTTGTAGTGTGTCGTATGTGCGCATAGACACAGACGCAAACACACACACACACACTAGACACAAAAGCAAACACACACATTCACAAGCACACACACAAGCACACAAACACATGTACAAAAAGGTTACGCACACACCACACACACACACACAAACACACATACACAGTCACACACACACACACACACACACACACACACACACACACACACACACACACACACACACACACACACACACACACAGATGCTATACACATACACACACATACACAAAAACAGCACACAAACCAACCAGTCTACGAGAAGTGGATATACGTTAAATGAAATACACACACATACACACACACACAAACAGACTATGCACACGCATACACACACACATACGCACGCACGCACAAACACACAAACACACACACTCACATATACACGCACGCACGCACGCACGCACGCACGCACGCACGCACGCACGCACGCACGCAAGCACACACACACACGCGCACGCACGCACACACGCACACGCACACGCACACGCACACGCGCACACGCACACGCACACGCACGCACGCACGCACGCACGCACGCACGCACGCACGCACGCACGCACGCACGCACGCACGCACACACACACACACACACACACACACACACACACACACACACACACACACACACACACACACACACACACACACACACACACACACACACACACACGCGAAACTCACCCAACTGTCTCGGGTACAGCTCGCAGACTTGTCTTAAGGCACCGCCCCCATCATCATCATCACCACCACCACCACCACCACCAAACAACGACGACGACGACAGCAACGACGATGACTTTAACCTTCCGGCATGCACCCCTGCCCTCTCCTTCTCCTCCTCCTCCTCCTCTTCCTGTTCCTCTCTCGTCAAACCCCTTCCTGTTCTCCTCATCATCATCCACACCTTCTCACCCCCTCCTCCCCCCCACACGCTTTCCTGCTGTTTCAAATCGTTCATCGTCCCACCCCGCACGGGAGAAAACACTAAAGGACCAACCGTCAATCCTCTTCTTCCTCTTCCTCCTCCTCGTTCCATTCCAACACCACCCCCTCCTCCTCCCCAACCCGCCTTA
>CM065690.1:50883243-50888243 GCA_017654935.2 Phymorhynchus buccinoides
TCTCTCTCTCTCTCTCTCTCTCTCTCTCTCTCTCTCTCTCTCTCTCTCTCTCTCTCTCACACACACACACACACACACACACACACACACCACACACACACACACACACACACACACACACACACACACACACATATACATATATATATATATATATATGCACACACATACACACACACACACATGCGCACAAACACACACACATACACGCTGAAGCAAGCCCTTGCATATGCAAGAGAGAGAGAGAGAGAGAGAGAGAGAGAGAGAGAGAGAGAGAGAGATAGAGAGAGAGAGAGACAGACAGACAGACAGACAGACAGACAGACAGACAGACAGACAGACAGACAGACAGACAGACAGACAGACAGACAGACAGACAGACAGACAGACAGACAGACAGACAGACAGACAGACAGACAGACACACACACACACACACACACCACACACACACACACACACAGACAGACAGACAGACAGACAGACAGAAGACAGACAGACAGACAGGACAGACAGACAGACAGACAGACAGACAGACAGACAGACAGACAGACAGACAGACAGACAGACAGACAGACACACACACACACACACACACACACACACACACACACACACACACACACACACACACACACACACACACACACACACACACACACACACACACACAGACAGAGAAAGATACAGACAGATGCGGTCAAGTGCTTTTCCCATTCTGAAATACTATTTAGGGCTTTAGCACATAATACGCGGAAGACCATGCTCATATCCCATCCGCGATCCGTAAATAAAGTCAAAGAAACTAGAACGTGAGAAACAAGCGGAAGGGATATGGCGCATGGGTTTCCGCGGGTAATATTCACACTCCTTCGTCTTTCTTATTTCCATGAGCTTCCGCACGGAATTTGCGCGCATATGTGCACACAGCTTTAGGCCTGGTACACAGTATATCCTGGATTTTCCACGCGGAAATAATCAATAAGTAAAAGGAAGAAGGAAGCGAATTAGGGGGAAATTCGGACACGTGCATATATATATTTTTCGCTTTTTTGTTTTACTTATTTACGGATCGAGCATGGGTTTCGACGCGGAACATCCGCGTGTATGTGTACACGGCCTAAGAGGAAAAAGTCATAGGCCGCGGACACATTATACGCGGACGTTATCCACGGAAACCCATAAATAAGTAAAAGAAGGAAGGGGGGGGGGGGGGAATATACTGATTAGGGGAAATACGGACAAGTGCGCTTTTTTTTTTCCTTCTTTCTTTTACTTATTTTACGGATTGCGCATGGGATTTCCGCGTCTGCAGTGTATGCGGGGGGGGGGGGGGGGGGGACACATCTTGACCTTTACCGGCCCTTTGACTGTTCAGTTTAGTCAGTGACGACGAAAATGGTGTTTTACGTCCTCTTGGTCTGAATCAGACACATATGGGACATTTGTAAATACAAATATGGTGGGAACAATACTGGAGGCAATGCCCGGAGGCAGTACGAAACCAGTAAAGTCCCGATTTTTTATTAATGCAGATAGGTGTAGCGGTAACCACGCCTCGGTTAAACCTCATCGGCTATGGCACGGCTACAAGTATTTAATGCGATAAATCAGTTTAGTGAGTGATCAGCCATCGATACCTAAGTACCCGTCTTGGTGCCCGGGTTGGTTGGCCGTTAGACCTCAATGCAGTGAACCAGCACACGCGGTCACTCACCCAGCGGCCAGTGGAAAGGTCAGTCAATACTTTAGACCCCGCCGTCCGCAATGCTGTCACGCACTGGCCTTTCATTCAGTTCCGTTGGGAGTAGGGGGGGAGGGGGGGAGAGAAAGGGGTAGCAGCCTAAAATTTATAGACATAATAAAGAGAATTATAGGAGATACTGGAGAATGGAAAACAAGTTAAGTTGATGTCACACAGCACGACAGAGTCTCTGTCAAAATTTGGATGAGGGCGATTATTTGTATTATTTTTAGAAAGTTAAAGCTGATGTCACGCAACACAAGGAAATGTCGATCAAAAATCAATTCTTGATTGATTGATTTTTTTTTTTAGAGAGAGAGAGAGAGAGAGAGAGAGAGAGAGAGAGAGAGAGAGAGAGAGAGAGAGAGAGAGAGAGAGAGAGAGAGAGAGAGAGAGAGAGAGAGAGAGAGAGAGAGAGAGAGAGAGAAAACTTGAAAACTTGAAAACTTGAACTTTATTTTGCAAGGATAAAGATTTTAGGCAACGCCTAGTCTTCCAATCTGTCCTTGGTACATACACGAACATAGAATACAAACATGGCAAGGCATGATATTACACATACAGATTTGAACATAAAGGTGGCACCTTTGTACATATACGAACATAGAATACAAACATGGCAAGGCATAAAATTACACATACATAATTGAACATAAAGGTAGCAAAGCAGGTATTATGATACAGACAGGTTGAAATACGAATTTATAGAATTACGTACGCACAGGTATAATTGTTAATACTTGTGCGGGCATACATGCGTGTAACCATACACGCACACACCTGCACGTGCGCGCGGCACACGCAAGAATACATGCACATACGCACAGATATATGTTGAAGCACGTATAAAAGAACTATACATTTTAGAACAGGGCAAACTAATGCAGCCTATGGTATGAAACCGGTAGCAATTAGCAATAAAGTGCGGACAATTTAAACATTGATTTTAGCACATTGTTGGAGAATAGTAAACAAACAGAGTGATGTGAATACATGACATCGTAATTAGCAATATAGCGTATCGGGATATATGAAGAAAAGAAAAAAAAGAAGAAAAAATCATGGAGGGTCGAATGTAAGTGTTTCTCGGAGACTCGTTTTGAAGGTTGAGATAGAGGAGCATAATCTAATGTCGGACTGAAGGGAATTCCATATGGAGGAACCCGAGAAAGTAAAACTTGACTTGAATTTATCTATCCTTGTGTGTGGTAGAATATAGTTACTTGAACCATAGCGATGTGAGGCTTGTGTAAGTAGATTTTTCAGGTATTGTGGAGCTAAGTCATAGTGTACTTTGTACATGAGAATGGCTTTATTATAGCTAAGCTGTGATTGCAGTGGAAGTATGTTTAACTGGTCTTGTTTTTCTGCTGTACTGAGTTCAGGATCAGGAAGAATTATTTTAGCTCCCCTTTTGTGCATATAATTGAGTTTTAATAGGTGACAATTAGCAGCAGAGTCCCAGACTACAGATGCGTAATTAATGTGGGAGAGACAGTGGGCATGAAAAAACATCGTGCGTGCGTCTATATCTATGAAGGGTGTAAGTTTTTTTTAGTAGGAATAAGCTGCGAGCAAGTTTATGTGTCATCTTTTCAATATGGAGTTGCCATTTTAGTTCGTCATCTATTATCACTCCCAGGACTCGGTGCTCGCGTACTTGGTCTATGGCATTGTCATTAATATGAACATTTAAAATTAGAGGTTCTATTTGATGTTTTTGTCTTGAGGTAATTAACATGCTTTTGGGTTTTTTAGGATTGAGGACCATAAGGTTTTGGTAACACCAATCAGAAACATCATGCAAAGCTGACTGAAGAGAGGTTTGAATCGAAGACAGGTTTGATGCACTAGAATGGAGAGAGGTGTCATCAGCAAAGAGATCACACGAGACAGAGTCAGCCGATATTGATAAAGGTAGATCATTAATGAATAGGCAGAATAGAAGAGGCCCTAAGACTGATCCTTGGGGTACACCAGCCTTTATGATCTCAGTGCACGAGTTTGTGCCATTACTAAAAACAAACTGTGTTCTATTAGTAAGATAAGATGCAAAGAAAGAGATCGTGTTTTCGTCTCGTAAATATAGCGCCAGTTTTTTAAGTAATATTTCATGATTCACAAAATCAAACGCTTTCTTAAAGTCTAGGAATACAGAGCCTGTCATTTTGCCTGGGTTGATTGCTGAAAGCCATGTGTCACATAGGTGGACTAGGGCAGTTTGACAGGAATGGTGATGTCGAAAGCCAGATTGTAAGGGGTGAAACAAATTATTATCTTCTAAATATTGCATTAGATGTTTATGAATATGTTTTTCTAGTGGTTTAGACAGAACTGAAAGAAGAGAGATTGGCCTAAAATTATTCAAGTCAGAAATATCTTTACTTTTAGGCAATGGTATAACTTTTGCTGATTTAAGATCAGGTGGAACAATGTTCTGGTCTAGACATGCGTTGTATATGAAGGTAAGAGGTTCTATTATGTAGGGAAGTGAAAGTTTTAAGAGAGAACTACTTATGTTATCAGGTCCCATTGATTTAGTATTTTTTAGATTTGAAATAAGAGAGCCAACTTCGTGAACAGCTAGTGAAGGTATTTTAAATGAACTGCCAGGTTTAGCGTTAGTATTACAGAAGGTTTGAAAAGAAGGTGGTGGTGTATAGACTTTTGCAGGTTGTGATGTATCTGTTGGACTTACAGACTCTGCTAAATTTATAAAGTAGTTATTGAATGCATCTGGCGACCAGTTAAAGTTATTACTCTGCTGGCGATTAGACTTATGTGTGATAGTGTTTATGGCTCGCCATAAAGTAGATGTGTCCTTATTTGCAGATACCATTTTGTTGAAGTGTTGTTTCCTGGAGTCACGAATGAGATCATTGACTTTGTTTCTTAGTTTTTTAAACTCTGATGCAGCGTTTTCACGTTCCAGTAGCTTTTCTGCTTTAACATCATCAGGTAGTGAATCAATGTTTTCTTTCTTCAGTAATTTGTATTTGTATTTCAGTTGATTTCGTTTTTTTCCTTGCTTCTGCTATTTGGGGAGTTAGCCATCCAGGAAGAGTAGAACTTTTTACTCTTTTGCTTCTAAGAGGTGCGTGTTTCTCTATTACGGATAGGAATGTAGAATAAAATACATCTAGAGCTTGAATAGGACATGAACAATGAAGTACATTATTGAAGTGTGCCATGCTTAAATCGTGAACAAATGCAGGTTTATCAAAGTGTTTAAATGATCTGTAGTGAATAGTAGTGTG
>CM065690.1:50898243-50900743 GCA_017654935.2 Phymorhynchus buccinoides
CACACACACACACACACACACACACACACACACACACACACACACACACACACACACACACACACACACACACACACACACACACACACACACACACACGAACAAACAATCAAACACACACACACACATTCCAGAGGATACACACACAAGTACACTCACACACACACGTGCGCGCACGCCCACACCCCCCCACAAACACAGAAATAGAGATGCAGACAGAGAGAGAAGAGAGAGAGAGAGAGAGAGAGAGAGAGAGAGAGAGAGAGAGAGAGAGAGAGAGAGAGAGAGAGAGAGAGAGAGAGAGAGAGAGAGAGAGAGAGAGAGAGAGAGAGAGAGAGAGATATGGGGACAGATCCTGATATCGACGCCGACAGAGCCACACAGACAGACACACATTCAGACAGACAGACAGACAGACTAGGAGACTCAATCGATCCTTCCTCTCCTTTCAGTTCCAGTAGGATCAAAAAGTGTTTGTCTACGGTGTGGGAGGAACGAAAGAAGGAAGGAAGGAAGGAAGGAACGAACGAAAGAAGAAAGGAAGAAAGGAAGGAAAGAAGGAAGGAAGGAATGAAAGAAGGAAGGAAGGAAGGAAGGAAGGAAGGAATGAAAGAAGGAAGGAAGTAAGGAAGAAAGGAAGGAAGGAAGGAACGAAAGAAGAAAGGAAGAAAGGAAGGAAAGAAGGAAGGAAGGAATGAAAGAAGGAAGGAGGGAAGGAAGGAATGAAAGAAGGAAGAAAGTAAGGAATAAAGGAAGGAAGGAAGGAACGAAAGAAGAAAGAAAGGAAGGAAGGAAGGAAGGAAGGAAGGAATGAAAGAAGGAAGGAGGAAGGAAGGAATCAAGGAAGGAAGAAAGTAAGGAAAGAAGGAAGGAAGGAAGGAAGGAAAGAAGGAAGGAAGGAAAGAAGGAAGGAAGGAAGGAAGGAAGGAAGGAAGGAAGGAAAGAAAGGAAGGAAGGAAAGAAGGAAAGGAAGAAAGGAAGAAAGAAGGAAGGAAGGAAGGAAGGAAGAAGGAAGGAAGGAAGGAAGGAAGGAAGGAAGGAAGGAATGAAAGAAGGAAGAAAGAAGGAAGGAAGAAAGGAAGGAAAGAAGGAAGGAAGGAAGGAAGGAAGGAAGGAAAGAAGGAAGGAATGAAAGAAGGAAGGAAGAAAGGAAGGAAAGAAGGAAGGAAGGAAGGAAAGAAGGAAGGAAGGAAGGAAGGAATGAAAGAAGGAAGAAAGCAAGGAAGAAAGGAACGAAGGAAGGAAGGAAAGAAGGAAGGAATGAAAGAAGGAAGGAAGGAAGGAAGGAAGGAAGGAAGGAAGGAAGGAAGGAAAAGACACAACAACAACAGAAACCCAGACCTGCAATGGCCCAACTTACTTTTTTCTTCCCAGATGGAACTGTTTAGTTGTCGTTTGTTATTTGACTTTTCTTGATTCCCCCCTCCCCCCAGGGCTGGGTGGAAAGAAGCCTTGTATTGCTTATCTCATGTATGCTTCCCTGGTTGAATAACATTTCGTTTTCGGTTTCTCCTACCCCTCCCCCCCTCACCCCCTTCTTCTCTCTCTCTCTCTCTCTCTCTCTCTCGTCTCTCTCTCTCTCTCTCTCCTCCTCTCTCTCTCTCTCTCTCCGTCTCTCTCTCTCTCTCTCTCTCTCTCTCTCAATTGCGAACGACAATTATCGATTTGCCTTCGAACTGGCACAAGGGAAATACATTAAACCACTAGAAGTATCTCCAATCGGCCACCACAGTCGCTCATTTCCGAGACTTGTTTTGTTCTGTCCGCTAGGCTCACCCCCCCCCCCCCCCCCCCCCCCCACCCACCTCTCTCTCTCTCTCTCTCTCTCTCTCTCTCTCTCTCTCTCTCTCCTCTCTCTCTCTCTCGTCTCACTCTCTCTCTCTCTCTCTCTCTCTCTCTTATGTCAGCTGATACATGAACTTATGCATTATGAAATGTATGTGGATAACATGTTAGTGCTAAGTGAAAGGATATTCACTTTTGTCCTGTTTTCATTTATTACATTATGTGTGTATATGCGCACCCTCAATGTTATAGTCCGGAGGTCTGACATTAAAACATTTTTGAGTTTTCGAGTTCTCTCTCTCTCTCTCTCTCTCTCTCTCTCTCTCTCTCTCTCTCTCTCTCTCTCTCTCTCTCTCTCTCTCTCTCTCTCTCCTCTCTCTCTCTCTCTCTCTCATCCTCCTCTCTCTCGTCTCTCCTCTCTCTCTCTCTCTCTCTTTCTCTCTCTCCAGAAGAAGAAGAAGATTGTCAGCGGGCACGGGTCACTGACCCGTATTGACGGTGATTTTACCCCTCATTTTGTGCAGCCATGGGGGGGGGCCATCTGACCCTCACAGCCTGCAATCACATTTGAATTTTGTAATACTACAGTGACGCATAATTGGCCCATTAATATGGAACATGGCCCATCCTTTCCTGTGATCAGGGATCATATTATGTATGAACCTTGAAGTGAAAAATAATCTGCTGCTTCTTCTTCTTCGATCACTCAGTTTCC
>CM065690.1:50925743-50930743 GCA_017654935.2 Phymorhynchus buccinoides
CGACGATACTGATATGTAGGATGCGCGTGAGCATTCGTAGAATTAGTCATATAATTATGGACGACTGACAGTTCTGTAACCCTCACAAACCCGGAAATGTTTTCAATATTGTTGTTGAATATACTTAAGTGTGTCCCAGTTTTTCTGTTTCATCCACATAGTAACTTGTAGGCCTAATAAGCTTCAAGTGCTGCCCAACTGTTTGTGCATTCAAGAGCTATGTCAAAATGGTTGTGTAGCGCTTGTTCATATCACATTCTGTCAGCTGTTCCTCGGTTATTGTATGAGAATTGTTGTAGCTCATCTTCCTGTTGTAATCGACAAACGTTGTACGGGTAATTTAAAAGCCATAGAACATTGCCCCAAAACAACCCGTAGTCTTTTGTGTGTGTGTGTTAATTGCTTACTACGTATTATTGATGAATCATTAACAGCTGCGCTCATAGTAGGCCTAATATCTCGTTGTGTCGATGAGTCATTATCAGTGACATCATCTTCCTACTCACTCTACGATGTAACTTCATTGTCCCCACAACTTGTTTCGAGTCTCTGAATACCCACAACGTGTCGAAGCGCCATTAACCAATCCACCAGTTCCGGGCGTCGTTTATTAATAGCATAAAAAGCTGATCATCGAAACGAACATTAATATTCTGCTTAGTGTGTTCCGACCATAACAATAATCCTATTTTGTCAAAGCAGTCACAGTATGAGCATTCATAATCAGTGGTTTGTTTGTAACAGCTTACCAAGTAGATAAAACTACGTGCCCAAATCCAATCCAAATGTCCTTTTCTGACAAGGACCTTCTGTTATCCAATCACTGGTTGTGGGGTTCTTTTCTCCTTAGGAGAACCTTCTGCTGATCAGTTGTTCTTGGAGTAATTTCTGTTCGCACGAAGCTCAAATTCAATCTTTTGGTTCTCTTTCTTCTTTGAAGACGTTTTGTTCTGTTGTTCATTTCTGTATCCTCTTTTCTGTCTTTGAATAATATTAATATCCCTTTCCTTCATACCTTCAATGCAAATGTCTTCTTCTTTCCGTCTTCTTTGCAGAGCTGTAATTTCTTGTCCAACTTTTTCTTGAATCAATAACTATCTTCTTTCTTGTTTTTTCTTTCTTCTTCTTCTTGTCGTCTTCTTCTTTCTTCTTCTTCTTCTGTCTTTCTTTCCTTCTTCTTCTTCTCTTTCTTCTTCCTCTTCTTCAGGTGTTCATGCAGATTCCGTAGAGGAGGGTCTTTTTAAATCAAAGTAGCAATGAATCTGGCCCCTGT
The DNA here is from genome assembly GCA_017654935.2 of Phymorhynchus buccinoides. Taxonomy (NCBI): domain Eukaryota; kingdom Metazoa; phylum Mollusca; class Gastropoda; order Neogastropoda; family Raphitomidae; genus Phymorhynchus; species Phymorhynchus buccinoides. The sequence goes on from CM065690.1 coordinate 50,927,017, forward strand.
TGAAGTTTGACGAAGACCATTTTCTTCTGAAAAAAAAAGAAGAAGATTTGTTTTATTGCACTGGATAAATAATTCAGTTCGCAAATAACGTCCATGTTCAACACGTCTGTTAATTGCTAAATTTGAGCTAATTTATAAGCAAAAATAATAATAAAAGCTGAAATAATAACCAATTAGCTATCAATTATCAAATAAACAAAGAAGAAAATAATAAATTGATGTCATGAATGAATGGATGAATGAATCAACAGACAAACACACGAACAATAAATAAACCGATTGATGTTCAAATGGGATGCACGCTCACACAGTTCCAATAACTTTCAAAGAGTTATTAGTATGAAAACATAACAAGCGAGTAAAACCAAGGCCTAAAAAGGACACCTACCCTTGTCGATTGCACACACACACGCACGCACGCACGCACGCACGCACGCACGCACGCACGCACGCACGCACGCACGCACGCACGCACGCACGCACACACACGCACGCACGCACGCACGCACACACACACACACACACACACACACACACACACAGAAATCCATAGACTTTGTCCAAAAGATCACAATCGGGGTCTTGGTTATTCTGAGGTGGACAGAGACATCGGAGAGGGTGGGAACCATACTAGCTTTTCTTCCCACTGCTGTCTCAGCTGGGTTTGAACCAGTGAGTGGTTGCTTGATGGAGGTTTGCACTGGACGCTTGGCTTAACCCTTTCACCGCCAATGTCGCATTTTTGCACCACAATGATTTAACAACCATGTCATAAAAACTCATGAAATCAGGGTCTGTTATTCAATGATATTGTGTTCCTGAATTTGGGCAGTAAGGATTGACCCCATTCTAAATGTGTCACAGAGAAATCCAACAATATTGCAGAAAAAATATTTTCTGTAGCCAAGTAGCTTCAATGGAAATGTTGCATCAAAGATGGCTGGCGGTGAAAGGGTTAAGCAAATCTTTATTCATTTCAAAACGATCAAACAGAAAGACAATTAGAGCAACAACAAGCTCGAAGCTTATACCGTGCTCCTTAAATTAACATCATAGTTGCACAATTGATTGAACAGATGGAGACTGCATTTAAACCAAGTAATATAATGATGAACAAAACTAAAGGTATTGTTAATCAATATAATTTCGAGGGGTGCCTTTCAGAACTGCCCACCGGCCAAAATTTCACATCTTGAGACTTTTACACAGACACACTCACAATTATATAAATTTTCATTTCCATTAATTTCATTTAGCATGTGGCCATTATTCAATGATATATTAATAAATTCAATATCGGGTTATCAGAAAACTGACCAAACCACTAACTGCCACAATTTCCCGTTACATGACAGCCAATTATGGCATAGCAAAATTGACCCCAATCCACGATTTGACTGATCACAAGAACTGACCAAGAGCCTTTGGTCAATTGTCGTAGTCACCTGTTTGGAAAAATCCCTCCTTGACTGGAGAGCAAGACTTGCCCTTGTCATGGTGGGTAACTCTGGACCAAACACTTCATAACTTAGCTGCGTGATTCGGCTGCTGACAGAACTGACCATCACGTGGAGGGGGGGGGGGAGAAGAGAGGGAGGATAGATAACACAGGTCCCATGACTTGGGTGTTGACCCTCCCTGCATGTTCACTTACTAACTATGGTACCCGATTATCGTCAAAATGTGGGGGGTTTAAAATGGAGATTGCTTTAGATATTTCCTTTTTTTCTTCTCTTGTTTGTTTGTTTCTTTTTGTCCATTAGGATATCGCTTAAAACGTTTTCCTGTCATAGTTGGATTAAATTAAACTTTCAGACAGATTTAGTCAAAGTTCACAATAAGAAAGGGACTTCTTTAAATTACAGTGCTGCGTACATCTGTCTGTCTGTCTGTCTGTCTGTCTGTCTGTCTGTCTGTCTGTCTGTCTGTCTGTCTGTCTATCTCTCTCTCTCTCTCTCTCTCTCTCTCTCTCTCTCTCTCTCTCTCTCTCTCTCTCTCTCTCTCTCTCTCTCTCTCTCTCTCTCTCTCTCCTGTTATGCCCTGTATGCAATGATGTCGTAGGCGAAAGTCACTTTATTTATGGTGTATGCCCTTTGTACTCTGATATCAGAAGCAAATATCTAAGTGGCGCAACTGGTCAGTACACCAATGTTTTTTAAAAAATGGATCTGTAGAGACAGTCAGGACACTCTCCTTGTACCTGTTTTATGCTATTCGCAAAATAAACAATAATGATGATAACGCATAATGTCAAATTGCTCTATAGGACATCAAGCTCCACTGTGTATCTTCAAACTTTTATTGACATCTGTGGTACCATTGATGTTCGGATGTGCCAGTACTTTATGTATTGTGTGTCTTCAAACAGTAATTTATTGATATCCGTGGTACCATTGATGTTCGGATGTGCCAGTACTTTATGTATTGTGTGTCTTCAAACCTTTATTGACATCTGTGGTACCACTGATGTTCGGATGTGCCAGTACTTTATGTATTGTGTGTCTTCAAACCTTTATTGATAGCTGTGGTACCACTGATGTTCGAATGTGCCAGTACTTTATGTATTGTGTGTCTTCAAACCTTTATTGATATCCGTGGTACCATTGATGTTCGGATGTGCCAGTACTTTATGTATTGTGTGTCTTCAAACCTTTATTGATATCCGTGGTACCACTGATGTTCGGATGTGCCAGTACTTTATGTATTGTGTGTCTTCAAACCTTTATTGATATATGTGGTACCATTGATGTTCGGATGTGCCAGTACTTTATGTATTGTGTGTCTTCAAACCTTTATTGACATCTGTGGTACCACTGATGTTCGGATGTGCCAGTACTTTATGTATTGTGTGTCTTCAAACCTTTATTGATATCTGTGGTACCATTGATGTTCGAATGTGCCAGTACTTTATGTATTGTGTGTCTTCAAACCTTTATTGATATCCGTGGTACCACTGATGTTCGGATGTGCCAGTACTTTATGTATTGTGTGTCTTCAAACGTTTATTGATAGCTGTGGTACCATTGATGTTCGAATGTGCCAGTACTTTATGTATATGCGTGTTTATGTATGACTTTGGCCTTTCTAAGGGCCAGTGGCCTATATATATTAAAACAATTGTTCATTGATCTCTCTCTCCTGTTACAGCCACGTCATGTTTGGCATTAACTAGTAATGAGTTGGTCATTTTCTGTTTCGTTTTTTCTTCTTCTGTCTATCTAATCTATAACTTGACAACTCTATAAAACATCTCTCTCTCTCTCTCTCTCTCTCTCTCTCTCTCTCTCTCTCTCTCTCTCTCTCTCTCTCTCTCTCTCTCTCTCTCTCTCTCTCTCTCTCTCTCTCTCTCTCTCTGTCTCTCTCTCTCTCTCTCTCTCTCTCTCTCTACACACACATGCGTGCACGCTCCCCCTCCCCCCCCCACACACACACTAACACACACACACACACACACACACACACACACACACACACACTCACACACACACACACACACACACACACACACACACACACACACACACACACACACACACACACACACACACACACCACACACACACACACACCACACACACACACACACACACCACACACACACACACACACACACACACACACACACACACACACACACACACACACACACACACACACACACACACACACACACACACACACACACACACACACACACACACACACACACACACACACACACACACAC
>CM065690.1:50945743-50950743 GCA_017654935.2 Phymorhynchus buccinoides
TTTATTTTATGATTTTTTTTTTCCTTTAGAGCTCCATGTAGGTCTAACTCTTCGATTTCTGTAAATATAATATACCATCTTTGTGTCCCCCTTATTCCTACCAGCAACTGTTTCCATTCAGTCTTCTTGCAACTCTCTCGCTTCTGTGAGCAACTTTACTCCAATAACGGCTTTTCTCTTCTTCTTCTTCTTCGATCGCTCAGACAGTTTCCTGTCAATTATGAGCGCAGATGCGTCATGCTACCGTTATGCGCCTAACTAAGAAATAGTTAGGCCCAGCAAGTCCGACTTCGGCTGGAGGAAATATTTTTGAAAGTGTTTCGTGAAAAAAAAAGGCATGAGAATGGACCGGTTAGGCAGAAATATAGTAGATAAAAAGTAAGCAAAGGGAAAAGGCAGAGTCAAAGAGAGTGACAGATTAGAGGAAGTTACAAGCACTGAACTTCCAGAAGGTGGGGGAATTATTCATACAAAAGACCCCCCGGTATTCCCACGGGAGGGGGGGGGGGGGGGGGGGGAGGGGGCTTTTCTCTCAGCGCTGTCCCACCCCTCTGTTTTCTCTGTCAATTATCACACGTAATTGCCAAAAGAGGTTTTCCAAAGTTAATAAGCCAGACCAGTGAATATCCCACGCGCGGCAATATACCTTAGATACACAATAACACAAGAACCCCTTTACACACTTTCACTCTCTCTGGGAATCCAGGAATTGAGAGACAGCAGCTCTATAAAGCCAGGCTCTCAGAATAGCTGCTATAAACGACGAAAATTGTGTTTGACGTCCTCTTGGTCTGAATCAGACACATATGGGACATTTGTAAATACAAATATGGTGGGAACAATACTGGAGGCAATGCCCGGAGGCAGTACGAAACCAGTAAAGTCCCGATTTTTTTTATTAATTCAGATAGGTGTAGCGGTAACCACGCCTCGGTTAAAACTCATCGGCTATGGCACCGCCACAAGTATATAATTTTGAATAGCTGCTATAGAACAACAAAAGCTACTGGAAGGAATGAAAGAGTTTTAATATCCCCTTGGCGTTGGCTTGGTTTCTTTGTTTTATTGTGCTATATGCAATTTATTACGCTTCCATAACTTTTGTGTTATGGGATCCTATTTCAATATACGCATTGTAAGAGGCTATCTTCATTTTCATGATAACTAGCGCAACTCCGAGTACTGGTAACGCCCAGTAACGGTAACGCCTAGTAACGGTAACGCCAAGTACTGGCAACGCTGAGTACAGCAAATTTGAAGCGATTCGGTTAAGAAACGGCGGAGTTATAAGGCCCCGTTTCCTGTTGGCGCTGCTCTGAGAGTGACGCTCTCTCCCTAGTAACGGTAATGCCTAGCAACGGTAACGCCAAGTACTGGTAACGCTGAGTACAGCAAATTTGAAGCGATTCGGTTAAGAAAAGGCAGAGTTATAAGGCCCCGATACTGGCGCCGAGAGACCGGATGGATACGCGTTTCGCGCATTTGCCAAACCGCGCAAATGACACGGCCGCCTCGGTTGCCGTTGCCATCGCCCCGTTAGGGCTCACATCAAATTTGAAGCGATTCGGTCGAAAAACGGCGGAGTTATAAGGCCCGTTTTGTGTTTCACACACACACACACACACACACAGACGAACACTTGCCAAATTACTATATGATGATGTATCCTTGCTAAGACTAGTCTACGCAATGCGTGATGTTCGCTAACTTTCATTTCCTTCCTCATGCCATAAATAGACATTAGAGTAAGGGCCCCAAATGTCCGGGTGCAAAATAAATCTGCCCAAAGCTTCAAAATAAAATGGGGAAGACGGGGTAAAAAGCGCATGGGCGGGTAAGAAGCCCACCCCAATTATCTCATGAAATGAAGCAAATTTCAGTCTCATTTTGCCCATGAGACGAGCGTTAATGTCTAGCATTCGTCTCATGGGCAAATTTGACTGAAATTTTCTTTATTTCATGAGATAATTGGGGTGGGCTTCTTACCCGCCCATGCGCTTTTTACCCCGTCTTCCCCTAACGCGACACAAATTTCAAAGACTACACTGAATAGAAAATACACTTTCATATCTACATTCCTGCTAATGTATCATGATCGCCACACCAAAAAAAGTTATTCGACTTAAAAAACAACAACTGAACTGTCCGACATTAGGCCCTCAGGGGTCCAAATTTCGAAAAGGGACACCTACCCCTGGACAGCTGAAAATGAAAGCAAATCAACGACTAGTTGATATCAACCAGAAGCACTAAGAAATAGAGAAGACATTAAATCACAACACTGTCATATTTTTGCTTAGACCATCATTATTATTATTTCCAAACAAAAGATTCAAAATAGAACCAACTTAAATTTCATTTGCGTCATTTTGGTGTTAGAAGCTTGCATTTGGGAAAGTATTAATAGTTTCCGCTAGGGGCCTTTCTAAGCCATGGTGTTTGACACATATGAGCTCATATTGCATCGCTGCATAATATATTAGAAGGCATTATTTCGCCACAATACTTCGCCGTTTTATTCTTTAACAAAATGCTGTCCCACTCCGGATTTAGGGACCGACATTTGGGTCCCTTCTTCTACACATTTTAGATTATTTCCTTGCTTCCAACCATATGACCTGTTTTTGGTTTACCCGTAAGCGGTTCGACCAAATACATAGACAATAAGACACACACGCAAATACATAGGGATACAAACACACACACGCAAATACACAGAGATACGAAGACACACGCAAATACATAGATACACACAAAGACACACACACAAATACATAGAGACACAAGACACACAACTACATTGGATGACACAAGACACACACACAAATACATAGACACACACAAAATACATAGAGACACAAAGACACACACACAAATACATAGAGACACAAAGACACACACAAATACATAGAGACACAAAGACACACACAAATACATAGACACAAAGACACACACAATACATAGAGACACAAAGACACACACAAATACACAGACACAAAGACACACACAAATACATAGAGACACAAAGACACACACAAATACACAGAGACACACACAAATAGAGACACACACAGACACACACAAATACACAGAGACACACACAAATACACAGAGACACACACAAATACATTAGAGACACAAAGACACACACAAATACACAGAGACACACACAAATACACAGAACACACACAAATACACACAGAGACACACACAGGCTGAGCACACAGACACAAAGACACACACAAATACATAGAGACACAAAGACACACACAAATACACAGAGACACAAAGACACACACAAATACATAGAGACACAAAGACACACACAAATACACAGAGACACAAAGACACACAAATACACAGACACAGAGACACAGAGACACACACAAATACACAGAGACACAAAGACACACACAAACACAGAGACACAAAGACACACACAAATACACAGAGACACAGAGACACAGAGACACACACAAATACATAGAGACACAAAGACACACACAAATACACAGACACAAAGACACATGTTGAGGCCTCAACATCAGATACTACACCACCGAACAAAATGTTGAAGCGAATCTGTGCCGAGGTTGGCAAGATAATGCGAGAGAGAGACAAAATAATAGACATACGACAAGAAACCTACACAATAGTTATAATACCCCTGCGCTCCGACAGGAGACGGAAGACTAACACAAACAACAACAACAAAACCAGCAGCAGCAACAATGGAACCATCGAGAACGGAAGGCGATGCTGAATCGATAGTCCATGTCAATCAATCTCTGGCAGAGAACAAACCAAACCCAGCACACTCCACTACGCAGGTTGGAGAAGACAAACCCTGGTGTGACAGGTAACACGAGCAATCTAATTCATACAGAGAGGCTGGCAATATATGCCTGCATCCCAACAAGCGCCACTCTGTGTGTGATGAAATATCCGTTTAACGTCCTCCGGTCTCAAACAGACACATATATGGGACATTAGTAGGGGAAGACGGGGTAAAAAAGCGCATGGGCGGGTAAGAAGCCCCCCCCCCCCCATTATCTCATGAAATAAAGAAAATTTCAGTCAAATTTGCCCATGAGACGAATGCTAGACATTAACGCTCGTCTCATGGGCAAAATGAGACTGAAATTTGCTTCATTTCATGAGATAATTGGCGTGGGCTTCTTACCCGCCCATGCGCTTTTTACCCCGTCTTCCCCTAGCTATCAAGATGGTGGGAACGATCCTGGAGGCAATGCCCGGAGGCAGTGCAACTCACAGGAAAGTCCCGAATTGTTTAACGTTACGGATGTATAGTCTGAGTACAAGCTCTGTGTGTGTGTGTGTGTGTGTGTGTGTGTGTGTGTGTGTGTGTGTGGTGTGTGTGTGTGTGTGTGTTTGTATGTGTGTGTGTGTGTGTGTGTGTTGTGTGTGCGTGTGCGTGTGCGTGTGTGTGTGTGTGTGTGTGTGTGCGTGTGCGTGCGTGCGTGCGTGCGTGCGTGCGTGCGTGCGTGCGTGCGTGCGTGTGTGTATGTGTGTGCGTGTGCGTGTGCGTGTGTGTGTGTGTGTGTGTGTCATATTATTTGCGCGAGCGTATGAAAAGCGCGAATGTGAACGACAGAAAGCGCAAATCATGGTTGACTGTTTTGTCTCCTTCTATTCAATGTAAAAACCAATATACTCCTCTCTCTCTCTCTCTCTCTCTCTCTCTCTCTCTCTCTCTCTCTCTCTCTCTCTCTCTCTCTCTCTCTCTCTCTCTCTCCTCTCTCCTCTCTCTAACTCTCTCTCTCCGTCTCTCTCTCTCTCTCTCTCTCTCTCTCTCTCTCTCTCTCTCTCTCTCTCTCTCTCTCTCTCTCTCTCTGTAGATGTGTATGTGTTTGTCTGTGGGTATGTGTGCGCATTTGTGTATGTGTGCCTGTGCGTGTGTGTGACAGAAACGTGTTTCAAACAGAAACGTGTTTATTCTACAAATTCATGTAGCAAATGAGTAAGTGTGTGTGTGTGTG
>CM065690.1:50955743-50958243 GCA_017654935.2 Phymorhynchus buccinoides
AATGTCTATGTCGCATAAGGCGAGTCACTCAGTCAAATACCTGGCAGAAAAAAACCCACCTTCTAATGTCTATGTCCATAAGGTGAGTCACTCAGTCAAATACCCGGCAGAAAAAAAAAACCCTTCTAAAGTCTATGTCACATAATAGGTTAAAAAAAACAAGGTGAAGGGAAAAGTACCTGAGAGGGGGGGGGGGGGGGGGGGTGGGGGGGGGGGGGGGGCACCGACGTTTCGTGTCATAAACACTTCTGGGAATGCAGGAAAAGTTGACTGGAAGGCTTTTTTATATTTGAAGTCAGTGAGCACAGTTCAAGACGTGAAAGGGCAGTGGTTGAAGAAGTGGGCAGCACTGGGATGGAAAAGTGATTACAGTTCACAGCGGGGAAGTGTGGGGAGTAGTGGGATGGAAAAAAAGAGAAAGAAAAAATAAAATAAAAAAAATAAAAGGGTAAAAGGGGGGGGGGGGGGGGTGAATACAGTTCTCAAAGTGGGGGCCAAAAGAAAGGGGCAGGGTAGGGTGGGAAGGGAGGTTGAAGGAGTAGAGGCGTGGGGGGGGGGGGGGTGAGGGGGGGGGGGGGGGAGGGAGGAGGGTCGGATGAAGGTTGAAGATTTGGATGAGGTGTTACTCCCTGACATTGCCTTGTGGACTCAAGGTGCCAAGGCGTTGGATCAGTTGACTCTCCATGAATTTTCTGTATTGTCCCTCCTTACGTCCGTTTCGCCATAGGACTGCTACCCTGATGAATGACAAGTTGTGGTGGTCGGAGTTGAAATGGTTTGCCACAGGAGTGTCTCTTCTTGTGAGAATGCTGTCTCTGTGCTCTTTGAAACGTTTTTGTGTGCTATGTCACATAAGTCAAATAAATACCTGGTCCCAAAAAAATAATTCTAAAGACTATGTCACATAAGGCAAGTCACTCAGTCAAATCTCGTCTCAATCCCCACCACTCGGTTTTTTTCAATTCTTTTTTTCCTTCTAACATTCGTCTGGTTTGTGACACCCTTCATAAGAACAGAGGCAGCAAAGGCAAACGATCACTTTGTGTTTGGTATATGGTTTGGGTTTTTCTTTAGACACAGAGATTTTGTCTCTGTAAAATTCGTGCTGTTCCAACTTGGAAAGTGTGTCGCTGTTGATGCAGCGCCAATTTTTTTTTTTTGGGGGGGAGGGGATGGGGCTCACTTGGAAAACCTACCTATCAATTTGGTTCATACCTGGCAACAGGATCTCTCCCTGGCTTTTAAAGCCAGAGTGGCACTATATAAGCAAGCAGTAGGCTAAAAATGTCAGCTTCTGCTTGGCGCTCGCAGCGAAAGCATCCCTTTTCAAACGCAAAAGGAGGGAAAAACTAAACTGGCGCAGGCGAAAGTCCGCAGCTAGGAGAGTCACTGGCTTGTTTCTCTCTCTCTCTCTCCCACTCACAACTGACTACCCGATTCCTGGGATCGGCTCTTAGGTGCCTTTAACTGCCATGGTTTTTTTGTGTGTGGAATACAACGCAATGAGATAAGAAGATGGAAGGAGGGAAAGAAACAAAAGTAATAGCGGATGGGTGGGGGGTGGGGCATAGGGGGCGGGGGGTGGGTGGGGTGGGGGGGTTGGGACTGGGGTGGGGGGTGGGGGGCGGAGGATGGATGGGGAGGACACGATGAGATAAGAAGATAGAAGGAAGGAGAGACACAAAAAGTATATAAATTATATAATTATATCGTATTTCGTGGACCCAGCAAAACCGCTACTCAGCATTTTGCATTACCTGTACTAGGCATTACCAGTACTCAGTAGTATTACCAGTACTAGGCGTTGCGCTAGTTTAATGCAAAATGTCTGTAGGTTCAAAGAGAAAAAGAAAAATTGTGTCTTGTTTAGTGTGGGTGGGTTGGGGTTGAGGGGGGGGGGCGTTTTCGTTTTTTCGTTTTACCCCACCTTGCCATACACACTGACTTCTGTGTTTGTATCGACTCTTTTGCTTGGTCAGAGAAAACAGCAAAGTACAGAGGGGTGGGGTTGAGGGGGGGAGGGCGTTTTACCCCACTTTACCATACACACTGACTTCTGTGTTTGCATCGACTCTTTTGTTTGGTCAGAGAAAACAGCAAAGTACAGACTTCTGGGGTCGACTCTTTTGTTTGGTCAGAGAAAACAGCAAAGAGGGGGGGAGGGCGCGTTTTACCCCACTTTACCATACACACTGACTTCTGTGTTTATATCCAATCTTTTGTTCGGTCAGAGGAAACAGTATAGTACAGAGGGGTGGGCTTGAGGGAGGGCGTTTTATCCCACTTTACCATACACACTGACTTCTGTGTTTATATCCAATCTTTTGTTCGGTCAGAGGAAACAGTATAGTACAGAGGGGTGGGCTTGAGGGAGGGCGTTTTACCCCACCTTACAAACATATTGACTTCTGTGTTTGCATCAACTCTTTTGTTTGGTCAGAGAAAACAGCAAAGTACAGAGGGGTGGGGTTGAGGGAGGGCGTTTTACCCCACCTTGTCA
>CM065690.1:50963243-50965743 GCA_017654935.2 Phymorhynchus buccinoides
ACCCTTATTGTCTACCACCCCCACCCTTATTGTCTTCCACCCCCACCCTTATTGTCTACCACCCCCACCCTTATTGTCTTCCACCCCCACCCTTATTGTCTTCCACCCCCACCCTTATTGTCTTCCACCCCCACCCTTATTGTCTTCCACCCCCACCCTTATTGTCTTCCACCCCCACCCTTATTGTCTTCCACCCTCACCCTTATTGTCTACCACCCCCACCCTTATTGTCTTCCACCCCCACCCTTATTGTCTACCACCCCCACCCTTATTGTCTTCCACCCTCACCCTTATTGTCTTCCACCCCCACCCTTATTGTCTTCCACCCCCACCCTTATTGTCTTCCACCCCCACCCTTATTGTCTTCCACCCCCACCCTTATTGTCTTCCACCCCCACCCTTATTGTCTTCCACCCCCACCCTTATTGTCTACCACCCCCACCCTTATTGTCTTCCACCCCCACCCTTATTGTCTTCCACCCCCACCCTTATTGTCTTCCACCCCCACCCTTATTGTCTACCACCCCCACCCTTATTGTCTTCCACCCCCACCCTTATTGTCTACCACCCCTTCCACCCCCACCCTTATTGTCTTCCACCCCCACCCTTATTGTCTACCACCCCCACCCTTATTGTCTTCCACCCCCACCCTTATTGTCTACCACCCCCACCCTTATTGTCTTCCACCCCCACCCTTATTGTCTACCACCCCCACCCTTATTGTCTTCCACCCCCACCCTTATTGTCTTCCACCCCCACCCTTATTGTCTACCACCCCCACCCTTATTGTCTTCCACCCCCACCCTTATTGTCTTCCACCCCCACCCTTATTGTCTTCCACCCTCACCCTTATTGTCTTCCACCCCCACCCTTATTGTCTACCACCCCCACCCTTATTGTCTTCCACCCCCACCCTTATTGTCTTCCACCCCCACCCTTATTGTCTTCCACCCCCACCCTTATTGTCTACCACCCCCACCCTTATTGTCTTCCACCCTCACCCTTATTGTCTTCCACCCCCACCCTTATTGTCTTCCACCCCCACCCTTATTGTCTTCCACCCCCACCCTTATTGTCTTCCACCCCCACCCTTATTGTCTTCCACCCCCACCCTTATTGTCTTCCACCCCCACCCTTATTGTCTTCCACCCTCACCCTTATTGTCTACCACCCCCACCCTTATTGTCTTCCACCCTCACCCTTATTGTCTACCACCCTTTATTGTCTTCCACCCCCACCCTTATTGTCTTCCACCCCCACCCTTATTGTCTTCCACCCCCACCCTTATTGTCTTCCACCCCCACCCTTATTGTCTTCCACCCCCACCCTTATTGTCTTCCACCCCCACCCTTATTGTCTTCCACCCCCACCCTTATTGTCTTCCACCCCCACCCTTATTGTCTTCCACCCCCACCCTTATTGTCTTCCACCCCCACCCTTATTGTCTTCCACCCCCACCCTTATTGTCTTCCACCCCCACCCTTATTGTCTACCACCCCCACCCTTATTGTCTACCACCCCCACCCTTATTGTCTTCCACCCCCACCCTTATTGTCTACCACCCCCACCCTTATTGTCTTCCACCCCCACCCTTATTGTCTACCACCCCCACCCTTATTGTCTTCCACCCCCACCCTTATTGTCTTCCACCCTCTTCCACCCTTATTGTCTTCCACCCCCACCCTTATTGTCTTCCACCCCCACCCTTATTGTCTACCACCCCCACCCTTATTGTCTTCCACCCCCACCCTTATTGTCTACCACCCCCACCCTTATTGTCTTCCACCCCCACCCTTATTGTCTACCACCCCCACCCTTATTGTCTTCCACCCCCACCCTTATTGTCTACCACCCCCACCCTTATTGTCTTCCACCCCCACCCTTATTGTCTACCACCCCCACCCTTATTGTCTTCCACCCCCACCCTTATTGTCTACCACCCCCACCCTTATTGTCCCACCCCCACCCTTATTGTCTACCACCCCCACCCTTATTGTCTTCCACCCCCACCCTTATTGTCTTCCACCCCCACCCTTATTGTCTTCCACCCCCACCCTTATTGTCTACCACCCCCACCCTTATTGTCTTCCACCCCCACCCTTATTGTCTACCACCCCCACCCTTATTGTCTTCCACCCCCACCCTTATTGTCTACCACCCCCACCCTTATTGTCTTCCACCCCCACCCTTATTGTCTACCACCCCCACCCTTATTGTCTTCCACCCCCACCCTTATTGTCTTCCACCCCCACCCTTATTGTCTTCCACCCCCACCCTTATTGTCTTCCACCCCCACCCTTATTGTCTTCCACCCCCACCCTTATTGTCTTCCACCCCCACCCTTATTGTCTTCCACCCCCACCCTTATTGTCTACCACCCCCACCCTTATTGTCTTCCACCCCCACCCTTATTGTCTTCCACCCCCACCCTTATTGTCTTCCACCCCCACCCTTATTGTCTTCCACCCTCACCCTTATTGTCTTCCACCCCCACCCTTAT
>CM065690.1:50993243-51045743 GCA_017654935.2 Phymorhynchus buccinoides
GACCTTCACAACCGAAAATCTTTAAGGGGCTGTAACGTCCACATCGTTGGTCTTAGGGACTTCAATCTTGGCATGTAGGTACTTTGGCATATGTTTGTTCTGATCATTGCATACTGATCAAGGTCAAGGTCAAGGTCATGGAGATCGGTAGGCCTTGAATGTGGTAGGGGTCTAAAAATTGGGTTTTCAGCCACAAAAGTAATAATATAATATTTCGCGGACCCGGCGAAACTGGTACTCAGCGTTACCGGTACTTGGCGTTACCTGTACTAGGCGTTACCAGTACTATATTTTACTCTCACACTATATTTAAGACAAACACACACAGACACACACAGACACAGATACACACACACACACACACACACACAACGCACACACACGCACACACACACACACACACACACACACACACACACAACACACACATACACAGACACACACACACACACACACACACACACACACACACACACACACACACACACACACACACACACACACACACACACACACACACACACACACACACACACACACACACACACACAGAGAGAGAGGAGGTAAAAGTTTTGCTGTTTTGTGTTCTGCCTTGATTTGTCCTTGTCTTCGTCTGTTGGAAACAGTGTAACTCTGAAAATAAACAAATCGATTCTAGAAGTCTAATTACATTTGGCGAAACGCTGGTCGTGATTATATATTTAACAGTGATGTTCCGAGGCTCCGGCCATAGGATACTTTTAAAACTGAATTTTTGTTTTAGGCCGGGTTCACATTAGGCGCGTAAGTTCCGTACGGAAAACCCTAAATAAGTGGAAGAAAGAAGGATAAAAGTTACGCATATAATAATAACTAGCGCAACGCTGAGTACCGGTAATGCATAGTACCGGTAACGCCAAGTACCGGTAACGCTGAGTACTGAGTACGGGTCCGCGAAATGTTATATTATTACTTTTGTCTCTCTCCCTCCTTCCATCTCTTCTCTCATCCCGTTCCACCCCCCACCGCACCCCCCCCCCTACCACCACCACAACCACCCCCCGTACCCCCACCCCATCCATCCCCACCCCCCTACTCCCCACCCCCTCCCCATACATACACGCGCAGGCGTTAACCTCATACTCAACTTCAATGAGGTGGTAGGCAATAGCGGAGAATAGCGCGATATTGTACGTCGCTAAAGTAATCATTGCTAAAGTCATCTCCGCTGTCCAACCGTTTTCTTGCTGGCGCGCAGTTGTTTCTGTGAATAGTGTTGAAATTTTAGTCCGTTTTGGGTCCGCGCAAATGTAAATTGGCTCATATCGCGCGCGTTTATGAATGGATGCTGTTGAAATTTTGCACCAATATAGTCACTATCCCTGGTCATGCACTTTCGAAATTTCGAATCAATGTCGGGTCTGGTTTCGCCGCGGTTTGTGAAAAGGTGAAGCGGCGCATATCGCGCGCATTTATAAATCGATTCAATGCGCTTTTCACTCACCATTGTTACACTGTTACATTGTTAGCACACAGGGGAAATTCGGACACGTGCGCAAATATTTTCCCTTCTTTGTTTGACTTACTTATGGATTGTGCATGGGTTTCCGCATGGAATATCTGCTTATGTGTACGTGTGTACACGGCCTTACTCTGACAGGACAAAATATTAATGTCCTATTGAAATCCAACGTTAGCAGACTTTGTCCGATTGATTTTTACAAGAGCCAGGACATTTTTATCGTTTTGATTCAATTTTCTTGTTTTAGGACAGTTTGTACTGTCACTTTTCCATCTTCGCTGCATCGCTGAATGTGTGAGTGATAAAAACGAAAGGAAAACGAGCGAGTCAATAAAGCTAAGTAAAGCTTGTTCATGTTGGAGAGTACTAAGAGCGAGAGTAAAGTAATGCTTACAACGTGAGTGCATTGGCCAGTGTAACAAATTCAGACCTGTTATACCCCCTACACAAGTCTTGAGTAGTCTGGATAGCTGAAATGAGTAGTTTGGGTGCAAAATGTGTAGTTTTATTCATTAAGCCATCAATAATGTTCACTGAAAATGAGTAGTAATCAAGAATTAAAGAGCATTATTTTCAGTTTTGAAGAGTAGTAGAGGTCACAATTGAGTAGAATAACACTCGAAAAGAGTGGAGTAAACAGGTCTGCCCATTCTTTAACTGATGCGTTGTGTGCTAACTACAGTGCGAGGGCATTGGTCAGTGTAACAAATCCTTTAGTTGATGCGTTATGCGCTAACTACAGTGTGAGTGCACTGGCCAGTGTAACATATTCTTTAACTGATGCGTTGTGTGCTAACTACAGTGTGAGTGCACTGGCCAGTGTAACATATTCTTTAGCTGATGCGTTGTGCGCTAACTACAGTGTGAGTGCACTGGCCGGTGTAACAAATCCTTTAGTTGATGCGTTGTGCGCTAACTACAGTGCGAGTGCATTGGCCAGTGTAACAAATCCTTTAGTTGATGCGTTGTGTGCTAACTACAGTGCGAGTGCATTGGCCAGTGTAACAAATCCTTTAGTTGATGCGTTGTGCGCTAACTACAGTGTGAGTGCACTGGCCAGTGTAACAAATCCTTTAACTGATGCGTTGTGCGCTAACTACAGTGCGAGTGCACTGGCCAGTGTAACATATTCTTTAGCTGATGCGTTGTGTGCTAACTACAGTGCGAGTGCACTGGCCAGTGTAACAAATCCTTTAGCTGATGCGTTGTGCGCTAACTACAGTGCGAGTGCACTGGCCAGTGTAACAAATCCTTTAGCTGATGCGTTGTGTGCTAACTACAGTGCGAGTGCACTGGCCAGTGTAACATATTCTTTAGCTGATGCGTTGTGTGCTAACTACAGTGCGAGTGCACTGGCCGGTGTAACAAATCCTTTAGCTGATGCGTTGTGCGCTAACTACAGTGCGAGTGCACTGGCCGGTGTAACAAATCCTTTAACTGATGCGTTGTGCGCTAACTACAGTGCGAGTGCATTGGCCAGTGTAACAAATCCTTTAACCAGCCGCCGTGGTGTAGTGGTTAGCGTCGCGGACTACTGGTTGGGAGGTCCTGGGTTCGAATCCCATCAGAAGCGAGGTTTTTTTTCGGTCCTGGACCGACTCCTACCCAGAGTGAGTGGCTGTGGGCTCAATGGGAAGACAGGAACCACACAGTCGAGTTTCATCCGCTTAACGGATGCGATTCTGAGAGTGTTGCTCTAATTTCAAGACCAACACTGCAGGTGTCTGTAGTTCTCGGGCCTGGTTAACGCCGGGATATCATTATGAAAGGAAGCGCAGAATACAACCCTGCCATGCAGTCTCAGACCGATACGGAACTCCATAGCATCATCATCATCGTTATCATCGGCCTCATTTTCCATCAATCATAAAATTTAAAAACAAATGTCTCAAATTCTGTGGCTTTGCATGCCCTGCTCTCATGGTGACCTCAGTTTCGGTTTCCAATCCAGTCTGTGCCATGGTGCGTTCGGGTCAAAGTCATGGGGATCAGTGTGTTCTGGGAGGCTGTTGGTGGACGGTCGTGGTGGCGCCCTCGGAGGAGGACCTCACTCACGCTGGCTCCGCGACTAAGAGAATAGTGTCGTCAGTAGGGGGCTTAGTAGGTGGTGTCCTGAACAGGCTCCACTGAACTCCACCGAAGTGATTCAGCGGAAGTGCAGTGTCTCCTCGGTTGGTTGCCTCCTGACGGCCTAACATAGATTCTCTCCCCTTGGACTGCTGGTCTCGGTTTCTGCGACTTGAACAAACCCGGGTGTAGCTGCGAATTGGGATTCGGAACGAGCGGCGTGGGAGCAACGCCACTGTACAGCCTAGAAGATGGGACAGCGAAAAAAAAAAAAAAAAAAAATCCTTTAACTGATGCGTTGTGCGCTAACTACAGTGCGAGTGCACTGGCCAGTGTAACAAATCCTTTAGCTGATGCGTTGTGTGCTAACTACAGTATGAGTGCACTGGCCAGTGTAACATATTCTTTAACTGATGCGTTGTGCGCTAACTACAGTGCGAGTGCACTGGCCGGTGTAACAAATCCTTTAGCTGATGCGTTGTGCGCTAACTACAGTGCGAGTGCACTGGCCAGTGTAACAAATCCTTTAGCTGATGCGTTGTGTGCTAACTACAGTGTGAGTGCACTGGCCAGTGTAACAAATCCTTTAACTGATGCGTTGTGTGCTAACTACAGTGTGAGTGCATTGGCCAGTGTAACAAATCCTTTAGCTGATGCGTTGTGTGCTAACTACAGTGCGAGTGCACTGGCCAGTGTAACATATTCTTTAACTGATGCGTTGTGTGCTAACTACAGTGCGAGTACATTGGCCAGTGTAACAAATCCTTTAGTTGATGGGTTGTGGCCAGTGTAACAAATACAGTGCGAGTGCATTGGTCAGTGTAGCATATTCTTTAGCTGATGCGTTGTGCACTAAATACCAGGGCACCCGACACACCAAGGAGTCCCACTGGGAAACAGAAAGATAGGGGAGGGAAGGAGGGAGGGTGGGTGGTGTGTGTCTGGGACAGGGAGGGAGGGCGGATGGGCCTAACATGTGTCGGATTATTGATTTCACTTGCTAAGCTGGCTAGCTTGCTAAGCAGCCATCTGTCCGTCTGTGTGTCTGTGTCTCTCTCTGTGTCACGCTCTCTCTTGGCGTAAAACATTGTAAAATTGATTTTGAAAAATCTTAATCTTTGTAAAATCTCTCTCTCTCTCTCTCTCTCTCTCTCTCTCTCTCAAAACTTTTATTGGATCTTATAACTATTGGGCCTAGACCTATTTATAGTTTGTTAGACTAGCCAGAAGTAAAAGTTCGCGCGCGCGCGCGCGCGCGCGCGCGCGCGCGCGCGTGCGTGTGTGTGTGTGTGTGTGTGTGTGTGTGTGTGATATGCTAAGCCTATCTATGCTGATTTAGCACGCAGATATCTGATGTTTGTTCCTAGTCTTGAGGAGATGAATTGTGTGGTGTTTATCATGCTCATCTTCTTTCCCTGAATACATGTGTCGATATGTGTGTGTGTGTTGTGCGCCCTTAATCATGCACGTATGTCTTGGTAAGAGAGAGAGAGAGAGAGAGAATACGAATACGAATACGAATACGAATGTTTTATTGAGGGTAAAAAGGATAAGCTACAATAGCTTCTTTACACCTTGCCCTCTCACTCACACATTCATACCATGCATCAAGCAAAGAAAATTTGACATAAAACAATCAAGTCAAGAAAATGGAACAAAAATTGGCACATGAAATAATTGAAAAAGAAATCAAAAATGGGATTTAAAGCAAACATGGATAATACTTAACAATGGTGAACTTGAATTGGTAGTTTAAATTGAGAGAGAGAGAGAGAGAGAGAGAGAGAGAGAGAGAGAGAGAGAGAGAGAGAGAGAGAGAGAGAGAGAGAGAGAGAGAGAGAGAGAGAGAGAGAGAGAGAGAGAGAGAGAGAGAGAGAGAGAGAGAGAGAGAGAGAGAGAGAGAGAGAGAGAAAAGCAGTTTTTGGAGTATTTAGAGACCATAACAAAGATTGTCCTGTATAAATATGAAAGAATGTCAGAGAGCACGAAAATACCCATCACTGAAAATTGACAAAAAATGATTTTGTTTTGACTTTACAAGCCTGTTGTGAGAAACTAGCCCAGCGACTTAATGTCCCTTTCGTGGTGCTGGGTGACATACAGTTGGCGGCATTCAATGGTGTGTATTCTATTTGACGTGGCTTCAGCTCTACATAGTGACAGTCCTGAAACACAGATGACCAGAGCTGTTGACTAACCGGACAATAAACGACTAACTAACTCTCTTTGTCTGTTAGGTTTTGAAATTATAATTTCAGAACATTATTATTTTCATCATTTTACATAGGATTTTCATAAGATTTTTACTATTTCTGGTTTAACTTTGTGCTGGTTTGCTTTTATTGTGGATTTTCGATTTGGTGCAATGAAGACACCATTCTCTTGTAGAATGTCTTCTTGCTCAAGTTGACATCCACTGGACAGTCAAATTGCAGGCCGATCATGCAAACTGATGAGATCTTCACAGATCGAAACAGCTGTCTTTGCATAAGGCACTGTCCCTCCCCCATTGGGAGAAAAAGTAAATCAGCACAAAAATACGTAAAATTAACGTTAACTGGTTTTGTTTCTGAGGTTCACAAATACTTTTTTTGTTACAGTTTTATAAACTTTTTATCTGTACCTATTCATCTCATGTCAGTTTTAAAACTCATTTTCCTGATGAAGAGATAATACAAATCTCGAAAGCTTGAAAGCATTGGTGTTTTGTGGCTTTTTTGAAATCATGAACTAACTCTCTTTCTCTTCACCTGTGAACTCTCTCTTTCTCTCTGCAGCTACTTGTTAGTTTATTCCATTACCTCGCCACATGTTGTACAACGCACCCTGTAGCATTAACAACAAGCCCAGCTGTTGTGCGGCTATTATATTTTCTACCTGTACTTACTGATGAGAGAGTTCAAACTGGGTGTCCGCGAGAGAAGCAAGCTGTTACACAGCATTAAACCTGTGTCATATCAACAATTAAGGATCCACATCCAAATCTGGATCTTGTCAATGTGTGTGTGTGTGTGTGTGTGTGTGTGTGTGTTTCTGTAGAATAGTCGAAAGGGCCACTTTTGTGGCAATTTATCGACGAAAAACTAGGGGAGAGCACCTATACTTATTCCCCAATCTGATTAGCTTGTGTGTGTGTGTGTGAGGTGGATGTGAGAGGGGTGTGTGTGTGTGTGTGTGTTAGGTGGATGTGAGTGTTGTGTGTGTGTGTGTGTGTATGTATGTGTGTGTGTGTGTGTGTGTGTGTGTGAGAGAGAGAGGTGGATGTCAGAGGGGTGTGTGTGTGTGCGTGTGCGTGCGTGTGTATGTGTATGTTTCTGTGTATCTGTGTGTGTCTGTGTGTGTGTGAGGTGTGTGTGTGTGCATGTGTGTGTGTTTTAATTATATGTCTATAAGCTCACTAGCACACTGACTGAGGCAACAAGATGAAGGAAAAAGTTGAAGAAATATGGACGACAAATCAGACAGACTGACAATCATACAGTCAGAAACACTTGCACATTTTCAAGGAAAACTATTTTACTTACAACCAGCAACAAACAATAATAACATATAAAAAAAAGTTTTTTAGCCATCACAGGCTAACGCTGATTCAAAAAGCTGTCTTGAACATAAAACCAATGTTGTAGTTAAATAGTCAACAATATTGATTTTTAAGAAAAGAACTTTAGAAGCATCATCATTTGTAAGATTAAAGCACAGGTCAAAATAAAAGAGTATCACAGATGATTATGGTTTTTTTCTTCCCTTCAGCAGTAATCACTTGTATAATGGAACTACAGAATAATATGTGCATAGTTGATCAGCATTCATGTTTCTTTTTTTTTTTTAACTCATTCAAGTCGTTCCAGCCATATATGTCCGGAATTAACAGATAGCTGTCAATTTGAAGCATTTGCTTCAAGAGAAGTAAATATGTGTGCACACCATATCTTGGTCACTTCTAAACTCACTTCGCTCCCTTAGACCACAATTTTGCCTCTGACTTTGCTTTTGAGGTGGTTTGTTGTGGGGAAACCAATCGGTGTAGAGTTTTTCTACATAAAGTCCATAAAAGAGTCTGATCTACCACTTCCTTACACCTAAACCTGAAGTAAAAAAACACTGTCATCTTCTTTCATTTCTCCTTTTGTTTATGTATGTTTTGTTTGTGTGTATGACTGGAGGGATTTGTGAGTTTTTTTAATAATTCAAAATGGTTGCGATGCGAATGAGTTAATGAACTGCTGAATAATAGAATTTGATTGACAAACAAAAGCCACATTCTGCATTGCAACCACTCCACAGAGTGAACAAAATTGTCAGTAATTGTGGCACGGCTCTTATAAGCGAAGTCTCTTTCCTTGTGACAAATTAAGCAGAGACTGACAATAGGAAACTGCCCTGATTAAGGGGGGGTCTAGGATATCAGGGGTTTTGTGTTTTTTTGTGTTGAGGATTCTTTGGGTCATATTTTGTTAAAAAGAAAACTAGACAATGTTGTATTTTCCTCCCAAACATTACATTTACAATTATTTCAAGACTAATTGGGCATTTTTGATACCCAAAACATACTTTTGTTCAAAACCGATTCCATTCCATATGACATTTTATTGCACAAAAAAGCAGCTATGAGATTTTGTTTATTAGCTTTCTTCTTCTGCGTTCCCAGTGGCCAAGTTTAAATCTTTAGTCCAGTCCTGACGGCGAAGTCTGCTGTCTTTTGTAGCGCCTTTGTTGGTCCCCACAGCTTCTCCTGGAGCTCCACTCTCACCGGCCAGGTTTGACACCGAGTGTCTTGGTAAGTAGGGCAGTCCTGGAGGATATGTTCAGGTGTCTGGATGCCAGTGCCACAGGGGCACTCACTTGTGTGTGACAGGTTTATCCTGTGGAGATGTGACAGGAGTTGGCAGTGGCCTGTTCTCAGTCTAAACAATATTACCTGGCGCTGACGACTGAGGCCCTGTAGATCATCATTGTCTTTTTCAATCCCTAGTCGTCCCCTCCAAGACTCATGGAACCTGGCGCGCAGAATGGTTTTTGCCTTCTTATATGACAGTGGATGATCTGGCTGATCCATTAGGCTGTCCTGCTTTGAGAGTTTGTCAGCCTGCTCATTCCCAGCAATGTCACAGTGCGATGGTGACCATTGCAGAACCAAGTGTGTTTTCCTCTTCAGCCTGCCAAGTTCTTCTCTGATGTCCCCAAGAAGTTTCTCATGTTCACCAGTCTTCAAGCTTTCTAACAGCGATTTGCAGTCTGTAAGGAAGACAGTGTTGGGTGAGCAAACCTCCTCGTGGTTCAGGATTTGGGCAGCTTCAAGCATTGCACAGGCTTCTGCACGAAAGTTGGTGGACAACTTTCCTGTAGCAATGGATTTGGAAAGTCTTCGTTTGTCTCGGTACTTGATGAAGACACCCCCTCCTCCATTTCTCACTGCCTTCTCAGAGGCGCCATCAGTGAACACTTGGGTCCAGGTGTCTTCAGGGTACTCTCTGTCGATGACCTCCAGTCTGAAAGCTCCATTTCTGAAAGGTCTTCTTTTCTCCCCATCCCAGAAATCTCCATTACAATGTGGAAATCTTCTGTCCTCCAGTCTTCGAAGTCTATATTAGCCTTAGATATATATCATTCTATGTAAAATTCAATGTCACAATAAATCATTTTAATTTTATTTACTTCCAACAATGTGATGGCTTAGAGCCAAAAAACAAGGCAGAATAAAAGGTTTTAAGTGAATGAATTGAAACGTTTACCATTTAAAACAGTTATTATACCTTAACATAAATTTTACGTCTGTAATTTTTTGTACCCAAGTTATTGTCAGATGGTTGAATGTATGTCGGAGAATAGTTTACATTAATACATCTGCATGTGAGTCAGTGATACTGAATGCAAGCGTTCAGAGTTTCATTTCATTTCATTTTTAAGAAAGGCGCTATATAAATGCCATGTATTATTATTTTATCATTAACAGTATTCTTCAATAACATTTTCAAAGAATGAAACCACTATATAAGAATGAGAAACAGATAATGTGACTGGAACGAATGAACAAACCCAGCGTAAATCACTTTTCATTTTATACGAATGTTTACACAACAAAACCAAAAAAGTTTAAAACCACAAGACTACCAACAAATATATAAGTCTCTCTTCATGAGAAGCAAACCTAACACTAAAAATGTGAGGCTTGCTTGATGACTACGCTAAAAACATTATGGTAGCCCAAACAAATTTTGTCGAAAATGCACGGGGGTGGGGGGGTTGATTTACGAGATGTACCAGTTCCATTTACTCTCTTCTTCCTCTTCATCATCCTCGCTCTCGTTGTTTCCCGATGACGATCGACCGGGTAGACCCCTCTTGGAGTTGACTTTCCGCCAGATGCGTCTGTGTGGTGAAACAAAATGCGCGTCACTTGTAAAATGTTGGTTTAAATTTGATGTTGTTGTCGTTGTTTATTCGTATCTATTTGCATACATGTGCACACAGACATACATGAACCAAGAAACACATTCACACATCAACAAGAACCACGCACGGGTACACACACACACACACACACACACACACACACACACACACACACACACGGTACACACACAGACACATGGCCTTTGAAACCATCTATAGCCCTCAATGTCCAGTAATTATGAAGAAATTAATGTATAAAAAAATGAATATGTGAACGATTAAATGAACGAACAATTGAGCAAATGAGACCGTTCTTTTGTCCCTAATATAGGGTTTTCCGCCATGAGGACGTAAAAGCTCCACTCAAAACAACCTCGTCTGACGGGGAAAAACTGATTGAAATTTTTGATTGATCAGTGGAATAAAGAATGGATAAATGATTGGGTGTGGTGTCAGAGTTACATATTTGTTAATGTAAATTTATGTTTCATACTTTTATTTAATATTTTTTATTTTACACGGTGGAAGACAAGTTTCCATGTGCGTTGTACAATGCCAGTGGACAATAAAGAAACTTATGACTTAAAAATTTTAATTTTTTTTTTAAATTGAGCAAATGAATCAACAAATGATTCAATGAAAGAATTTAAGCACAAACGAAGGAAGCAGTCAATGGACGAATGAATGAGAGAATACTGAAACAAATAAATCAATGGAGGAGTGAATATGAACCATGAATGAATGAATGTACAAATGCATAAATAAATGAACAACTAAATGAATGAATGAACAATAAACAAACAATCAAATCAACAAAGTGACATATGACTGGATCAATGAACAAACAAACAAAGAGATGAATTAATTAATTACCCTATTTTACGGACTATAAGGCGATACTTTTTTCCCAGACTGAGATCCCTGCGCCTTATAATGTGACTGATAATACAGTAAGGAAATAGAGTAACAAAATCTGAATTTGGAGTCAAGTTTGGGGGTGCGCCTTATAATTAGATGCGCCTTTTAGTCCGTAAAATACGGAAAAGAAAGAATGCATGATTGTTCTTCTTCTGCGTTCCCAGGCCATATGGCCATAATGCGTAAGGTACGTATGTGTTTGGTTTTCAGTTTTCACTGGTCTCCCCGCTGCGTACAGCCAACACATTCCGATCTGGGAGGAGAAGCATGACTGTACCTGGCATCTTTCTCGCTGGTGTCGGCGTCGTGGATGGCCTCCTTCAGTTCTGTCTCCATCTCGTCAATGCTGCGTTCAAAGTATTCGTTCTGCTTCAACAGTTTTTGCACCTCCACCTGCAACCATCAACATATTGTAAACCCCCGTGACCCCACCACCGTCCGCTTCTACCACCACCAACCTCTCACTGTGAAAACTGAACATGAACTGTATTCACCCTAAAAACAGGAACAAAACTTGCTGTCAATTTTTTTTCTCAGCCAGTTCTGTTGACGAGTCTAAAACTCAAACATTGAGTTCCCACATCCCCAGGTACCTTTTTCTACCTTCTATTTGTTTTAACCGATTAGCATACTGGTTATACTCTCACACTGTGTGTGTGTGTGTGTGTGTGTGTGTGTGTGTGTGTGTGTGTGTGTGTGTGTGTGTGTGTGTGTGTGTGTATGTGTGTGTGTGTGTGTGTGTGTGTGTGTGTGTGTGTGTGTGTGTGTGTGTGTGTGTGTGTGTGTGTGTGTGTGTGTGTGTGTGTGTGTGTGTGTGTGTGTGTGTGTGTGTGTGTGTGTGTGTGTGTGTGTGTGTGTATGTGTGTGTGTGTGTGTGTGTGTGTGTGTGTGTGTGTGTGTGTGTGTGTGTGTGTGTGTGTGTGTGTGTGTGTGTGTGTGTGTGTGTGTGTGTGTGTGTGTGTGTGTGTGTGTGTGTGTGTGTGTGTGTGTGTGTGTGTGTGTGTGTGTGTGTGTGTGTGTGTGTGTGTGTGTGTGTGTGTGTGTGTGTGTGTGTGTGTGTGTGTGTGTGTCTGTGTGTGTTTGCGTTATACAAACACACTACATGTACAACCTACTCAACCTCATGCTATACTGTTTGAGATGTGTGAATATGGTCATGGGCATAAGCAGTTCCCTGGGTTGCAATACAATACAACATACATTACACTACATTACACTACACTACACTGCACTAAAGATAATAACCGCCGTGCGGAAAACAAAGAGACGTAAGTCAAAAGACGTCACTTCACTTGAGGAATGGAAAACTTAATATTTTGGTGATTTTAGGTCAAATTACGTCATTTGTTGTTAATTTAGCGTCAACATCGATGTTTTATCTTAGCAAATTGTTAGACGATGCAGAGCTTCTCTTCTCTGGTAAATCCAACACATCGAAGTTGACCAATTTTGACTGACGTCTATATGGTTTGCGCACAGCAATATAAAGTAACCAAAAAAAATAATGCAACCCATAAATTGTCATTAATAAAAATTTGAATAATGAAGCCATCGCTTCGATTTTTGGGGGAATGAAGAAGATTCAGTACATTTTGTTTTTTTCCCGAGATGTCTTGGAGAGTTCCATAAAATAAAATTTTCTCTGGTAAAACATTTCTAGAAATGTTCCTTTTGAGGAGGAAAAACACTTTAACCCTTTCGCTGCCAGCCATTTTCAGCCAAAAATGTCCATTAAACTTGAACTGGGAAGAGAAAACAAAAATATCTGCAATATTGGGAAATTGTCTGTGACATGTATAACATTAGGCCTATCCTTACCTATCAAAATTAAGAAAATACGGTCTTTGAATAACAGGCCATGATTTGATGCTTTTTAGTGACATGGGTGGTAAACCATTGTGGTGCATAAATACGACATTGGAGGTGAAAGGGTTAACAGAAAATGTCAATTGTCTGAGTGGCAGCCCCTTATTTGTATGAGAAGTTTGTACAAGTACTGAAGACATTCAATTAGCAGAAGTGTTTTTGCACAAGAGATTTGTCTGAAAATGGATAACCACGGAAATCGTAGCGCTTGAAAGCTTCTTGGAAAAACAAACTGTGACAACCATACATGAACCGACTATTTTTTTTATATTGAATCTTTTCTATCAACCTGAAAAATCAAAATCACAACTTTATTATCAACATTTTTGCTTGATTAGAAATTCAGAGGGTTGCATTTTTGTCAGACACCCTGCACAATACCAATACAGTGGAACCTCCCTTATAAGACCTTCAAACATCATCCAAAATGAGGTCTGATAAGAGGTCTTAAAAGGGAGGTAATTTTAATACTTGCAAAGAAGGGCAATGTCTCAGAGAAGTAGGTCTTATGTGGGAGGGAGTCTTATAATGGGAGGTCTTATAAGGGAGATTCCACTGTCAGGCATGATAGTGGGGGCAAAGTGGTTTTCAAGGAAAATGTCCGGGGGTCCAGAAAATTCAATAAAATTCAATGCATTTTTTAATAATTTTGTTTCAAACTGTTTCACGGATTTTCCGCGATTCGCGGAGGTCTACCATGCCTGACTGTACATTGAAATACGCTCCATTACCTCAGTCTCCTTGATGCACTGTTCCAGGTGCGTGCAGACGGTCATGGGCACGAACTCTTCGCGCAGTCTGAGGCGCAGCGCGTGCTCCTGGTCCATCTTCTCCAGGATCACCGCCTTCATGTGCTCCATCTCCTCAGCCAGCTCCAAGGGCTGCTCCTTGTGAGACAGCAGAGCCTGCTTGGGTGAGGGGTCTGCAGTCAGCATAGAGAAATCACCATCATCATCATCATTATCGTAATCATCATCATTATTATTATCACTGTCATCGCCTTCATCATCATCATTATCATCATAATTATTATTGTCATTGTAGTCATCATCATCTTATCGTCATTGTTGTCATCATCATCATCATCACCATCATTGTTGTCGTCATCATCATCATCATCATTTTATTATCTTCCTCATCAACGTCATCTCTATCAGAATCATGACCATCATCACCATCACCATCATTATCATCATCATCATCATTATCATCATCATCATCATCATCATCATCATTATTATCATCATCATTATCTTTATTATCATCATCATCATAAAATTATCATTATCATCATCATCATCGCTATCATCATCATCATCTATTCTCTATTAGCACTAAGGTCTGAGAGGCGAGGGCGAGGTATCTGCAGTCAACACGGTAATGATTGGTAATTATCATTACTATTATAAAAGACATTATCATCATCATCATTAACATCATTGTCACTACCATGACCGTTATCATCATCATCATCATTACCAGCAGCATTATCACCGTCATCATCAGCATCAAAATCATCAACACTGATTATCATCAGAAGAAGGAAAAGAAATAAAAGAGGAGGATGAGAGAAGAGGAGAAAGAGAAAGTGAAGAAAGAAAGAAAAGGACAAAAACAAAGAAGAAATAGAAGAAGCCTTTAAAAATAATAAAAGGGTAGTGGTTTACCTATGACGGGTTCAGGGTTATTTTCCAGCCATTCCTTCTCTTCCTTGACAGCTTCCCTTAACCTGCAAAAAAACCCCAAAACATATTTATAAATCCAGTTTTGAAGTTGCAGGCAACACAACTAAAAAGTCCCAGTTTTTTCGGACCTTCAGGTTCTTGTGTATATAAGACATATCCGGGATATTTTTTATTTTACTCACAATGTGGCCGATGAGGTTTAACCGAGGCATGGTTACCGCTACACCTATCTATAGCATTGCAGCCAGCATTGTTCCCACCATCTTTGTATTTACAAATGTCCCATATGTGTCTATGACCGAGAGGACGTAAGACATCATTTCAAGTAAAAATCGGATTTAAAAAATCCTAGAAAATGGTGCCCTTGCATAAAAGAAACTTCACCGGTAAAAGAAAGTCAAAATTCAAAGTCCAAGCTAACAATCAATGCTAGCCAACCAATGCAGGAGCCATAATATTTTAAAGCATAAAGAGTAGGTTCCCCTTTCAAAAGAGTATGGTAACTTCCGCGTCCAATGTGTGCGCGGCCTGATTCTCACATCCCTGTAGTTATGTGGTCCAGGGTGAGCTGGGCCTGGGCCTGCTCCGTGAGGTGATCCATGTGCTTCTAATGTGTGCGCGGCCTGATTCTCACATCCCTGTAGTTACCTGTGGCCGAGGGTGAGCTGGGCCTGGGCCTGCTCCGTGAGGTGCTCCAGGTGCTTCTAATGTGTGCGCGGCCTGATTCTCACATCCCTGAAGTTACCTGCGGCCCAGGGTGAGCTGGGCCTGGGCCTGCTCCGTGAGGTGCTCCAGGTGCTTCTAATGTGTGCGCAGCCTGATTCTCACATCCCTGAAGTTACCTGCGGCCCAGGGTGAGCTGGGCCTGGGCCTGCTCCGTGAGGTGCTCCAGGTGCTCCATGGCATTGCTCAGCTCCTGGGGCCGCGAGGTGCCCCGCTCCGCCATCTGGTCCACCTGCTCCCGCAACAGGTGCTGCTGGGACGTCTGGTTGTCCAGCAGGTAGGCGATGTAGTTGTCGTACTCCGCCTGTCACCCACAGACACACACACAGTACAGTGGAAATCGCTTCACTTTGCTTTCGCTTGCCATGAACTAGGGTGTGAGAATGCTAGATCAAAACAGCCACGCGGCAGAATTTTCTGCTCCAGTAACCTTGACCTTTGACAATTTAATTAACTTCATCTTCAAACTTGGTCTAGATATCCTAAGTATGTATCCGCGTGCAAAATGTCAGCCTCCTACAGTGCCCCCATTCAAAGGCTATCGTGGTAACATAAATAGTCAGATAGATAGACATTATAAAAATTAAAAAAATATTAAACAGAGTGAGACATATTGAGATATACAGTCAGATATATACTCAGATGGACAGCCAGGAATAAACAGACAAATTGCCCTGGAAACTTTAACCCTTTCACCGCCAATGTCGCATTTTAGCACCACAATGATTTAACACACCCATGTCACGAAAAGGCTTCAAACCAGGGTCTGTCATCCAAAGAGCCTATTTTCATAATTTTGGGAGGTAAGGATAGGCCTTACTTTAAATATGTCAAAGAGGAATCCCCAATATTGCCGCCGATCTTTTTCTCTACCCAGGTAAGTTTAATGGAACATTTTTGCTGAAAATGGCTGGCGGCGAAAGGGCTTCATGGCTGCTTTAAAAATGCAGGCAATTCCCATCTGCTACACAAATTGACAAATGCCGCTGGGACAGCTGGATGTACAAGAGGTAGGTGGATCTACTTAATACTTGTCGTACTCCCCCTATCATCAGCAGAGAAGCAGTACGACTTGTAAAAGCTGTACATGAAAAATTACAGGAAAATTTGCATGTGTACATCATCTGGCTGCGACGTGCTCTCCGGGTGGGAGCAACACGAATTTCACAGAGATGCCTCTGTGACTATAAAGTACCTAATACCTAATACCTAAAGTGCGTTTCTCTCAAATTTTCATGTGAGTGATGACAGCATATTTGATTTTGAAAAGAACGAACATGCTAACATTCTGAACCTTCCGAAAGCCCCACGTGTTGCCATAAAGTTCTTTAACATGTGTAAACACTGAAAGTTGCAGATAGAAAGAGCACCTTGATGCATCGCAGGATGTAGCTGAAGGTGGGGGACTGGGTGATGAGGTCCTCCAGACTGCTGCTGTACACCTGAAGCTTGTGGAAGTTGATGCCCAGACCATTCAGGTTCAGCATCTCCAGCTCCCTGAGGACATATGGTGCAATGGTCATCACCATCATCATCATCATGTTTATCATCATCAACAACAACAACAGCAGCAGCAGCATTATCATCATCATCATCATCATCATCATCATCCATTAGCACTAATATCAGCAGCAGTGTCATAAATATCATCATCATGTTCATCATCAGCAGCAAGCAGCAACACCAGCAACATCATCAGACAGCAGCAGCATTATCATCATTGTCATTATCATCATTATTGTCAGCAGCAGTAGCAGCACCTCAAGCTCCTAAAGAGAAACACAGTCTCACACAGTGCAATGATCATCATCATCATCACCATCACCACATTCAT
Source organism: Phymorhynchus buccinoides (assembly GCA_017654935.2). Taxonomy (NCBI): domain Eukaryota; kingdom Metazoa; phylum Mollusca; class Gastropoda; order Neogastropoda; family Raphitomidae; genus Phymorhynchus; species Phymorhynchus buccinoides. Next base: position 51,010,231 of record CM065690.1, read on the forward strand.
CAACATCATCATCAAAAAATGCACAAGGGACACACTACCTTCAGCAGCTTTCTCTCATGGTGGTCGGCAGCCTTGGCCCCGGACAGCACCTTCTGCTCAGACGCCTCCTTCTTCCTCAGCACGTTGGCCTCGAAGGCCTGCATCTTGCGGAACTGGTCCTGTCGTGTCACCCCCAGGCTGTGCATGGGCATGAAGCTGTAGTTGAAGGGCAGCATGGGCACCGAGGTCCTGGGCGGCTGCTGGCTCAGGAACGACGTCTGCGTCGTGTACATCGTGTCCTCAGCCGTCAGCAAACTGGGCTCCGTTTTCATCTTCGGCAGCGCCTTCTTCTCCTCCACCTCTTTGGCGCCTTTTCTGTTCTTCTTCAGCATCAGTTCATTGGCCGGGAGTTCTTCTACGAGAATCCCGTCCTCGAGTTCCGAGTACAAACTCTGAGTGGAAGGAGATTCCACCTCAGTCGTGGCAGCACCCACCCTTTCTTTCTGCTCTTTCAGAAATTTATACTTCTTGGTACCGGACATCTGACGTTTTTTACTGGCGTGCTTCCGAGGCACGACTCCGGACGTGCCCATGCTGAATTCGAAGAGCGCCTGGTGCATGTCAGGCCGGGCGTTCTGGGCAGGGGGGTGCGTCAGGTGGCTGCGCTGGACCATGGACTCCGGGAGCTGGGCGGTGTCCCAGGACTTGCGGGTGGCGGCGGAGAAGTGCTGGAGCAGGATGGACTCGTTGAGGTGACCGCCGGAGAAGGTGTGGATGTCCTTCTTCTGCTGTACCTCCGCCCCGTCCAACAGCTCCCGCAGCTGGCGACTCTTCGTGAACTTGTAGGCCATGGCTGTGGCTTAGGAGATTGCACGCTGTGTTCTCCTCTCCAGTTAACTGTGAAAATGAAAAAGAAATATCATGAACTTGTAGGCCATGGCTGTGGCTTAGGAGATTGCACACTGTGTTCTCCTCTCCAGTTAACTGTGAAAATGGAAAAGAAATCATATCATGAACTTGCAGGCCATGGTTGTGATTTAGGAGATTGCAACACTATGTTTTCTTCTCCAGTTAACTGTGAAAATGAAAAAGAAATATCATGAACTTGTAGGCCATGGCTGTGGTTTAGGAGATTGCACACTGTGTTCTCTTCTCCAGTTACAGTCCCTGTCCACATATTGTGTTGTTTCCGGTTATGCCTGCTTCTCTTGTGAGATCAAGTCCTAACTTTCAGACAAGGTTGTGAAAAGTGTGGGGCCTGTTGAGATCAGTTGGAGCTTCAGTAATGACGTCATATCAGTCTACTTTCATTACGTCATTTCTTAAACCCTGTCATTCCGCAGATTTTCTTCCATGGTATAGGAAATAACGTGAGTCGCAGAGACAGTCATTTTTTAGTAGACTCGAAAGAATGATTGTATCATCTACATAGAAATGCAGTGAAAGTATTTAATATAGCCAAAGAATGGGAAATAGAAAAAAATGTAAATCAGATAAAAATTTGTATCACAGCTTTGGTGATTTATTTTTCTTTGTTTTTCCCTGAACACACCATTAGATCATTATTATATATTTAAATGCAATGCATTCAAAGACAATCTTCATTATTGAAAAATGCAAAATCATTATGTCATAACTTTTGATAGGATTTTGACAATATTCATGATACACAGTAATCTATTAGACAATATTATATGTTGAAAGGTATTTTGCACATATACTAAATAGGGGAGGGGGTGGGGGTGATTATGTGAATTAGATTCCTCAGATGTCAATTCCCTTACCTGTAATTGCATTTGCACTAAATATAGGATGAGTATTAAGAGAAAAGAAGTGCTATATTATAGAAATGTGCATAGCAATGACCTAGTTTTGGTTTAAAAAAGGCCAAAGCAGTTTGAAATCTTTTTTTTTTTTTAAATCATTTTTTCTTCTTCTATAATATAATTGTTACTTCGTGAAGTTGTTGCTTAATACAAAATTATAAACTCATTCAATGATTGATTTTCAACAGTTTACAAAACATGTATGATTCTTTCTTGTCTGGGCACCTCAATTTTGGGCTTCAAATAAAACAAGTTACTTTAACTGTACCCATCAGACATCTTCTTCTTCTTCTGCCAATGATGTCCACCTGCCGTAACCGGCAATAACTGACAAATACTGGGGTTCAAAGAAAAATCGCTGTGCGGTGGGCAGGGGCGGGGGGGGGGGGGGGGGGGGGGGGGGGGGGGGGGGGTGGGGGGGGGGGGTAGGGGGGGGGGGGGAGAAAAAAGAAAGAGCCTAGATAGATAAGAGCATGTAGGGCCATGCACCCCCAGCTAGTCCGAGAACACCTGGCCCCGCACAAAGAAGAACAAATCAAAAAACAAAAGAGAAGAAAGAGAAGGAGAAGTTGTGGGAGGAGTGAGGGAGGGGCAGGGGAGGAGAAGGGGGGAGGAGAAGTGGGGGAGGAGAGGGGGAGGGGGAGGGAAGGAGATGGGGAAAGGGGGGGGGTGTCAGTGTGCACTTATGCAGACAGCTTCAGCACCCTCAAGATGATGAAGGAGCTGAGCGTGGGGGACTGGGTGATTTCTGGGGTCAGGGAGTTCCAGTATCGGATGGTCCTGGGGAAGAAGGAATTGTTTTGTATTGTAGGTTGTCTTCTGCTGCTGGGGGGTACAAGCACACCTATACAAATATTATCAGTACCGTTATCATTAAATGATAAATATCAATTTCATCATCATGAGAATGTGATTTTTCAATGATTATCATTATAATGAACATCATCAATCAAGCTGGATCAATCATCAACATGATGATGATCTCAGTTCTACTTCTACTAGAAGTAGAATATCTCATGAAATTCGATTATTTACATGAATGTATCTATTAACCAACAACTTACATCACACTCTAAACTATACTGTCCTCGTTTTATTGGCAAGACGTGCGTTTTGTTTCTGTGACATCTTCTTCAAAACATTTTACAGGATCACGTCTTATCTTCTTTTCTGAACACTGTTTGGCTTTCCGCCATTTTGACGCTTCGTCGTCTGGACTACATTTCTTCAACGGTAAAGAGTGGCGTGTAAGGGAGACAACGCTCAACACATATGCTACTTTCGTTTCTACTCTAGATGTCACAAGAGTTTGGCCTGCCAGCAGTTACTGACTTTTGTTGTTGCCCAAAGCTCGTTTAATAACCGACGTTAACTATTTTAACAGACACTAAATCAAGACTATATTAACCCTTTCACCGCCAATGTCGCATTTTAGCACCACAATGGTTTAACACCCATGTCACTAAAAGGCATCAAGTCAGGGTCTGTTATCTGAAGACCCTAATTTTCTTAATTTTGGGAGGTAAGGATAGGCCTAATGTTACATATGTCACGGAGGAATTAGCAATATTGCAGATTGGTTTTTTTCTGTACCCAGCTACACTTTTGGCTGAAAAATGACTGGCGGCGAAAGGGTTAACTGGAAAGAATGCGTGTGCATCCGATCTCTCTCTCTCTCTCTCTCTCTGGTTTAAACGATTTATTATTCAATTACATTCAAATAGACATAAAACACAACAGACTGAAGCAACAACAAGCGAAGCTTATAGCGTGCTCAGTTAGAAAATATACACAGCAATATTGGCGGAATTAAACGTGGAAAACAAATGTACGAAAAAGAACAAAAAATAATGAAAATGAAATACTGGGTGGATGCAAAGTTGAATCAACACAGCTATACATTATTTTTTTATCATTAGGAAATGATGCAATACACAAACTGAACATAAATAATATTACGCACATCACAAAGAGAGAGAGAGAGAGAGAGAGAGAGGGGGGGGGGGGAAGAGTGAGAGAGACCGACCCAAATTTTGCCATTCACAAGTCGACGACGAAAATGGAGTTTTACGTCCTCTTGGTCTGAATCAGACACATATGGGACATTTGTAAATACAAATATGGTGGGAACAATACTGGAGGCAATGCCCGGAGGCAGTACGAAACCAGTAAAGTCCCGATTTATTTTTATTACTACAGATAGGTGTAGCGGTGACCACGCCTCGGTTAAACCTCATCGGCTATGGCACCACCACAAGTAGTGATGTAATTAATGCCATTCACAAGTCCCAGCCCTGTGCCGTTGATATACATGCATAAGTATACACATCGCACAAGCTTATATATTGCACATGTTTTTTATTTATTATATTACAATCTAAATTATCTTATTAACTTATAATCTGTTGCTGGTAGCAATAAATTGCTGAACAGATTTAAAAATAGCTACATTTTGTGCATTTGTTAGACTGTGGTCTCCAAATAGAAGCGTATGGGTATTAATTTTGTTAACATTTAGAGTTAGTATTGTGTTTATTCTGACGTGATGAAAGTTTGTACAGTGTAACAAATAGTGTTCTGCATTTTCTATGGAGTAACCGCACGTGCATTTTGGGTCAGCTAGTAGATGCCTTGTGTACAGATCGTGATTAATATTGCTTATTCCTAGACGTAATCTGCAGTGGTTAACTTGGTCTTGTCTGGAACCAGTGTAGTAGTAAGAAGGCACACTAACATCAGACAGAGAAATAAATCGTTTAAATTGGCTGATTGAGTCAGTTACTTTAATGTCATCTGGGAGGTCATTCCACAAATGGGTTGTGCTTGGAAGAAATGAGTGTCTATGTAGTTCAGTTCTTGATCTTGGAACTACTCTGTCTAGAAGCCGGCGTCTATGGTACGGATTTTGATCAGACGTTAGTGGTGGAAGGAGATCAGATAAATAATTAGGACATGCATTATTTACCATTTTGTGAAACTGGATTAATTTGTGTCTTTTACGTCTTTCCTTTAATGGACAAAGGCCTGATTCTTCATATAATTTCTGGTGACTGGTTCCCTTTACACCTCCAATAATAATACGAATGGCTTCTAAATGCAGTGTTTCAAGAATGTTTGATTGCTTGTCTGTACAATTGTCCCAAACGATATCTACATAATCAAAATGAGGCAGAATGAAGGATTTGTACATTGTTTCTAGGGACTTGCGGGATACTCTGTATTTGTAATGTCTGAGGCATTCTATTAACATATTCACTTTATTGGCTATGAACTGTATATGTTCATCCCATCTACAATTATCCTGTAGAATTACACCTAAATGTTTATGTGATTTTGATGGTTCTAAAATGTGTGTTCCAAATGTTAGGGGTGCAATATGAGTATGATCACGTGTTGAATTGAGTAGTTCTGTCTTAGTTTCGTTAAATGTGGTTTTCCAGTGTTTGGACCATTGGGAGATTCTTTCAAGATCTGCATTGAGAATGGCTGCTCTAGTTAAGGGATCGTTTAAGGCATGTGACAAGCTAGTGTCATCAGCAAAAAGTTTAATTGTAGCTTCAATGTCAGTAACAATATCATTTATGTATAACAAAAATAACAACGGGCCAAGGACTGATCCCTGAGGAACACCAGCAGGGATCATTTTCGATTCAGACTTTTCTCCTTTAATGACTACTAATTGATGTCTGTTATCTAGATAGTCACGGAAAAAGTTAAGTAGTTTCCCCTTTATACCCACAGCCTCCAGCTTCAACAGAAGTCCCTTGTGCCAGACACGATCGAATGCCTTCGATATGTCCAAATAAATTGTTTGAGTTGTTATCCCATGGTCAAAAGACGAACATAGATCATTATATGTGGCAAGAAGCTGATATACGGTGGAATCACCTGGTGTAAAACCAGATTGAAGTGGTGTAAGCACATTGTGTGTCTTAAAGAATGTGTACACATGCTTGTGGACACACTTCTCAAGAACTTTTCCGACGCAGCTAAGAAGTGATATCAGACGATAGTTTGTGCACAGTTCTTTTGGCCCTTTCTTATGAATAGGAGTAACATGGGCTATCTTCCACGTGGATGGGAATCTTCCCTCATCTAAGCACCTATTAAACAGTTTAGTAAGAGGACAAGCAAGCACGTCAAGTGCATGTATTAGAAGTTTATTATGTACAAGGTCTGGGCCAGAGGCTTTAGTTTTGTCAAGACCCTTCACAACTGATTTTACAACATCTTCAGTTAATATAATCTCGTTAGTTTCATAGTTAGCAAAAGGTACCTGGGGTAGGTCGTCGTCGTCATTGTCTAAAGTGGATTGTTCAACAAAGAAGGTGTTTAATAAATCTGCTTTATCTTTATTGGAATAATATACAATGTCATTTGACTTAAGAGGAGGAATTTCATCACTGATGCCTTTTTTGTTGAAAAAGGAACGTACTAACTTCCACCAGTCTTTCTGGCCAAAAGTTTGAGGATCTGATGCTTTTTTGTCTAATTCTGTATAAAATTCAGCTTCTCGTTCCCTTTCTTTATCGGTAACAAAATTCCTAAATTGTCTGAAGTTATGCCAGTCTTGAGGGTCATTGGTTAATTTAGCTTTAGCATGTATGCATTTACGCTCTTTTATTAGCAGCCTTATGTCATCAGTCATCCAGGGTACGTCAGCTGGATGTACAGTGATAACTTTTGTTGGCATGCATTGCATAGCTGATGTCATAAGCTTATCAGTGAACTGCTCAGTGGCTTCATCAATAGTTCCAGTGTTTAGGACATTGTCCCAGTCAACAAGCTGTAATACTCGACAGTATTCTTCTTTATTTAGTTTATCATAGTTGAAAATAGTTCTTTTAAACTTAGTCTTGGTTTTAGTAGTATTTTTTAGATACAAACAAGGAATACTTTGATCGCTAAAGGCTGCGGGTAACACTACAGTTGACTCTATTAGCTCGAGGCTTTGTGTGATAATGAGATCTAGACATGTAGATGATGTTTCAGTGATTCGTGTTGGTTCATTGGTTAGTTGGTGAAGGCTATGTAACTGAATGAGATTTGTTAGGTGTGGGGATGGGTTGTTGAGAAAGTCAGTGTTAAAATCACCTAGTACTATGAATGGTAATGTTGTGCTGTTTACTTTTCTAAAGCTATCCCCAATGAGATCCCAATAATGTTTCAATGCATTTGGTGGACGATAGAAGGATCCAATTAATATACTCTTTTAATTTAGTTTTGTTTCTATCCAAACTGCCTCTAGTTCATCAACATGGAGATCTGGGTGGGATTTGCAGTATAGAGAATTACGAACATAAATAGCGACTCCTCCATGAGGATCATTAGGTCGGTCACACCTAACAGGGGGATGGAAATTAAGTATACATAAGGAATCTGTTGAAATTCCTTCTGAAAGCCATGTTTCAGACAAAGTAATTATGTCAAAGTCTTTTGACTCAGCTTCCAAAAGAGATACTTTATTTCTTAAGCTTTGAACATTGCTATGCATTACACAGAGTTTATCTTTATTATTTGGCCCGGGGTTGCGTTCGATGTCGTTTGCTAAAATGAGTAACAATTGACTTAATACGGTGGAGTGTCGGTGGGAATGAGTAACGTTCGGGTTCTTCTTATCTAGGCTAGCGCAAACATGGTCTTGATTCAGTAATTGAGAGATTGAGTGGTTTTGTTCAATAATTGGTGTGATAATATGCACAAGTAAGGCTATTTGGGTACATTGTTTGTTTTTTAAAAAGTGCAGAATGAAAAATGTTGCGATGTCGGACTTACGGAGGTAAGACAATTTTCGGCACAGGGCCAGAGCTCTATCGTGAAAACCACCAACCCTAGCTCTCTCTCTCTCTCTCTCTCTCTCTCTCTCTCTCTCTCTCTCTCTCTCTCTCTCTCTCTCTCTCTCTCTCTCTCTCTCTCTTCAGATAACAGACCCTGACTTGATGCCTTTTAGTGACATGGGTGTTAAACCATTGTGGTGCTAAAATGCGACATTGGCGGTGAAAGGGTTAATATAGTCTTGATCAACAGAAATTGGAGAACACAAAATATTTTAATCAAAAGTCAGTCATCTGTGGAGAGGCCCTGATGTCTTTTGGGAAAGCATGTATAATTATGTATCATGTATGATTTTACTGCTAAGCATAATTAGTATGTGCCTCAATAATTAATTTGGTGTATTTATTTTCCCCCAATACTTTTGGTCAGGTCAAGTAGGTCAGGTCAGGTCAGGTCAAGTAAGATGACTAGGCCTCGCGGACTCTCAAGCGTCTTTTCTCTTCTTTAAAAAAAATAAAATTAGTTGGCACTGTGATGCCTTTGTAAAGCGCGATGAGCCCACTATGGGGTATCGCGCTATATACATATTCATTATTATTATTATGATTAAAAACCGAAACTTTGCAAAAGTTAAAGAACGCAGTGTCAATAAAGGAGTTATCAGTTGGTTGAAACTCCCGTCCCCCCACCACCCCTCACCCCACCCGCTCACATAGGTGAAAGTAAAACATTCTCTCGATCCTGAAAGGACATATTATTTCAATGTTCTCTGAATCTTCCCATTCCTGAAGTGGTGACTGTCGCATGAAAAAAGGTAGCTCGTAAAAATAAGTAGCTCGCTACTATGAGAGTCTGTATTTGCGACAACCACAAATCAGTTCACTTTTTCTGTAGCCTACTTTAACCATTTACCTAACCCTAACCCTAACCCTAGAAAAAAGTGGAATTTGTGGTTCATGCTCAATGTCGCAAATACACACTGTCATAGGTAGCGAGCTAGGGGAAGACGGGGTAAAAAGCGCATGGGCGGGTAAGAAGCCCACCCCAATTATCTCATGAAATGAAGCACATTTCAGTCTCATTTTGCCCATGAGACGAGCGTTAATGTCTAGCATTCGTCTCATGGGCAAATTTGACTGAAATTTTCTTTATTTCATGAGATAATTGGGGTGGGCTTCTTACCCGCCCATGCGCTTTTTACCCCGTCTTCCCCTACTTATTTTTACGAGCTACCTTTTTTCATGCGACAGTCACCACATTAAAAATAATTTCCAATGAGTGTGTCTGTGTATACAGGATGGGTGGTGGTGGTGGTGGTGGTGGTGGTGGGGGGGGGGGGGGGTGTGTGTGGCATGTCTATCTGCATCTTCTTTTAATCATCTGCATCTTGTTTTACTCTGCCATCAATGCTGGCTGACATGTTTGATTTTTATAAGACCACCGATCCAATCAGTCCGGATAAGATGGCCAGTCCTGAAGACTCTTTCTGTCAGCTTTTCCTGTCCTGATTTCTGGAGCATTCCTGAACTACTTTCACCTATGTGCTCAGTCACATAAAAATAGAAGTATCAAAAAAACGTTTAAAAAAATCCAACAAAACAAAAACGCGGGGGGGGTATATGCTCCTCTGATGGAAGCAGCTCGAATTTCATAGACATGGATCTCTGTGACGAGAAACGTAATTATTATACATGTACAATACAATACTGATGCAGTATAAGCTCCTTTACAGAAAGTTAGAGATAAAGACATTGAGCCGCCCCATTCCTTAATATAGGGGAAGACGGGGTAAAAAGCGCATGGGCGGGTAAGAAGCCCACCCCAATTATCTCATGAAATAAAGAAAATTTCAGTCAAATGTGCCCATGAGACGAATGCTAGACATTAACGCTCGTCTCATGGGCAAAATGAGACTGAAATTTGCTTCATTTCATGAGATTATTGGGGTGGGCTTCTTACCCGCCCATGCGCTTTTTACCCCGTCTTCATTCTTTCATTCGTCCAATTCATGGCTGCTCTAATGAGGCTTTATACCGAAAATTATCTGCCCCTGTATCGAGACCTTGGGATGCGAACGCCACCTACTTAACATTATTGCCCTTATATGCTTGTCAGGAACTAGTAGTATATAGCCACAGAAGAGTATCTGCTCCTGACTCGTCACCAGGGGGCATCGGCAGTTCGGGCCTAAAATTATCACCCTTTCGTGTCGGCAAGTAGTAAAAAGCCTAATTGGAAACCACAATTACAGGGATGCAACTCCCCAAAACGAAAAATCCCTGAGTTTAGTCCATTTCAGCCAACTGTAGACCGACATTCTCTATTACGTCGCTCTGTAGGCCTACTCGTGTTGGTGTAAACCTGGCAAATGCAATGCAATGAATACCATCATTGATACTTGATAAGGCAGGGTCACTGTCCATCAAAAAAGACATTGTTGTCCTCTTTTTTAACTACCACTCGAGTCCGATAAGCCTTGCTTAGCTGCGTTTGAAAACAATATGGCATCACTTCTTCTTCTTTGTTTGATCTTCCACCTTCATCGTAGGTGAAGACGGGGTAAAAAGCCCATGGGCGGGTAAGAAGCCCATGCCAATTATCTCATGAAATAAAGAAAATGTCAGTCAAATTTGCCCATGAGACGAATGTTAATGTAATGTCAGTAAAATTTGCCCATGAGACGAATGCTAGACATTAACACTCGTCTCATGGGCAAAATGTGACTGAAATTTGCTTCATTCCATGAGATAATTGGCATGGGCTTCTTACCTGCCCATGGGCTTTTACCCCGTCTTCCCCTACTGAAGATTAACTTGGAAAAAGGTTTCTGCGCTTAGGTTAGGCTTCTGGTTTAAAAAGTCTTGGCTTGGTATGAGGGGTAGGGAGGGAGTTGTGGATGAGGGTGGAGGGTTAAGGAGGCAAGGAGATGAGGAGGAAGAAGGGAGGGAGGGAGGGAGGGTTAGATCTGGCTTTTGAAGGCTCCCACTGTGGCTGATGACAATGCCACAGACGGGAGCAGGTTCCTAACAAATGAGGGGGTTGAGGGAGAAAGCACTTCCACACTAGAGCGACCAAGTTCAAAGCACCCGGAATTGCTTGCAGTGGTTGTGCCGTTGCTGAATTTTGAAAAACAAATTACACACAAAAAAGGAAGTTCAGTTTCAAGTAAAACTAAAATAAACCTGAAATCTTGTGAAAAGGACAAATTTGCACCCATGCAATTATTGCTATAATCATTTTAAAGAAGGCAGCAGTCCAAATCGAATTGTCAGTGAAATCATCAAAAGGTGTGTGTGTGTCTGTGTGTGTGTTTGTTATTTGATACTTTACAGTCACAGAGTCTGTGAAATTTGGGTTGCTCCCACCTGGAAAGCGTGTTGCAGCCAGAGCCTCGCCACCAATTTTTTTTAAATTTGCATGCTATTTATGCTGATGAGGAAGGAAAGGGGAGGTGGACATTTTGACCAAATTACAACTTTTTCATTGCCACTGGTTTCAACATGTGCTAAGTGTGTGTGTGTCTGTTGTTTTTTGTTGTTGCTTTTTTTTTTTTTTTTAAAGCTGCATGCAAATATACAATAAATGTAAGTCAAAACAGACAACAATATTTTTGTGCGTTTCTGCATAACATAAATTTATTCTTTGGCATTATAAGCTGTTTTTCATCATCACACGCAATCCAAAAATGTTGATTTGTAAAAAAAATATAATCATTAAAAAAATAAAAAATACATGTACACACAATGTGACAAAAAATAAATGCAAAATTTGATTGATTCGAAAAAATACTTCAACGCACAAGGAAACATTACATGTGCATACAGACATACACTGCAACAGCAACACATACTAAGATAAAAAAATTATCAAAGAATTATATATCAAATCCCAACCAAATCATTTCTTTGGTGAAATATCACAAAAGTACCAGAGAAACGGTGTGGTAACAAAAATATTTAAAAAAAAAGAAAAAAAGGCACAGCTTAAATAAAATGACATAACTGAATACCACCACAGCAGGCATCTGAATTGTCAGATGATCTGCAAATTTCAGAGGACTAAGATTTCTGACAAGAGGATTGACTTCTAGTGCATGGGTGTAACTACCGTGAAAACTGGACTATAAGACGCACCTGTATATGGCTGGTACCCACGTGTCGTCATATCCGGCCACAAGGAGCGTGCCATATCATGGGAGACCGCCATCTTAGTCAGTAACTTTGTTTGAAAAATGCCAGATCGATGCTGTTTACACACAAATCTGACTAAGATGGCGACACTTCCGTTGGATGCGCACGGAGGTGAGGGAGAGCCATAAGCCACATCCCTTACATTGATAAAATATTAGGTATTTATTCACATATAAGCTGCACCAATTTATAAGCCGCAGAGAAAATCAAACGTACACAAAGCAGCACAAATACAGAAATGTTCCTATCAGAACATGAGTATGCAATGTTTTCAGATACTTTAAACATGAGATTTGAATCTATTGACTACCAAAACCAGTTTTGAATCTCAAAAGAAGCTCAAAATAGGCTGAAGAATGTGGCCAGAAACAGATTTAATCATACTGATAAATGTATAATGGGAAAATAATCCACAGATAAGCCGCATCAGTCTGTAAGCCGCATGGGCCAAAGTTGAGGGGAAAAGTAGCGGCTTATAGTACGCATTTTACGGTACACAAAATTAAAAAACCCTGAAAGGCCGGGGTCCATGAGTAATGTCCCCCAGCAGCTGAAGCAAAAATTGATTTATGAAAGTATTTTACAATTTAGAAAATGCTTACTTTACAGTGTTTGAAAAACACAGTAGACACACAAAGATCTTGTTTGACAAATTTAAAAAAAAAATGAACTTCCTTTTCTGGTAAAATTCAAAAACAGGAAATCCTTGTATACTAGGAAAAGTTGCACCCAAGCTCCTGTCGGAGGTTCTGCCTTTTTATTGAGTTACCTTTTCTGTTAAATAGCATATTAATTAAAGTGATTTATCACTGCATAAAGCCTTTTTCAGACCTGCTTACCCCCTACACAAGTCTTGAGTAGTCTGGATAGCTGAAATGAGTAGTTTTGGTGCAAAATGAGTAGTTTGATTCATTAAACCATCAAACAATGTTCACTGAAAATGAGTAGAATCTAGCATTATTTTCAATTTTGAAGAGTAGTAGAGGTCCAAATTGAGCAGAACACTACTCAAAAAGAATAGAGTAAACAGGTCTGCTTTTTGGTGATGTTGGGGACTGATTTCAGTGTTGTCCCTCTACAGTCTGGAGCTTTGATGGCCCTTGTACCAGTTTTCAGAGGATTGGACTTCAGACTACTCCGATGCCTGCACAGTCTAATATCATGCCATAAAAAAAAATCAACAGAATAACAGGGTTTTCCTTAAAATAAGTTCAATTTTGCTTCCAGTAAATAACAAAACACAACAACAAAATTACCACGGAAATCAAACTGGACACATGGGAAAACTTTCCAATGGCAGAAGTATTTGAAAGCACTGAACCGAATGGGTTAAAAATGTACACCATATCAAGTAATAATCATATTTCGAACAGCATCGCACTGTACGATTTCATACTCACAGAATAAGGTTGTTTATTTTTCTGTGGATCATCTTGGCTATTGCGTGAGACGCTTGTAAACAGAAAATTAGGGTGTGATACATGTTCATGGGTGCAACTCCCCCAAATGAAAAAAACCTGAAAGGCAGGGGTCCAGGGACCCATGGCCCTGACAGGGTACAGGGGCAGAGCCCCGTCGGACGATTCAGGGGGGCAACTTAAGAGAGAGAGATAACAAGATAGACAGACAGTTAAAATGATAGACAGAGACAGTTTGAGTGCGATAAGCCTTGTAAAATTATTACATTACTTTTGTAAACTTCCAGATATAACAACCAAGTTCAAAATGCCCAAAATCGCTTGTGGTCGGGGTTTTTTTATGAATTAAAAAAAAAATGAAGTTCAGTTTCTGGTAAAATTAAAAATACTGAAATCAGTGTAAAACTGAAAGAGTAGCACCCATGCATGTTTGTGGAATGTATCAATATTTGAAATTATCTAAACTGTGGCATTCATTGATAAAAACACTTTCAAGTGTTAAATATAAAATAAACACACAAATTACGCAAAAAAACATGCAAACCATTTCTTTAGCTGTCTGGGTTTTTTTTCTCCTACAAGACAAACTTCTTTTCCAAAGACTGAAAAAGACTGGTCATAACAATCTAACATTTCAAACAACTGAAAACATTTCCTCCAGATAAAAAACAAATTATTAAAAAAGGAAGAGAACTAGTTTTTTAAAAAAGGTGAACGCTGAGAGAGAATTTCAGTTTACATCTTTTTTGTGTTAAAAAAATGTATTATATTTTCACTAGGACATGACAAAAGCTACACAAAGAGAAAAGTTACAGAAAAAGGGAAAATCATAGGAAAGACACACACACACACACGCACATACTCACACAAGCATGCACTTAGGCACACACACACACACACACAGAGGAAATTGAAACACAAAATAATTATTGTTAAAAGACTATATATATATAAACAAAAGCTAAACGAGACAAGAATTGTTAACGGCATCTTCAGAAAATCATATCAAACACAGCTGCCCAAATCAGAAATCTGAACATGGTCTGGTGTTCTAAAACAGTTGGTCCATTGATTTCTCAATCGCTTTTGACCTGATTAACATACCAACCAACAGACATTTTATCAGTAGAAATTTGACTAAACAGACATTTCCATGAAACAAATTCTAGAGTACTGAAGGGGGTTGCGTACCCTATAAGGCATTATCGTAATATGACATCAATTTGTGGATCTCCAGTTCGCTATTGGAAAAGATTTAGATCACCAGCATCTGTTAAAATGTTTCTGCTTCCACTGTATCAACGCTCTGCTTTGTAACTGAAACCATTTTCTAGAAACAAACAGATTTCTGAAGACTATGACAAACTGGTCATTGCGTACACGTTATAATATGAAGTGCATTATAGTCTGTAAAATAGGGCAATTATGCTACAACAAGGATTTTGAATTGGTCTATAAAGCACTGATAAGCAGACCTGTTTACCCCTATTTTTCAAATTTTATTTCTGAAACCAAAAATAGTAATTTTGAAAAAAAAACTGTAATCCAACACGCGGCCAATTCTTTTTCTTCACAAAACCCGATTAACAAGAAAACTATTTGTAATTACACAATTATATGCAAGCAATAGTGCACTGGCCCTGGGAGACCTTTAACAACATTTTTCAAACCATGTATTTGCCTTTTGTTTGGTGTCTTTCCATCAGATTTTGGATCATTTGACCTAGAACTCTCACCACGCAGTCGCTTTGACGCCATCTTGAAACAGAATTAAAAGAAATTGACGCATGTTGTAATGTATGCTGGGAACCGGAATGACTTTTCACCGCATTGTTTCAAAAGCATTGCTTGCCGATGCAACTATAGTGGTGTGCTTTTTTGTTGTTGTCGCAGTAATTATCGTAATTTGACTTTTGTTTCGTAAAAATTATGGCCAAACCGTAAAGGTAAACAGGTGTGGATAAGTATCATTATGGTACAAATAACATTTTCAAAACACATGTAGCCATTTGCTCAGCAATCTATTTTGTAAAATGTCCATGATTATTTAGAAAGCTTGTCAGCCAAATGCTTTTCACACGTTGTCGCCTTTGCTAAAATTTCACCAAAAAACACAAACAAATAAAATGTATAAAGTATGTAAATATAATACAGTTGTTTGGCACACCCATTTCAATATCAGCCAAAACGAGACTCCATACACAAATGCTCGATTAGATAAATCACATAATTTGTTTTTACATCATTAAAATAAAGCCTCGTTTATATATTGATACAAAATTTCCAGGTAAACTTTTTTCCAGATACATTTTTTTCCACATAAAATCATTTTGACTTTTTGAACAAAATGGAAGACCCGATTTTTATTCATAAGCATCCTGTATTAACAGAATTTGTGATAAAAGAATCGTTGAATCAAATAACACGTTAACATACAGACACACACACACATATATAAACAAACTATGCATATATACACACACACAAAATGTGTGTATGCATGTGTGTGTCACCCACCCTTTTTACACTGGATGCACACATGTGCATGTGCGCATGCAGACACACACACACACACAAACAATAACATATAAACAAACTGCGCATACACACATAAACACACACATGCACACACAAAATGGGTTTTTTTCAGTTTGTGTGGAGACAGAACAATAAAGCATGACCTCATCGGGTATTTAAAATCAAACTTCACAAACAAAATTAACCCTTTTGCTGCCAACTATTTTTCAACCAAACATTTCCATTCAACTTACCTGGGTAGAGAACAAAAATTGTCTGCAATATTGTGGATTCCTCTGTGACTTGTATAAAGTAAGGCCTATCCTTACCTCTTCGGATAACAGGCCCTGATTTGATGCCTTTTAGTGACATGGGTGGTGCATAAATGCGACATTGGCGGTGAAAGGGCAAAGCTTGAAAATGGGTTGAGCCTGAAAGGTTTTTGCTTTGTGTTTCATTCTGCGTATCAAAAATTTGTTTGGGGTTGAATTTATACTTACTTTTTTTTTTTTTTCATTACAAGAAGAACAAAACGCAACGCCATTCGTTGTCAGGTGTAACAATCTACAGGATCTAGGAAGGTGAGTGTTTAATATGCCTGTGTTTTCTTTCTTTTTCTTTGGTGCCTGGCTTATCAGTTCTACGCATGGGTGCAACTCCCCAAAATGAAAACAAAATGAAATGCAAGAGTCCAGGGACCCCTGGGTACAGGGGCAGAGCCCCGTCGGACGATTCAAGGGGGCAACTTAGGAGAGAGATATAACGAGACAGACAGTTAAAATGATAGACAGAGACAGTTTGAGTCTGATAAGCCTTGTAAAATTATCACATTGCCTTTGCAAACTTCCAAGATAAAAACAACTATGTTAAAAACACCCCAAATTGCTTGTGGTCAGTTTTTTGGGTGGATGAATTTTTAAAAAAACTGCAGTTCAGTTTCTGATAAAATTAAAAACACTGAAATCAGTGTAAAAATGAAAGAGTAGCACCCATGCTATAGGGAAGCCTGGGTCAGTGATGATCCAACTTCATGTTATTTTTAGTGTTAGTGGTCTTCTTTGAGCAGGTGGCAAACTTGAGCAAATTTACCTTCCAAACCACTGCAAAAACACAAACAATAACAAACCGTGGTACGAGGTCTCTTATGGTCACAATGCACATTCATATTTTTCGCCTTTTCTTTTCCCCATGGCAACACAGTGATATCGTCGGTGAAATTCAAAAACCTCATATCTCCATTTTGGTAGTTTTCAGAAAAATGAAAAAAAACTTTTAAAAATTAACCGTGTTGACCACACTTGATTAACTATAAACAAAAATTATTTATAGACTTGAAAAGAACAAAGATACGAGGTTTTTGTCCTTAACTAGATCTGAATTTGGGACTTACGAGTTTTTCTTCTATTTTCACAACCTCATTTACCCCAGATAGAAAGTCGTTAGAGATACAAGCTTTTGGTGGAAGGTAGCGGGGAAAATTAGAGAGCTGAGTATTTAACTCAACCCCACCCACCCCCCAATCAAGATACGAGGTTTTTGAATTTCACGGACGATATGCAATTAATATCATTATTAGCGCATTGCCATGAGCAAACAGCGAAAAATAATAACTTGTATTTTGACCATTATCAACTCTATAATCATGTTTCTATGTGTTCTACTTTGGGCAGAATTTATTTCACAAAACCACAGCAAAACACACACAAAAACAACCACCAAACATGGATTTTCTTTTTTCTTCTTTTTTTCTGGGGGGGGGGAGGGGAATCAAGTTTTTCAACTCTATACTACAAGGAATCATGGATATGGGCAGAGGCTAGACTCTATTTAATTCAATTTCACAAAACCACAGCAAAAAACACAGCCTTTCTTTCACAGCCAAACAAAAAAGGGGCACATCAGAATGTCAAATTTAGTCAAGCAAAACAGATTGTGAAGTTTGCTTTTTCAACTGAATGTTAATATTTTGGGATTTTTCAGTATGCGTTTGTTTCTTTTGACTACATCAGATAGTCACAAGTTCTACATCGAGGGCCTGGTGTGGTGTTCCTGCTAGCTCTAAGCTAAACATATCTTTATCAAATTTTAGTTCACAAAACCACAGCAACACACAACTCAAGCCAACAAATGAAAAAGGGGCAATGTCAACTCTAGTCAAGCGAAACTGTTTGTGAAGTTTGCTTTTTAACTAAATGTTAATATTTTGGGATTTTTCAGTATGAGTTTGTTTCTTTTGACTAAATCAGATAGTCACAAGTTCTACAGTGAGGGCCTGATGTGGGCAGCTCTATGCCAGACCACTCTTTATCAAATTTAAGTTCACAAAACCACAGCAACACACAACATAAGCCAACAAACGAAAAAGGGGCAATGTCAACTCTAGTCAAGTGAAACAGTTTGTGAAGCTTGCTTTTTTAACTGAATGTTAATATTTGGGGATTTTTCAGCATGAATTTCTGCTTCTTTTGACTAAAAAACGGAGCCTTCTATCAGTTCTACGCGGAGGGCATGATGTGGTGTTCTCGCTTGGTCAGCTCTAAGCTAGACGACCAATAATCAAATTTTAGTTCACAAAACCACAGCAACAAACAAACCCTTTTCTTCCTGCGAGCAGGTCCCCAACAAAGATATTCTAAAAGGGTATGATGGATTACTTAAAAGCTCGGCGAACCGGGCTGATAGAGTTATCGTTAGTGCGGACGTGTACACTATTCACAGTGGAGGCTATCCAAAAACTCGGACTGGAACTTGAACGGAGAATTCAACTGGCCTATCGATGTGTAAAATGTGTCACGTTTCAAAGGGACATAACCAGTGTTTCTGTCCTCACCACTCATATAGGGAAAAGAGACTGGATGTTTATCTTCCCCTGTACAGTCTTTGTCCCCTATCAGTTCTACACTGAGGGCCTGATGTGGTGTTTCTAGTAGGGCAGGTGTAATGCTATACCATATCAAACTTCATTTCACAAAATCACAGCAACACACACACAAAACCACAGCCTTTTTCTCTTGGTACCTATCCCCATTAGTTCTACACTGTGGCGTTCCTGCTTGCGCAGCTCTAAGCTAGACGACTCTTTATCAAATTTTAGTTCACAAAAAACACACCAACACACAAGCCAACAAACAAACAAAAAACAAAAAAAGGGTGCCTACGAATGTCAAATTTAGTCAAGCAAAACAGGTTGTGAACTTCATTTCTTATGTATCGGTTTCTGCTTCTTTTGACTAAATCAGACAGTCTGACAAAATGGGCCTGCTATCAGTTCTACAGTGAGGCTCTGATGCGGTGTTCCTGTTTGGGAAGCTCTACCCTCGATCTTTATCCAATGTTAGTTCACAAAACCACAGCAACAAACACAAACAAACAAACAAACCCTTTTCTTCCTGCGAGCAGGTCCCCTACCAGTTCTACATCGACATCCTGATGTGGTGGTTCTAGTAGGGCAGGTACAATGCTATACCGTATCAAACTTTATGTAACAAAATCACAGCAACACACACACAAAAACCCACATTCTTTTTCCCTTGGTACCTATCGCCATTAGTTTACAGCGAGAATCTGATGAGGTGTTTCTACTAGGGTAGGTATAACGCTATACCGTATCAAACTTCATGTCACAAAATCACAGCAACACACACAACAACAAAAACACAGCCTTTTCCCCTTGCTACCTATCGCCATTAGTTCTACACTGAGGGCCTGATGTGTTGTTTCTACTAGGACAGGTATAACGCTATACCGTATCAAACTTCATTTCACATAATCACAGCAACACACACACAAAAACCAAGCCTTTTTCCCTTGGTACCTCTTCCCATTACTTCTACAGCGAGCATCTGATGTGGTGTTTCTACTAGGGCAATTATAACGCTATACTGTATCAAATTTCATGTCACAAGATCACAGCAACACACAACAAACAAACAAATCACATCCTTTTTCCCTTGGTACCTATCCCATTAGTTCTACAGCGAGGATCTGATGTGGTGTTTCTACTAGGGCAGTTAAAACGCATCAGATTTCATTTGACAAAATCACAGCAACACACACACACAAAAACACAGTCCTTTTCTCTCAGTACCTATCCCTATCAGTTGTACACTACAGCGAGGATCTGATATGGTACTAGGGCAGGTATAATGCTATACTGTATCAAATTTCATTTCACAACATCACAACAACACACACACAAAACCCACATCCTTTTTCCCTTGGTACCTATCCCCATTAGTTCTTCATTGAGGGCCTGATGTGGCGTTCCAGCTTGGGCAGCTCTAAGCTAGACGACCATTTATCAAATTTCATTTAAAAAAATCACAGCAACACACACACAAAACCCACATCCTTTTTCCCTTGGTACCTATCCCCATTAGTTCTACAGCAAGCATCTCATGTGTTGTTTCTACTAGGGCAGGCATAATGCTACACCACAGCAACACACACACAAAACCCACAGTCCTTTTCTCTCGGCACCTATCCCTGTCAGTTGTACACTACAGCGAGGGCCTGATATGGTGTTTCTACTAGGGCAGTTATAACCCTATACTGTTATCAAATTTCATTTTACAAAATCGCAGCAACACAGATGAAGAGGCACCTATCCCTGTCAGTTGTACACTACAGCGAGGGCCTGATATGGTGTTTCTACTAGGGCAGTTATAACCCTATACTGTTATCAAATTTCATTTTACAAAATCGCAGCAACACAGATGAAGAGGTACCTATCCCTATCAGTTGCAGACTACAGCGAGGGCCTGATATGGTGTTTCTACTAGGGCAGTTATAACCCTATACTGTTATCAAATTTCATTTTACAAAATCGCAGCAACACAGATGAAGAGGCACCTATCCCTGTCAGCTGCAGACTACAGCGAGGGCCTGATATGGTGTTTCTACTAGGGCAGTTATAACCCTATACTGTTATCAAATTTCATTTTACAAAATCGCAGCAACACAGATGAAGAGGCACCTATCCCTGTCAGCTGCAGACTACAGCGAGGGCCTGATATGGTGTTTCTACTAGGGCAGTTATAACCCTATACTGTTATCAAATTTCATTTTACAAAATCGCAGCAACACAGATGAAGAGGCACCTATCCCTGTCAGCTGCAGACTACAGCGAGGGCCTGATATGGTGTTTCTACTAGGGCAGTTATAACCCTATACTGTTATCAAATTTCATTTTACAAAATCGCAGCAACACAGATGAAGAGGCACCTATCCCTGTCAGCTGCAGACTACAGCGAGGGCCTGATATGGTGTTTCTACTAGGGCAGTTATAACCCTATACTGTTATCAAATTTCATTTTACAAAATCGCAGCAACACAGATGAAGAGGCACCTATCCCTATCAGCTGCAGACTACAGCGAGGGCCTGATATGGTGTTTCTACTAGGGCAGTTATAACCCTATACTGTTATCAAATTTCATTTTACAAAATCGCAGCAACACAGATGAAGAGGCACCTATCCCCGTCAGCTGTAGACTACAGCGAGGGCCTGATATGGTGTTTCTACTAGGGCAGTTATAACCCTATACTGTTATCAAATTTCATTTTACAAAATCGCAGCAACACAGATGAAGAGGTACCTATCCCTATCAGTTGCAGACTACAGCGAGGGCCTGATGTGAGCTTCCTGTTTGGGCAGATGGTAGACCTTTTCGAACTGCTCCACCTCCTTCTCCTGCTCCTTGAGGCTGTCAGGGATGGACTCGGAGGGCTGCAGCTCCGGGTACTTCTCCGGGTGCTCGTGGAGCTCCTTCTCCACCAGCTCCACGTGGTGCTTGTGCTTGCTCTCCTCCGGGGTCAGGTAGCTGGGTCATACACAAAACGCACACCGTATTTCACAGACTTTAAGGCGATACCGTATTTTTTCTGACGATAAGGCGCACCGCCCAAAATTTGTATTCAGTAATTTTTTATTCCTTCTCTTCATTCATTCCACAATTCCTGCTTTCACTCACTCTTTCATCCCATCAACATATACATAGAGTGAAACAAGCGCAAACGTAAGAAAAGGTAGCCCATTATAAACAACAGGATGGAAATAAAATATAGCTTAATTCAATAAAAATAATAATCATTGAAAGCAGTTTTACACATGAATAGTTAATCATCAAAGAGAGGTTGTTGGGTTCTTTTTTTCATTACAACTACAAAATCACCGCCCAAATTTGACACAAAATCATGGGTGCTCATGGGAAATTAAAAAAATCCTGCAAGGCAAGGGTCCAGGGGCCGCCCAGGCCCCGGCGGTGTGCAGGGACAGCGCCCCTCTTCGAAGCTGAAGGAAAACAACAGTTTCCAATGCAGTTGACAGGCTCTTGTTGCACTTTCTCTTCTGGTTAAACGTCATGACCTCTATAACCAGCAAAATGCATCTTCTCAAATTCTCACAATCCGGCGATGCGGGCTCCAGGCAATAAAAAAAATCCTGAACTTCAGGACATCCTGAAAGCAGGAGCATCCATGCAAAATTCAGACTTTGTTTTTATATTTTCTTACTAAATTATTAGTCATATTATAAGGCGCAGGGGTACTCAGACCAGGTCACAGACCAAGGCATACCATATTTTATAGGCTTTAAGGCGATACTATATTTTTCGGGCTATAAGGCGCACCTTACCCCCCTAAATTTGACACAAAATTTTGTTATAATATTTTCTTGCTATATTATTAGTTATATTATTAGGTGCAGGGGTGTCAGTCTGGCAAAAAAGTATCACTTCATAGTCCGAAAAATATGGTAGACACTAAAACGCATTCACATTCTACACATTCTTACACACACAGACACACACCAGCTCCACATGATGTCTTTGCTTGCTGTCCTCTAACATCACTGTATGTTAGCTCAGAACTGGCTCCACTGAACTATGCCCAAAGTGGCTCGCATGCGCGCAGTGTCTCCTCTGGTGGATGCCTATTAACAACCCACCATTGAACGCTCCCTTTGGATGGCTATGTTTCGGAATCTGCAGCCTGACAAAACCAGGGCATGGTTGTGAAATGGGATTCGGATTGAGTGGCACGGGGGTAACACCACCGAATGACCCAAAACGTCAGACGGCAAAATGAAGATTAAAAAAAAGAAGAAGAAAGCAGTCACTAACTGGTAGTTGATGAATCGTATCCCCTGCACGATCTGGGCGGCCTCGTTGGTTATGTGACACGACATCAGCAGCAGGTTGCGGGGCTGAACCTTCCATGCGAAACGCATGAAGCACAGAGAGTAGACGGCTAGGGCTGGGGGGAGAAGAGAAAGAATCATCGTTATTTAAGAATCATCGTTATTACATTACTGTGATGTGGACCTCTGTGCTTGTGTATGTATACACAAGGGGTAGGTTGTGGGGCTGAACCTTCCAGGCAAAACGCATGAAGCACAGGGAGTAGACGGCTAGGGCTGGGGGGAGAAGAGAAAGAATCATGTAGGCTGCGGGACTGAACCTTCCAGGCAAAACGCATGAAGCACAGGGAGTCGAGGGCTAGGGCTGGGGGGAGAAGAGAAAGAATCATCGTTATTTAAGTATCATCGTTATTGCATTACTGTGGACCTCTGCGTTTTTGTATGCATGCATAATGATTAATGGGTAGGCTGCGGGACTGAACCTTCCAGGCAAAATGCATGAAGCACAGGGCCAGGGCTGGGGGGAGAAGAGAAAGAATCATCGTTATTTAAGAATCATCGTTATTACATTACTGTGATGTCAACGTCAGTGTTTGTGTATGTATGCATAATGGGTAGATTGTAGGGCTGAACCTTCCAGGCAAAGCAAGTGAAGCATAGGGAGTAGAGGGCTAGGGCAATAAAACAACAGAATTAGAATGGAGTGAACAAGGTACTGTCCATAAGGTTCTCTGACCAATTGGACGCTAATCTCACCTTCTCTTGTAGTGAACAGTGTCATAATATAATGTGTGTGTACCCTTCTCTGTGTGTGTGTGTGTGTGTGTGTGTGTGTGTGTGTGTGTGTGTGTGTGTGTGTGTGTGTGTGTGTGTGTGTGTGTGCGTGTGCATGCGTGTGTGTGTGTCGTTCTGTCTGTCTGTCTGTCTGATGCATAAGTGCATGCTTCAGCATGATTGTACACAACAACGAGTGTGGTGGGCTTACACATGCTAGCTGGTAATAACTAACATCAATTGTGCAACCACAAGTTCTTACTTCTTGTGTGCATTCATTTTATGAAGACCAAATGATCAGAATTCACATTTGCATATTCTGACTGAGAAAAAAAAAAGAGAACGAAAACAACCCAACACCGTTGTTACACAGCCACGGCATCCCTATACAGCTCCACATAAAGAAACAAAACAAAATAAACAGTAAAGAAACAAACAGAACAAAGCTAAACACAGCAGCAACAAACAAAAAAGACACATTGTGTGTTGTGTGTGTTCTGTGTGGGTATATCTGCTTGCATGTGTATGAGTGTATGCGTGCGCAGGAGAGATTGTGTTCGCTAGAGTGGGGGGGGGGGGGGGGGGGGGAGGAGAGTGTGTGAGTATGTGTCTGTGAGTGTGAGTACACGTGAGTGCTTTGTGTATGCGAGTGCGCGTGTGTGTGTGTGTGTGTGTGCGCGTGTGTGTGTGTGTGTGTGTGTGTGTGTGTGCGTGTGTTTGTACAAGTGTATGCTTGAGTAAGTTTGTGTGCGTTTCAGTGATAATGTGTTTTCTGTGTGTTTGATGAAATGTGTGTGGGTATGTGTGTGTATGTCTGTGTGCAAGAACGCGTTCACGCTCGTGCGTGCACGTACGTGCGTGTGTGTCTGTTTTGCGTGTGTGTGTTGTGCGTGCGTGTGTGAGTGTTTCAATACTGATTGTAAAGCGCTTTGTGCTCGATAAAAAGCGCTATATAAATATCCGCTTATTATTATTATTTGAATGAAACTTAAAATAATGCCACCCTAACACAAACACTGCAATCTAAATAAAGCAAAAACCATCAAATTGCTGTTAGAAAAGTTTCAAAGCAGAAATAATGAACAAAAAACCCTGTAAAACATGAATGAAAGGCCAAGAACTACAGAAATTACACAATGTTTTACAATCAAAAAAAGAAAACAAAACTAAACTGTTATTTGAATCTATAATTCCGACAAAAATGAATGAACATTGTTTTCTAACAACAGTGTTATGCCTACAAGGGAAGTGAAAAGAACGGGGACGCATAGTTAAAAGTCCATATGGAACAAGCAGAAAAAGATGGATCAACCTCAGAGCAAGTCTACACAAACTGGGGCGCACACACGAGAAGAATATCGTTGGTGAAATTCAAAAACCTTGTATCTCAATTATTTTTTAGGGGGGTTGAGTTAGACGCATAGTCAGCTTTCTAATTTTTCCCGCCACCTTCCACCAAAAGCTCGTATCTCTAACGACTTTCTATCTGGGGTAAATGAGGTTGTGAAAATAGAAGAAAAAGTCCCAAATTCAGATCTAGTTAAGGACAAAAACCTCGTATCTTTGTTCTTTTCAGGTACAAAAATAATTTGAAAGTAATTTTAACAAAATGCAGGACTAAACTCGCAATGTCTTGAGCAACATATTCATCATAATTAATCAATTGCGGTCAACGCGGTTAATTTAAACAAAAAATTATTTTCATTTTTCTCAAAACTACCAAAATTGAGATACAAGTTTTTTTAATTTCACCGACGATATGCAGATAGCTTCTGAAAATGTACAGCAAGTTACAGAAAAAGTGTGTTGATGGACAACGAAGTGTAACGAAAAAACATACACATCATCGAATAAATTGAGAAAAGGCTGAAAACAACAAAAAACCATGATTATTATTTATTAATTTTAAGATTATGACAGGAAAACTAGAGCTTTTTACTTTCACACACAAAAAAATCTATTAAAAAAATCTAACACTCAGGAATAAAATGTAAAAAAGGATTATTAACACAGCTCTTTTAAGAAAGAAAGAGAGAATGTTCACATGAATCTATACACAGTCCAGGAGCAAACAAAGACGCATAGCTTCAGCACAATGACATGCAAGGATCACCGTGATCCAAGATCTACGACTACGCACACATAATTCAAAGTAAATTGGCTCCCAAATAATTACACTGACCCCAGTTTAAATTAAAAAGGCCTGCAAATTATGTAAATTTATGCGCATGATTGACCCCTGCCCAAAGTCAGACACGAAAAAAGAATCAAATCAGAATGCCAACTTTTTTAAATTACGCACAGGATCAAAAGTGGTTTGGCCCCAGTCCAAAAACACAAAAGCAATTAATGAGCGCATAATTAACAACGGTTGACCCAAACCTACAAATATACACAGGATTAAAAACAGATTGATAGCAATCCCCCCCTCTGTAGGGATACCGGGGGGGGGGGGGTCTTTTGCATACATAGTTCCCCCACCTTCTGGAAGTTCTGTGCTTGTAACTTCCTCTAATCTGTCACTCTCTTTGAACATGCTGGGCCTAATTATTTCTTACTTAGGCGTATAACGGCAGCATGATGCATCTGCGCTCATAATTGACAGGAAACTGTCTGAGCGATCAAAGAAGAAGAAGAAGAAGAACATAGCAATCCAAGATCACAGACACACACATATTTTAACCTAACCCAACAAAGTCATTGCATTTACTGATTTAGCTATAGTTCCTAAAAAAATATATGACCTAAACAATTACACACAGAATTAAAAAAAAAAAAGTTTTTAAATATGCAAAGATACCAAAATATGAAAAAAGAAGTGACACTTACATAAATATTACCTGCAAGATTAAAGCATATTTAATCCAACTTTAAATTACACATGAATTGAAGGCAGTTTCAAGTTCACAAAAGACAGGTTCACTCCAACCTTAACCTTTACCGGACTTCTGGGGTCGCCCACGACCCCTTGACACACAAAACATGTTATATCTCTAAAACTATTTAAGCAATCTTCATGAAATTTCATGACTTTGTCAGAAATGTAAATGGCTTTAAGTGTGTTAAATTTAATTAATATGTATAAAAGATAAATGACGTAATATGACGCGTAATTTTGATAGTAGGGGTCGTGGGAGACCCCCGCCATCCAGACAGGGATAAACACATGGTGACTCATTGACAAGTAGGGGTCGTGGGAGACCCCCGCCATCCAGACAGGGATAAACACCTAGGAATTCGCTCTTTGCTGAGTAGGGGGTCGTGGAAGACCCCCGCCATCGTGTCTGTGTAGTCAAAAGCATGATCCAGTAAAGGTTAAACTATACATAAAACATTTAGAGCGAAGCCTAGATTAGAAGAATTAGAACTATAGCAGGTTAAAATCCTGGCTTAGTAGTGTAAAATCCTGGACTGATTTTCCAGTAAACCTTTCACTGTTTCTTCTTTTACTTGATTAAAAAAAAAAGATAATATAATATTTGTCAATTACAAGGAAACATATCCACTGAAAAGAAACAGACAGAGAAGAGGGACAGGAGGGGATGAAGGAGATTACGTCTTATCATTCATTGTTTTCTTTGACTTTATCGTCAACAGATTTTCACGTCATACTTTACTACTAATATGCGTCATCCATTCACTACGGTCATCATTAAGCTTAGTGTGTTTGTCTTCATTCACTTCGTCAAAAGTAAATTTGGTTTTATTCACTGCATTTATTATTCATTTCATCTTCATGTGCTTGTGTTTTGATGTTTTTTAGCTCAATTGAAAATTAGTACAGTCAAACCCCTATTCTAAGACCTCCAAAAAAGCCAGGAAAAATCGGTCTTATAATGGAGGTTGCTTTTATAGTAAGAGTTAACTCATTCACGTCGTTCTGGACATATACGTCCGGAATTAATAGGTAGCTGTCAATTTGATGCATTTGCTTCAAGGGAAGTAAATCTGTGTGCACACCATACCTTGGTCACTTCTAAACTCGCTTCGCTCCCTTAGACGACAATTTTGCCTCTGACTTTGCTTTTGTAGTGGTTCATTGTGGGGGAACCAATCGGTGTGGAGAGTTTTACTATATAAAGTCTATAAAAGTCTGATCTACCACTTCCCTATGTCTAAACCTGAAGTAAAAACCCGTAATCTTTCATTTCTCCTTTCGTTTATGTCTGTTTTGCTTGTGTGTATGGCTGGAGTGATTTGTGAGTTTTTTCAATAATTCAAAAAATTGTTGCGATGCGACACCTGTGCCAGAAAAGTCAGTCTTAAATGAGAGGAGGCCTTTTAACGGAGGGTCTTATGATAGAGGTTTGACTGTAATAGGGTGTTACTTCACCAGTCCAGGATTAAGCCGGTTCGAAATGGTTTGGTCACTTGTCTAAACTACACCATGCACAAGTTAGAAAGTTCTTAGAGCTGGTGTTACCTGGTTCACAACGCTAGACCTGCAGAGGAAACAAAGCAATACATGTGCTGTTGTAGCAGCAGTGCACACATTTTCATTTTCTTTTCTTTCTTGATTTTTTTGTTTGTTTGGGTGTACATGTGTGCATTCACTTCAATGTGTGGTAAAAGTCTTCAAAAGAAAAATAACTAAAAAATAAACAACTGAAACAAACTGCAACATCACTGGAACATACAACAAACAAACAACTACACAACAAGTGTAAAGTGACGTTATTTTATTCACAAGAGACAAAACAAAACTACTGGAGAAAAAATAATGCGTCAAAATCACATGAAAAGATGTCGATGAAATCATACCTGGGTGCTTGCTGTGTGTGTGTGTGTGCATGCTTGTGTATGTGTATGACAGTATGTGTGTGAGCGCATGAGAGAGAGAGACTGACAGAGAGTGCATGCATGTAACTTAGCATGGCTATTATTAATGGACTAGCAGTTACGGCCCGCAGGAGCTACCGACACGTGTGCTCATCTGTGCTTGCTGGAGTTCTCATAGGGACCAGGCCTACAAAATAACTGGCAACAGGACGTCAAAATCATCCTAGGTATTAGGCACTTTATAGTCACAGAGGCGTCTCTGTGAAATTCGGGTTGCTCCCACCTGGAAAGCGCGTCGCAGCCACAGGCGCGCCACCCAATTTTTTTTTTTTTTTTTGCATGCGAGTTTTGTGTGACTGATGAGGAAGGAAGGGGGGGGGGGGGTACATTTTGACCAAATGACAACTTTTTCGTTGCCACTGCGATTAGCGTCCATGGGCACACGGGACTTCGGTTAATCGTTTCATCCAAAAGATGTGTTTCTGTCTGGCTCTGTCTCTCTATCTGTGATCTGCGAACTTAAATCAATGACCTATTTCTTATTATGTTCACAAAAGCAGTTAAACACAACAAAAAACCTGTCCCAAGCTAAACAAACTGCAGTGTAATAAAATTATAATAGTGACCGACCTGCAGTCATGTTCCCACTGATGATCTCAGGATCTCGCTTCAGGTCTCCAAGGGCAGCCAACGGGAGACCCCAGTTGGCAACTAGACAAAACCCAACACAGATCAGATCAAAACTCTCACTGAATGATCAATCAATCAATCAATCAATCAGCAGGGCTGGCTAAACTTAAAAAATTTCACTCACCTTCCGGGCGAGTAACTCAACTATTTTACTCGCCTGGACACAAAAATCCCTAAACACACATACACACACACAACATGGGAAAGGGAAGAAGAGAGAGAGGAAGAGAAGAGAAAGGAGAGAGAGAGGAAAAGAAACAGAAAGAGTGGGAAAGAAAGTTGAGAAGTAAAGAGACAAAGAAATGATAATTATGGGGAGAGAGAGAAGGGGGAGGAGGAGATTAAGGAGGCTGCTTTTCCTTTCTTTTCAGTGCCAGTGCTGGCATGTTGTTATCTTAGCAGACAGCTGAGCTTGCTTTGAGAGTGGGTTGGAAGGGACAGATGGTGTGGGGAGACTCAGTGGTAAAAAAAACAGGGCCGTGCAATATTTGATATTTACAGTCGCCCATCGGGCTAGTGACTTTTGAAATCTACTCGCCCACAGATTTTTATACTAGCCAATGGCTACTGGGCTAGTACTTTTGGCCAGCCCTGAATCAGTCAATTAATCTGTCTGTCAATCAACCTGTCAATCAATAAATTCATTGTGTAATCAATCAGTCAACATGTCAATGAATGAATGATTCAATCTGGATTCAATCAATCAATCAATCAGCCAAAGATATCAATCAATCAATCGTTCTTCCTAAGTCGTAAACTTGAAGAAGAAAATTTGGTGTTATTGTCCAGATAAAGAAAAGTATTTCTATTAGCTTGGCACATAATTGTTGACAGTATGTATGCATTCACGATTCTCACAATATCACATGGTGTATTGTGCTCAGCAAACACAGCATCATTTTGCCCTTAAAATAAACATGCACACATTCTCTACACATACACCAACACAAACGCATTCTTACTCCTGGATCCCTTCTAGTGCTAACACAAGAATGAGCATGCACATTCTGTAGGTTTACGACTAGAGTAAGCCTAAGAGTAAGAGTAAGAATTAGTATGTGTTTAAAATAAAACAACATTTGCAGAACAACGGTAGAATTTACAGAAAAGCAGTACTCAGTTTATAATATTAATAATAATACATTTTTCAACATTATTACTTGCCTGTCAACAAGAAGACAATAACAGATAATACGTAAAAAATTCTATACTTTCTACAGACAGATTACAAACATTAGAAATAATCAAATATTAGTATTACTTTGCAATTATACTATATAATATCTAAACTAGCTCGTTATTTATTTCAATAAATAAGAATTAAACACTTAACTTTCAAACATTAGACACCACCAGACAGTAAAACAAAGACACTTTCTTTATTTAAAAAAAAAGAAGAAAAAAAAAGATTTTCTATTCAATTCTCAGTGCGCTCTCCCAGTTCCGTCGAGTACATACACTTCATAGGCTCTTTCGACGTATTAATACCAGAACCAGAACCAGAGTTAGCTTGGTACTGACATGATGGAACACAACATCAAAATGCTTTGTTGGTTGGTTATGTTTCTTTCAAACAGCGAAAGAGATAACAAAATGGAAACAAAGGGGATGGGGTAGGGGTATTGGCCACTGCAACTAGGGTTATTAACGCCCTTGACGGCAAGAGTTAAGCCCTTGTTGATCAGTATCCAAAAGGGCATTCACTCTTGCAAAAGGCAGCCATTAAGTGGCCTCAAATAGGGTTATTGGCGAGAGTTATTCCCTTGTTTGGTCAGTACTCAACCATCTTCCCCCACCCACCAAGGGCATTCACTCTTGCAAAAGGTGTTCTTTGCAGTGGCCAATAGAGACAGTTCAGGAGAGAAAAGACGACACAGTGACAGAGATTAGAAGATGGACAGGCAGATACTGAGATAGACAAACCATAGGCTACAACCAGAAACAGAAAAAGCAATGGACTTCTTAACAAACTATTGTATTCAAATTTAGTACTTACCTGGTCCCCAAAAATGCTGAAACACACAAATCAAAGTATGTTCAGGAACTGAGGAAGATTTCAATTCAAATGCCACTTTATTGATTAAGAATGTGAATGTGGTCTCTATGTTTCTTCTTAGAATGTTCATATTGTAACTATTTTACTCTTGTATAATTAATTGTGTGTGAGTGTGTGTGTGTGCATGCATGTGTATGTATGTGTGCGTGCGCGCGCGCATGTGTGTGTGTGTGTGTGTGTGTGTGTGTGTGTGTGTGTAAGGAAGCAAGAGAACGTTGCGTGCAAGCATCATGCTTATTTTACTTTCTAATGATTAATTATTTGTTTGCCTTTAATGTTCTTGTTATCAATGTAAAGCGCACTGAGCTCATGTGAGAAAGAGTGCTATATAAATTCCCATTATTATTATTTATTAAACACATATGAGGCAATGTCAAAAGGTGCTTTCCAAGCAAGTGAAAAATAAAATGTCATTGTCAGCCATTCTTTTGACCTTTTCTGTTTCTTTTCAACTCCCATAAAATGACTTTGTGTGAATTTATGGATAAATTAGCTTAGATTATGATTTATCACAATTTTAAATTGGCTTCAGGAGGCATGTTACTTGTGACACGTGACAACATAAAGTACTATGCTGTGTGAAGAGTAAAGCAAAGATCATCTTCATAAAGCAGAAATAAATAAAGTCACATTGCTAGAATAATCTGGTATGGTAATAACACATGTTTTTGACACTTTAGTAATAACACATGTGTTGTTAATTTTGTATCATCATACACATATGTCGTTGCCTCACTCGCACACAATTGCCTACCATAAAAGAAAATCTCAGAAACAGCAAACAAATGTTTAATTCTTCAAAGAAACATTCCATGTGTATATTGTAAAGTAATGATAAAAAAATTCAAGCCAAATGAATAAGAGAGTAGAACTTTATTTATGTTACTTGCTACACAAATCCATGTGACGACAAATTGAAGTGTTGTCACAGGTAGCAAGTAACATGTGATTGAAGTCATTAAGTCTCATAAACCAACAGAAAAGAAAGTACTTTTTCAAGAAATATTGCTTCAGTATTACTGAAACAGCCGAAGTGTTGTGAAGTAAACTTGTAATGTGCCTAATTTCAACTTAAGATCGTAACTCATGAGTTACTTGTGACATGTGACACCACAAGATCTCCCGTCACAGGGGGTCTCTTACCCTACAACATAATTTTGGCACCCACTAGCAGAAGAGTAGATCAAAATAAAGAAGTTTTGTGCCAAGCTGTCAATATTTCCATCCAAATTATTGCTTCAATCGAATTGATATAAAAATGAACTATGGTTTGTGTGTTACTTGCTACAAGATTATGTTACTTGTGACATAAATTCCTCCGTGACAACAAACATTTATGAGCCTTCTCTTCGCTCTTTCGATGTTGAAAAGAGTGGAAAAGCTATTGAGCATTGTACACCGAGTCGAAGGTTTACAGAAACTGGGGGTTCCGTTCTTGTTGACTGAATTTTTTAATTGTAATAAGCATTGAAAGCTCATAAGTGTTACTTGTGACGTCGTGACGACAATCCATAAATGATGTAATTTTGCTAACTATTACCACAAAAAAACTATTGTACTAATAGGTGTTAAAAAGAGCAACTTCCAATGGATCTATAACCTTCGTTTTAGACTTGTTCCATATTTTTGTTAGTCAAGGTAAACAGTTATCTGCTAGCTCTCAATGTGACGACAATTGTAGCAAGTAACATACCGACTTTGAGGTCATATTATCGTAAAGATACACATGAACATTTTATTTTGAACATTATTATAGTTGCAAAGATTACAGAAGAACATAATACAACTGAAAATGGGTTTGCTATTTGCATCTATTTGGAACCACAAGCCCTCCAAGTGGTGCACTGTTCACCACAGTCAAAATGCACGCCAATTTCGGCCATCTAGTGCCGGTATTTTCGCTAATAGTTTTTTTAATTTGATGTCTTCAATAGCTTTTACTGTTTAATAAACATTTTTAATGTTTCTACAACACAGACAGACTAATCACTGAGATCATAAGCATCATGAAATTAAGTTATGGACAATTTTGTGAGGTAGGGGTGGGGCATGGCACCTTTTGACATTGCCTCATATACACACACACACACACAACCACACATACACACTTGGGTTTAAAAGAAAAGTTGGCGTTTGCAATAACTATCAATCCCCCTATGACAGGAATCTTCTTCTTCTTCTTTCTTCCCACGCCATATGGCCATAATGGCTAAGGTACATATGTGTCCGGTTTTCAGCTTTCACTGGTCTCCCCGCTGCGTACAGCCGACACATTCCGATTTCAGAGGAGCTCAAAGGAGAAAAATTGTTTGGAAGATTTTTTTTATAAATCAATAAAGGCAGGAGAATGGGCCAATAAGTCAGAAAGATATTAGATGACCGAAAGCAAAGGGAAAAGGCAGAGTCAAAGAGAGTGGCAGACTAGAGGAAGTTACAAGCACACTGAGGTGGGGGAACTATTTTTACGAAAGACGAATGACAGGAATAAAATAAGGCCTTTCCTTATCTGCCAAAATTAACAACAAAAGGTCATTGAATATCTTAATTTCACACCTTTTAGTGACAAGGGTGTTATTTTACTGTTAAACTTAAATCAGTATGGTGCAGAAGTGCAACATCCGTGGCAAAAGGATTAAAGTACTAGTAAATCATGCCTGAAGAGGACTGGTCCAGTCTGGACTGCAAGCTAAAGGTCTATGGCCCATACACACTTTTTATGTAAAGCAAGAGTATTTGATGACATTTCAGTTTCTAATTCTTCTTCTTCTTCTTCCAGTTCGGGATATTTATCCTGCCCCGCGCACACCGGTCTTCATTCAGATCATTAATAGCGCACA
Source organism: Phymorhynchus buccinoides (assembly GCA_017654935.2). Taxonomy (NCBI): domain Eukaryota; kingdom Metazoa; phylum Mollusca; class Gastropoda; order Neogastropoda; family Raphitomidae; genus Phymorhynchus; species Phymorhynchus buccinoides. The sequence goes on from CM065690.1 coordinate 51,044,208, forward strand.
TGATGCGTGCTATATGTGAATTCGTGTCATCCATCCCACCGGCACACACAGCCTACCCGTACCAAATAGTGGGATGGGCTTTCATGTGTGTGCAAGATCTTGTGCATGCGTTCACACATGGGACCTCGGTTTTTGAAAAGTCTCATCCGAAGGGCTTTTCCCCAACTGACGTCAGGTACCTGTTTACACCTGGGTGTCCAGAGTGAGGAAAATAGGAGTAAAGTGCCTTTCCCAAGGACACGTGTCACTCTGACCCAAGCTGGGTTCGAACCCGCACATTCACAATCACAAACCTGATGGATTACGAGCTAGCGACTCTTACCAACTGAGGTACAGTGACTTCTCAGTTCAGTTCTACTTTCCATTATATTATTACTTCTAAGATTCTCTACTTTCTAATGGCTATTACTTTTCTTTGTACTAGTTAACCCCATAAGTGCAGCAGAATCTTCAACATGATGAAGTTGGATGCCTAAACAAAGAATAAGAAGAAGAGGGCAAAACTTTTACTGGAAAAGAAACACCCAAAGGTGCTGGTTATCAGTGTGACCCAGCACCTTCAAAACTACTCACTGTGCTGTTGAAGTTGTAGGAAACATCACAAACGTCATCAGGTGGATCATCATAGCCGTGCAAATGTCGCACATCAGCAAAGGTACATGTATGCAACAAAAAAGCAAACAAAAAGGCCTGTAGCTGTGATGTTGACAGGGTGCTGGTTGAAACTAGAGAACAGCTTAGTCTCTTTCATTTCAGTAAAAGTTTTCCAGATGAATGGCTCTTCTGAAATCTGAAGGGGGATAGGGTGAATATTTTTCCTTCAAAGTTCCATAAACTCGCACTTTATTGTGTTCTTAAAATGTATTCTGGCTCAAGGTTCTTCTTCTTCTTCTGTTAGTTCTCTTTGTAGCCTTACAAGCTTAACCGCTTATTTTGTTACTACTACTACTACTACCACCACCACCACTAAGTAACTAACAATTTTTTAAAATACTACACTCCTACTAGTCACTAGACTAGTGTACTATTACTTTCGTTTTCATCATTGAAAGTGAAAGTTGTACAACTGCACAATTCGTGTTTATTTTTAATGCATCTTTAATCAAAGCAAAAGGCTACTTTAACTCAGCGCAATTACTTCAAAACAGTTAGTAATATTACAGTCTGTGCAATGGCCTTGAAAACGGCTTCATATCCAGCCAGCAAAATATCTGTAACGCAACAAAAGTAGCCCGACAGTAACCAGACAAACTTTGTTGAAGTTCTCATCAAACAATCGACACCATTTTCAAGAATCTGAATATATCCACCTCAATATGTAGTCTCTGAATTCTTTGGTTTGTAAGTACGCTAGCCCTTTCTTGACCAAAGACCCCATGGTGGTGACTGGAAACTAGACCGCAGCCCAACAAATATTAATGGATTAGGAGTGAAGTTTCCTACAGTTGACCTTCGTTTTTAGGTAGCCGGTGGAGATTCTTATCTTTTGTTCTAGAAGAGGGAACAGAGCAGGGGAAACTACCCTTGCTCAAAAAT
>CM065690.1:51048243-51090743 GCA_017654935.2 Phymorhynchus buccinoides
ATGAGGACAGGCTAAGTAAATTAGACTTGCCATCTTTAAAATACAGAAGACTAAGGGGAGATTTGATAAATGTTTACAAGATTCTTCAAGGCACTGACAATACTAACAAGGCTTGTTTCACTTGTCTAACGAAATAAGAACCCGTAATAGTGAACTTAAGATCCTAACCACGTACAGCAGAACTAACATTAGAAAAAACTTTTTTTCTAACAGAGTCACCCAATATTGGAACAACCTCCCTGCACATACTAAACTGGCCTCAGGTGGGGGTGGGGGTGGGGGTTGGGGGATCAAATCATAGCCTGCTATATTTCTTTTCAAAGTACTGGCCCCTTCCATTCCATCCGCGTGTTTGTGTGCATGCGTGTTGTTTGTGCGTGTGTGTTGCGTGTGCATGTGTGTCACTGTGTGTGTGTGTGTGGTGTAGGGTTAACATTCCTAGCTCGTTAAAATTCCTAGCTCGCTACTATGACTATGAGAGTGACTATTTGCGACAACCACAAATTTCACTTTTTCGTTACTTGAACCATTTACCTAACCCTAACCCTAACCCTATCCCTAACCCTATCCCTAACCCTAGAAAAAAGTGAAATTTGTCGTTCATGCTCAATGTCGCAAAATGCCGCAAATACTGAAATAGTCAGTCTTATAGTATAGCGAGCTAGAAATTTTAACGAGCTAGGAATTTTAACCCGACGTGTGTGTGTTTGTGTGTGTGTGTCTGTTTAGTGCGTGCATGTGTCTGTGTTTAGTGCATGCGTGTGCGCGCTGTCGCAGTCAAAAGTGTAGCTCGTGCAAATCTGCAGCTCGCTACTATGAGAGTCTGTATTTGCGACAACCTCAAATTTCACTCTTTCTTTACTTGAACCATGATTTACCTAACCCTAACCCTAACCCTAACTCTATCCCTAACCCTACAAAAAAGTGAAATTTGTGGTTCATGCTCAATGTCGCAAATACAGACTCTCATAGTAGCGAGCTGTAGATTTGCATGAGCTACACTTTTGACTGCGACACGCGCACGCGTGTGTATATTTTTGTCGTTTCTTTATTTATATTGCTTGCTGGTTTATTCATTTATTATTGTAAGCGCTTAGGGCTTTTTAAGATTAGGAGCTATAAATGCTAATTATTATTATTATTATTATTGTCGGCATTAAAATCAAATCATTTGCGACCCAGCACCACGAAACGGACATTCATTAAGTGCCAAAATGACCATTCTGAGAAAAAATGGTACAGTTATAAACTTAGACAATTCTCTTTCAAATGATATAAGAACCAGTCTAGTCTTGTAACGATTTCCGTTTTAGAGTTATGAGCATTTAATGTTGGTAGGGTGATTGTTGGCCATTTTGAGAAATCACAGTCTAAAGTTTAGCCTTGCTGAAGAAAAATGCATCAACCTATTGAAAAGACTTATTGAAAGATGGCTCTGAAGTAATTAATAGGCGGAGGCTAGGGTTACGGGTTCATAACCCGCATTTTCCAGGCTACGGTTATGGGGCTCAATCATAGGACGCAAAAAATGTGTGCAAGTGTCTTGAAAAACTACTAACATTAACTCTTAACATATTCCTAACCCTATCCCTAACGCTATTCCTTATTTTAACGAAAGTTTGATGCGTTACATATTACAAAATAAGAAAATGCATTTATTGATGACAAATTTGAATAGGAAGAGTGACTGTCCCTAAACATGGTCTGAGTGTTGCAATAACCCCATAACTGTAGCCACTGTGAATGACATATTTCATGAGGTATGATGACTTACTGCAGACTGCACCTCACCACATCGGCCTCACACTAGTCACAGCCACACAGGTTCTCTCACAGTCACAGCAGTCTTTTAGGTCTTTCTCTTTCTATATTTACTGTACATAAAACAAAAACTTACGGTGAAAGATCCTTTTCTTTTCAGACCCCAGCTACTTTGAACAAACTACCACCATCTCTCAGACATTCCAACTCTGTAAATCTTTAAGGCCAATCTGAAAACACACTTCTTCTCTCAGCAATAATGTTCGCAATCTCAGCATCACTTATTGAAATGCTATGGGTCTGCGTGAATGATGTGTGTGCGGATGGGGAGAGGATTGGGTGTGTGTGCGCGCGTACGTGTGTGTGTGTGTGGACCAGTTTGTGTGTTATGCGAAGATGCATGTTTTTATGTCTATGAATATGTCACAGCGTGAGGGTGAGGGTGGGTATGCGAGCGCGTCTGAGTATGTTTGATATGTCTGTAATTTTGTATGTGGGGCGATTCTTAGTTTGTGTAAAGCGCTAGAATGCGCACTATATAAATATTCTTTATTATTATTACATAGGTACATGCGCCCTCCTAGTATTGGCACCTGCAATGTATTGACCCTGATCATGAGCAGTGTCAAACTCAAAGGGACACAATCTTCCCAAGTACTTAGCCGGAGCAGCAACTGTGGTGTATGGCCACACTGACAGAGTTCGGCCCTCAGTCTTCTTCTAACCCGCTACAAGCTTTTTCCTACTCTTTTACTATGACTATAAGTATAACCATTGCTAATATTTAGAAAGTAATAACCCTAGCCTTTACTGACCCTACACTACGACGGGTCCTTATGAGGTAGAACTAGAAGGGTATCTTTGTTCTTGCAAAATTTGTCTATTATAGTCATGTAACTGGTATGTCGATGGCAGTATGATTTTATTTCAAGTTACAGTATTGTATCCAAACTTGATTGAGAATGTGAATGTGGTCTGTGCTTCTTCTTAGAATTTTCATATTGTAACTATTTTACTCTTGTATTATTGTGTGTGAGTACGTGTATGTGTGTGTATGTGTGCGTGCGTGTGTTTGTGTGTGTTTGTGTATGTATGTGTGTGTGTGCCTGCGTGCATGCAGGCGTGCGTGTGTATGTATGTGTATGTGTGTGTGTGTGTGAGGAAGTAAGAGAATGTTGCGTGCAATCGTCATGTTTATTTAACTTTCTAATGATTCATTATTTGTTTGCCTTTAAAGGGGCACCCTGACGGATGAGTTTTTGCAAGAAACACGTCGAGATCACCAGAAAGACAGCCTTTTCAAGGATCGGAACACTCACTTTGCTCTGGTTTCTTAGAAATTAAACCGTCAAAATGGCGATTCCTCCTTGGCTCAGATGCCGGAGAGAGTAGCCATTTTGGATGGGGTGGGTGTAGGTCACTCATTGTGGTTGAAGCGTTTCCTTTTTTTGTAGTGCAGTAAAAAATAGATTAAAAAAAGGAGCTATTTCCTTTGTTCCTTTAGATAAACTGTATAAAATTATAAAAAAAAATAAAAATTTAAAAAAACCTTGTAATGCGAAAAGTTCGTGCTAACGATTTGGTCTAAACGCAGGCGGCCATTAGAAAAGAGACGGCAAACGCCTTCTTTTTTGGTGAAATAATTTGACTTCCAGCACCTCCGCCAAGGAGGAATCGCCGATTTGACGGCTTGATTTCTGGGAAACCAGAGCAAAGAGTATTGCAATCTCTGTAAAGGGTGTTTTCCTGGTGATCGGGACGTGTTTCTTATAAAAACTCATCCGTCAGGGTGCCCCTTTAATGTTCTTGTTATCAATGTTAAGCGCACTGAGCTCATGTGAGAAAGAGCGCTATATAAATTCCCATTATTATGATGACTAGCAATCGCCCCGTGGCAGTTTTAACCCCATGGCAGCTATCTCCTCTGTACACCTACCCCCTCCCCACATTTACTTGCTCGGGGACTTATCTGCCACTCGGCGACACACTTGTTTGCTATTGTGGCTTTCAACAGACGGCCAGTCTCAAACACACGAAAGTGAAACTTTTGGTTTTACATTTCCAAGAAGAAGGCAGCATTTCATCTTCCAAGAAAATGGATCACAAATGTGGGGGGGGGGGGCACATCTTGACCTATAGCAAAAAGAGTGTTTCATAATCATTTCGACTTTGACCTGGCGCCCGCAGAGAGAGAGAGAGAGTAGTACTTCTTCTTCTTCGTCTTCTAAGTTCTTGTTCTTCGGTCGTTCAGGCATGTTTCTGTCAATTACGAACGTAGATATGCATCATGCTGCTGTTATGCGCCTAAGTAAGAAAAATTAGGCCCAGCATGTCTGACTTCGGGTAGAGGAAATCTTTTTGAAAGTATTTGTTGAAAAAAGGCAGGAGAATTTCTGTCAATTACGAACGTAGATGCATCATGCTGCTGTTATGCACCTAAGTAAGAATAATTAGGCCCAGCATGTCTGACTTTGGCTAGAGGAAATCTTTTTGAAAGTATTTCTTGAAAAAAGGCAGGAGAATGGACTGGAAAGGCAGAACGATAGTAGATAACACTGTTATTAACAGCATGCAAAGGGAAAAGGCAGAATCAAAGAGACTGACAGATTAGAGGTAGTTATAAGCACATAACTTCCAGAAGGTGGGGGAACTATTTGTACGGAAGACCCCCCCCCCCTCCCAGTATCCCTAGGGGGGGGAAGCTTGCTGCGTTCTACTCCCACCCCCACCCACACCCACACCCCAGTCAGTCTCTCTCTCTCTCTCTCTCTCTCTCTCTCTCTCTCTCTCTCTCTCTCTCTCTCTCTCTCTCTCTCTCTCTCTCTCTTTCTCTCTCTCTCTCTCCCACTGTCTGTATAAAAATAGCTGCAGCGGGGGCTCGCGGTGGGGAGGCAAGCAAAGAGCCAAAGACATTGAAAAGAAAAGACTGACATCTGGTCCCTTTTCCCTATATGAGTAGTGAGGACAGAAACACTGGTTGTGTCCCTTTTAAACATCTTTATGACATAACACGTCGATAGGCCAGTTGAATTCTCCGTTCAAATTCCAATGTGAGTCTTTGCATAGCCGCCACTGTGAACTACCCCACTAACGATAACTCTATCAGCCAGGCTCGCCGTAACTCTTAAGTAGTCCATCTTCCCCTTTTAGAGTCTTTGGTTATGTGTCAAGTGTTGGTTGAAATTAGCGTCCTGCAAAATAAATCGATTTATAGCGCGTGTTTATGAACGGATGGTGTTGAAATTTTGCACGACGATAGTCACTATCCCTGGTCACGCATGTTCCAAATCTCGAGTCAGTGTCGGGTCTGGTTACGCCGCGGTTTGTGAAAACGTGAAGCGGCCTGTCGGCGCCCGTATCTCCGGCATGTCTGAATCGATTCACTTCCGGTTTGGCACACGGATAGTCCCCGGCCCCGGTCATCTTCCTGCCAAATTCAAAGGCAATCGGCCCAGAAACGCCGGAGATACGGGCGCCGAGAGGCCGGAGGATGCGCGTTTCGCGCATTTGCGAAACCGCGCAAATGATACGGCCGCCTCGGTTGCCGTTGCCATCGCCCCGTGAGGGCTCACAGCAAATTTGAAGCGATTCGGTCGAAAAACGGCGGAGTTATGAGGCCCGTTTCGTGTTTCAGACACACACACACAAACACACACAGACACACACACACACACAGACACACGGACGGACAGTTGGCTTTTTACTATATGATGTATGACTTTAATATTGATGATAAGCAAGCCAAGTTCTCTGTGGTCAGTAACTTTTCCCCCTACATCACCTTGCACTGCAGTCTGGAGATGGGCTGGAGACAGGTCCTTTCTCAATGGGGGTGTTATCCATTCTGCCCGCTGTTCTTAACTTCGCCACTACAATTACAAATGTATGTCGGATAACAGCAACTCACACAAACACTTCTGGACGCTAGTCACTCAATGCACACTTTTTTGTGTGCATCACGCCACAACAGCTCTTTATTTGTTGCTTTAAAGGTGGACCGTGATTGATGTGTTTTTACCGTCCATATGGGTCTCTGATCGATTGGACATTTTTAAACCCTTTTGCCGCCAGCAATTTTTCAGCCAAAAAATACCATTAAACTTAACTGGGTACAGAAGAAAAAAAATCTGCAATATTGCAAATTCCTCTGTGACATATATAACATTAAGCTTATCCTTACCTCCCAAAATTAAGAAAATAGAGTCTTTGGATAACAGGCCCTGATTCGATGCCTTTTAATAACATGGGTGTTAAACCATTGTGGTGCTAAAATGCGACATTGGCGGTGAAAGGGTTAATCTCATCACCTCAATGAGTTTTTGCAAGAAACATGTCGAGATCATCAGAAAGACAGCCTTTTCAAGGATCGGAAAACTCACTTTGCTCTGGTTTCCTAGAAATCAAACAGTCAAAACGGTGATTCCTCCTTGGCGGAGATGCCGGAGAGAGAAGCCATTTTGGATGGGGTGGGTGGAGGCCACTCATTGTGGTTGAAGCTTTTTTTTCTTTGTAGTGCATTACAAAAAATTGGAGCTATTTCCTTTGTTGTGAGCGAAACTCCTTTTGGTAAACTGTATAAAATTATAAAAAAATAAAAATAAAAAATGCTTGTAAAAAGTTGTAGTGTGGAAATTTTGTCTAAAATGATTTAAGGTCTAAACTCAGGCAGCCATTAGAAAAGAGAAGGCACTTCTAACACATCCGCCAAGGAGGAATCGCCGATTTGACGGTTTGATTTCTGGGAAACCAGAGCAAAGTGAGTGTTGTGATCTCTGTAAAGGGTGTTTTCCTGGTGATCTCGACGTGTTTCTTGCAAAAACTCATCCGTCAGGGTGCCCCTTTAAATCAAACCTCAGAATTTCCAAGTGAAAAGGGAAACAATAGTGCTATTTTTTTCTTCTTATTTTTTCACTTCTTTTTTTATGATCATAGTAGATGTTTTAAAATGCTCACTGTTATTCATATTTATTGTTATTATTGCTATTATTTGTTTTCCAGTTGGTAACATACCTTACGATGCAACAGAGGAACAGTTGAAAACCATATTCAATCAGGTTGGACAAGTGACCAGCTTCAGGTATGATTATGGATAAATATGATAATAATAATAATAATAATGGTAGAATTAGAATGTGTAGTTTATTGTAACCTAATATATTTTCATGACCCCCCCCCCCCCCCTCTCTTCCCTTTTCTCTCTTTGTGTCTTTCTATTTCTCTCTCTCTCTCTCTCTCTCTCTCTCTCTCTCTCTCTCTCTCTCTCTCTCTCTCTCTCTCACACTCACTCACTACTTCTCTTTTGTTTTAGAACTCCATCTTTCTGTCTCTGTGTCTGTCTGTCTGTCAGAGCCAGGCTCAGCTAAACTACCTGATCAAAATTAAGATTAACTTTGCCCTATGCCCAGATGTTGATGTTCATTATAACATAACCAAATTACTAATTGGCAATCCATATAGTTATATGTATTGATATGAACATATTCCCTGTAAATCTGATTTTGTTTATGTGAACGAACATGTAAACTTTTGCCACAACTGCCATGTGTATAGCCTTAGTTTGTTATTTTAGCTTCAGAGCACTTTCTTACCAGCTGTGCAGTGGCAATGTTTTAAGTGACGCGTGTCTGTTTGTTCCTGACTGGCTGGCTGGCTATGTATTGTATGTATACAGTGGAACCTCCCTTGTAAGACCTCCCATTATTAGACTCCCTCCCACATAAGACTTCTCTGAAACATTGCCCTTCTTTGTAAGTATTAAAATTACCTCCCTTATAAGACCTCATTTTGGATGATTTTTGAAGGTCTTATAAGGGAGGTTCCACTGTATTAACAGTGTTACACGATAACTTTTGAACAGAGGGACCTAGGAGGCTCAAATTTTGCAATGCGCATAGGTAGTTTGGATAGGATAGTTAGGATATCTAGGCCAAGGTCGAAAATGTAATCTGTCAAGGGCTGGTGACACAGCGTTCTAGTTATGCCAATGTTCCTGATAGGCCAATAGCGTCCAATCACAGAAGTTTTCTTTCAACTTTACCATTTTCGTTTTGTTGAAACAGTGCTTATTTTAATATCTAGATTTTGCTTTGTTGTTTAATAATAATAATAATAAATAACATTTATAGAGCGCCCTTTCTCTCTTGAGCTCACGGCGCTTCACAATTGTTTAAATAAATACATAGATCATAAATAAGCTACTACAATATCAACTATCACAAACATGCACACAGCCACAACACGCACGCACGCACACACACGTTTGCACACACCCACACCCACCCATGCGCGCACCCACACCCACACACAATGTGGGGAACATAATTTAAGGGTGTGCACTCACAAGAATCGTTTATGCATGCTGACTGTGGCTTGAATGAATTAAGTTAAAATCTTGGCTTTGAGTCTCTTCTGTTGTTTTCCAGACTGGTGTATGACAGGGGGCAAGCCCAAGGGCTATGGGTTCTGGGAGTACGTTCATATGGCTTGAATTACCATGTTTTTGGACTATAAGGCAATACTTTTCTCTCATAGTGAGACTCCTCCGCCTTATAATAACATGACTAATAATATAGTAATAAAATACAATACCAAAATCTTAATTTTGTGTGAAATTTGGAGGTGTGTCGTATACTTATAGTAAGGTGTGCCTTGGTTATAATCCGAAAAATCCGGTAAGTTAAAATCTTGGCTTCTATTCTATTTTGTTTGATTGTTTTCCAGACTGGTGTACGACAGGGAGTCTGGCAAGCCCAAGGGCTATGGGTTATGCGAGTACAAACATATGGCTTGCCGTTCTGGCGTTTTTTTTCCCGTTTAATTTAATTTAATTTTGTTGCAGACTGGTGTATGACATGGTCGATGGAGTACACTTGTATGGCTTTCCACCCTGGCTATTTGACACAAAATTCAGATTTTATTGTTCTGTTTTCTTGCTATATTGTTAGTCATATTTTAAGGTCACAGGGGGAAAAATATCGCCTTATAAGTTATAATCCATAAAATATGGTATTTTATTTCTATTTTTTGGTTCCTTTTCCAGACTGGTGTACGACAGGGAGTCCGGCAAGCCCAAGGGCTATGGGTTCTGCGAGTACACGGACCAGGAGACGGCCATGAGCGCCATGCGGAATCTCAACAACTACGACTTCAACGGCCGCCCGCTGCGCGTGGGCTACGCCGCGGGTGAGAGCAAGGACGAGCTGAAGAACTTGTCGCAGACCGGGGCCATGGTTATTGAGGTGAGCAGGCCTTCATATTTTCCACGAATTGTGGATTTTTTTAATTCTTTTTTTTTCTTCGTGTCCCATCTTCTGGGCCGTACAGTGGCGTTGCTCCCACGCCGCTCATTCTGAGTCCCAATTCGCAGCCACACCTCCGCATGTTCAGGTCGCAGAATTCGAGACCAGCAGTCCAAGAGGAGCGAATCTATGTCAGGCCGTCAGGAGGCAACCAACCGAGGATACACTGCACTGCTGCTGAGTCACTTCGGTGGAGTTCAGTAGAGCCTGTTCAGGACACCACCTACTAAGCCCCCAACTGATGACGCTATTCTCTTAGTCGCGGAGCCAGCATGAGTGAGGTCCTCCTCCGAGGGTGCCACCACGACCGTCCACCGACAGCTCCCCAGAACACACTGATCCGATTTGTGGATTTCTGTGAAAACAAAATTGAGAAACCATCCAGAAATAATATCTTCCGCAGAAAAAAAAAATGATGAGAAAATGTTAACAGTGGGCTTAAAAAACGGCAACGATCTCGTTTCAGCCTAATCAGCGACAGTCGCTGTGAGATTTCACGTGAACTAGGACTTTCGAGAGAAGGGGCTCTAAAGTGCGCCATATTATAACTAATATAAGTGACAACCCCTAATTTTACACAAAATTTGGATTATGTTACAGTGACGTACCGAGGATTGAAAAATGATAGAACAAACTGTCCCGAGACACGATAAATCAGTAGGACAATGTCCTGGCTCATGCAGAAATCAATAAGACAAAGCGTGACAGTGTTAAAAATGTAATAATCCATTTGTCCTGACAGGGGAGAACACAATAGTCCATTTTTAATTTTAATAGGTCAATAGGCACAGGCGTCTTGTTCTGTGGTAGAAACTATTGCCTTATAGTACGAAAAAAACAGTATTTACTGATAGATAATTTTTTAATAAAATGACTGAGCAAAACTGCCCTGAATAAGGCCGTGTTCACACATAAGCGGATATTCCATGAGGAAACCTGTGCGCAATCCATAAAAAAAAAGTGAAAGAAAGAAGGGAAAAGATTTGCGCACGTGTCCGAATTTCCCCTATTTGCGTAAACTTTGATCCTTCTTTCTTCCACTTATTTAGGGTCTTCCGTACGGAACTTACGCGTCTAATGTGAACCCGGCCTAAGGGGTGTCTGCTGTATTGCGGTGCCCATTGTGTTGGCTTCTTCTTCTTCTTCTTCTTCTTCTTCTTCTTCTTCTTCTTCTTCTTCTTCTTCTTCTTTTTCGTCAGCATTCCGTTTATTTTTGTTGTGCTTTTTCTTTGTCCAGTCTCCCTTCGGTGAGGCGGTGGAGCCGGAGAAAGCCCCTGAAGCCATCTCTAAAGCTGTGGCCAGCCTGCCCCCTGAACAGATGTTTGAACTGATGAAACAGATGAAGGTGAGACAGAGATGGAGACAGACAGACAGACAGATACAAAAAGAAAAATAATAATACTTGATTCCCAACATGAACATTACAATTTTTTTAAGGTATCTGAAATTTTTGTGGTTCAGGGCAAAATGAATTTTTGTAAGTTGAAGATTGAGCTTAGATTTTGACGCCAGCACACTCTTACTATTTATTACTGCTTATTGGTTTTTATTCCCTACAATTACATTCTCTTGTTGCTTGAGTTGTTGCTGTTTTGTGTGTGTGTGTGTGTGTGTGCAGGGCTCCCAATCTTCCTGCAAAACAAGGGGTCCCAGGGATTCCTTCACTTACATTATAGAGGGTCCTAGAGGCGGGATAGAGGGTCCCAGTGGCACAGCGAATGCTAAAAAGAATTTTTCTAGTGCATCCCTGGGACCCCCTGCACATTCTTTTAGAGGGTCCTGTAGAATTTTAGTGCTTCATAGACCCCCAAATGGGGGTCCCTGGGAGCCCTGGTGTGTGTGTGTGTGTATGTGTATGTGTGTGTGTGTGAATGAAATGCTTTGATATTGACATAGTAATGAGTATGGTGCGTCTTTTGTGTGTGTGTATTTTCAGCTGTGCATTCAGAACAACCCCAACGAAGCGCGCAACATGTTGCTGCAGAACCCCCAGCTGGCCTACGCCCTTCTGCAGGCCCAGATTGTCATGAAGATCGTGGACCCTCAAGTGGCTATGGTGAGGGAGAGATAGAGAGAGAGAGAGTAAGGGGAGAGACGGAGGGCAGGAAAGACAATGGGAAAGGGAGAGCAGGCATCAGAATTGTCAGAGGATCAGAGGATTAAGAATTTCTGACGGGATTGATTTCTACTGTCAGAGGCTTTCCCTTTTTATTGAGTGTTATCCTTTGTGTTAAATAGCATTTTAGCTCATTTACTGGCCGATTGCTTCCCTTTACAACCGTTCAATACTGTCATACGCTATAGCGTACACAGCGTTTAAACCATTCACAATTCACAACCCCGCGAAGCCTGGCAACCCAAACTGGTATAGAAGTGTTCCTCTACGGTCCCTTAATAGTTTTCAACCAATGAAATCACTTTCCGTCTATTTTTAGTACCGCAATGAATGAAAACGAATCACTACCCCTCTCTTCGTCTTCTTTGTCATGCTTTTTAAAAAATCTGCTAATAATAAAAATTTTACTTTGGAATTATAACATATGCTAGCTTTTATTATTATAAACAATACCGCAAATTTTCAAAACTGCGGTTAAGCATTATTTTTTAAATATTTTGTATGTAATGATGCAAACCTGCCTAGTATGGAACGCTTGTGTACATCAGGTACGCTATAGCGTACGATAGTAAAGAGAGAGTTAATGTGATTTATCGCCTTTTTGGTGGTGTTGGGAACTGATTTCAGTGTTGTCCCTCTTTATTCTAGGGCCTTCATGGCCCTTGTACCGCAGCTTTCAGAGGATTGGACTTCAGACTATTCTGATGCCTGGAGAGAGAAAAGGGAAGAGAGGGAGAGATGAAGATGGAGAGAGGGAGACCGTAGGGAGAAGCCCAGATTGTCAAGAAGACCATGACCCTCAAGTGGCTATGGTCACTGGTCAGTGAGAGAGAGGGAGAAGCCCTGTTTGTCAAGAAGACCATGACCCTCAAGTGGCTATGGTCACTGGTCAGTGAGAGAGAATGAGACCGTATGGAGAAGCCCAGATTGTCAGGAAGAAGACCATGACCCTCAAGTGGCTATGGTCACTGGTCAGTGAGAGAGAGGGAGGGGCGTGAGACTTTCGTTGTTCGGTGTGTTGTTTTTATCGACGCGAAGCGACAATTATGCGACTGACTGGTGTGTGTGTGTCCTTTTGTGTGTAATTCGGCTCGATCACGGGAAAACTTTTATTTTAATGTTTTTTCTTGTTTCGCAACCCGTGGTCCTGTGTGTGTATTTCAGGCTATGCTGTACAGGGACGACTCTCAACCATTGGCCAGCATTCCCACTCCTGTCCCCGCGCCTCCAGTGAGTTGGGCCTCGCCCTTTCATCTTCATTAGTCTTGAAAGCTTATAGTCGTGATATGTCATTAGGTTAGTTAGGTTAGGTGCATTATAGTCACAGAGGCGTCTGTGAAATTCGGGTTGCTCCCACCTGGATAGCGCGCCGCAGCTAGAGGTGCGCCACCCAATTTAAAAAAAATTTCAAAAAATTCCATGCGATTTTTGTGTGACTGATGAGGAAGGAAGTAAGTAAATTTTGACCAAATGACAACTTTTTCGTTGCCACTGGTTTTAGCGTGTGCTGAGTGCATGAGCACACGGGACCTCGGTTTATCGTCTCATCCGAAAGACTCCACGTTCAGACCGCAACCTGGCCTAGTGCAAAGTGAGAGGAAAAAATCCCCTGTACCCAGGTTCGAACTCGGGTTTACTTGACACGAAGCGAACGCGCTACCACTGTGCCAGTCTACACTGGATAAAATAGCATAATCTTTGCAAGGCGCTTTATTCTGTTTGCTTTCAACAGATTCTCAGAATATAAATTTCAGAATTTGAACAAAATTTATTTCATTCTTTATGCACATGATGCATTGATTCTCAAAACTTATGCTATTTGTTTTAGGTAGATTTAGCGGAGGGACGTGACTACATGGACAGATTGAAAGAATAGGCTTTGCCTATAATCTACAGTGAAACCCGTTTAGTACGAATTCCAGGGGAGAGGGCCAATTTACTCGTTGTAAGCATTGCTCGTTCAAACCATTTGATCGATTTTGGCAACCCTGACGAACCTATCAATCGGTCCTCACATCTACTGTGATGTGCGTGTTGGTAAAGTGTGAAAAAGACAGAAAAACGGAAACAACACACTTACCCAACAAAGCATGGTTGTAAGCCCAGTATCCTGTATCCATAGGGTTTTTAATGCCGATTACATGCACTTTAAAACAGTTTATTAACACACGATAACATCAAAAACATAAAATCCACACACGCGCTTTAAGAGAAAGTTAAAATTTCCCGGAAGTCACAAGATCAGTGCGCAAAGAGTGAGTCCAGTGTCGTCTGCTTGCGCTGCAGACACCCAAGTTGTTATATCGGCCAATCAGAATGCCGCTTACATATCGAGGGGTCAGTCAAGATGGCGATGCTGTTGTCAGTGTGTTCTCGTTCTAGCCAGGTAGTTGTGCAAGAAAGCTTGACTTTGGGATGGCGGTGTGGTTGTAAGTGCGTTCTCGTTCTAACCGCGTAGTTTTTGCATAAAAGCTTGACTTTGGGAGTCAATAAATTGTACGTTATATGCAAGTTGCTCGTTGTAGCGAGCTCGTTGTATGCAGAATTATTTAACAAGGAAAAAGAAGGCTTGTGGTCGGGAATTTTGAAACCACTCGTTAAACACGGGCTCTCGTTCAAACCGTACTCGTACTAAATGGGTTTCCCTGTATATCCTTGGAAAATAAAGTTTAAGTTTTCAGTTTGAGTGAGATAACCTGTTGATGGGCTAATAAAATGCTGGTTTTGCTATCATGTTAGATGATGGGGAAGTAATACAGTATTTTGTGCATGTGTGCCAGGCTCCAGTTCCTCCCCCTGCTGCCATCAGACCCCCAGCCCCTGTGCCTCCCCCGGCTGGTAAGTTCCATGCATGTGAAGTGTGCCTCCTTGTCCATGAATATCTCAATGTTCTAGCCAAGCCTTTATTTATGACCAAGCACCACGAAAGGGACATTAATGTCACTGGGCTAGTTTTTAATAACAGGCTTGGAAAGTCAAATATCAAATTTGTTGTCAAATCTGAGTTATGGGTAATTCCTTTTTCTCTAGCATCTTATTCTTATCTTACATATTTATAAAGGACAATCTTTAATATGGTCTCTAAATGGTCTTATAAGTGCTTTAAAACGAGTAGGTCAATGCATTTTCTTCAGCTAGGCTAGACTTTAGACTTTTCTCAAAATGGCCGACACTCACCCTACTAACTTTAAATGCTCATAACTCTGGAACTCTGGTTCTTGTATCATTAGAAAGAAAATTGTCTGCAGTTTTCAAATGTATAATGTTCTCAGGATGATCAGATTAACACTTAATGTCCCTTTCGTGGTGCTGGGTCGCATTTCACCTTGTCCTGTACTTATTCCATTCGCAGTGTACTTGAAGATAAATAAAACACTAATTCAGATAAATGAAATATAAAAATACAAAATCTATATCTAGTCTTGAACTACCCACCAAGAGCATTCACTCTTGCAAACGGTGGTCATTGCAGTGGCCAATTAACAGAAGAATATAAATGGGAAAGGATGAAAGGGGACTTTTGAATTGGTGACGACAACAATCTCTTGGAAAGAGCTGAAGAAGAACTGTTGCATCAATAAAGTAACATACATGACTCTGTTATACAACATTCACAACAGAGTCATGTATGTTACTTTATTGATGCAACAGTTCTTCTTCAGCTCTTTCCAAGAGATTGTTGTAACATTCACAACAGAGTCATGTATGTTACTGTATTGATGCAACAGTTCTTCAGCTCTTTCCAAGAGATTGTTGTAACATTCACAACAGAGTCATGTATGTTACTGTATTGATGCAACAGTTCTTCAGCTCTTTCCAAGAGTTGTCGTCACCAATTCAAAAGTCCCCTTTCATCCTTTCCCATTTATATTCTTCTGTTAATTGGCCACTGCAATGACCACCGTTTGCAAGAGTGAATGCCCTTGGTGGGTAGGTCAGGACTAGATATAGATTTTGTATTTTTATATTTCATTTATCTGAATTTGTGTTTTATTTATCTGTCGATCATAAGAAGACATTGATATACAGTGGAACATCCCTCCCTATTAAGACCTTGAAAATCAGCCCCCCAAAAGCCTTAATAGGGAGGGAAGTTAACAGTGAGGTGGACACTCACTGGTCCGGATATGAAGGGGAAAACCTCCCCGTGGGGATACCGGGGGGTCTTTCGTAAAAATAGTTCCCCCACCTTCTGGAAGTTCTGTGCTTGTAACTTCCTCTATCTGCCACTCTCTTTGACTCTGCCTTTTTCCTTTCCTTTCTATCATCTACTATCTTTCTGACTTATTGGCCCATTCTCCTGCCTTTTTAAAAACAAATCTTCCAAATATTTTTTCTCCTTTGAGCTCCTCCGAAATCGGAATGTGCCGGCTGTACACAGCGGGGAGACCAGTGAAAACTGAAAACCAGACACATAATTATGTACCTTACCATAGCTGCCAACTCTCAGGAATTTATCAGGAATGTCCAGATTTCTAAACTCTGTCAGGAAAATCCAGAAAACTATCTGATTTTCCTGAATTTGACATTTCCAAGGAAGGATAGGGGTACTGAAGGATTGTTTAATGCATTTTTTTAGTTTTAAGTTCAACATGCAGCCAGTTGAACGTTAAAAGTAGGGTTTTTCAGAACTCTCTTTATAGACGTTTTTATATGCAAGATAATTATTGATTCAAATTTGATACCTTTATGTGTCAAAGTGAAGTTTAAAAAAAACCCATGGAGTCAATTTTTGCAGCTTCATTTCATAGATAACCTTCAGCTTCAGGAACACCCCCCCCATGGGCGTTGCTCCTGGATCCTACCGAGGGCCGCTGAAGGCCCCCAAATCCCTGTAATTATTGTCAGGAATTTCATTTCTCCAAGGTTGGCAGCTATGCCTTATCCATTGTGGCCATATGGCCTGGGAACGCAGAAGAAGAAGAAGAAGGGGAAACCATTGGTGAACATTATTTGGGGTCACATCTTAGAGGGAGTCCTAATACTAGGGCAGGTCTGAACAGGGAGGCTCCACTGTATTCAGCATGCATCTTTCTACGTCATGAAGTGACTGATGTCTTCGTTGTTTTGCCGTTCAGCCCCACCCAGGGGTCTGTTCCCCTCAGCGGGGGTTCCTGGCCCCTCCGTACCCCCGGCCCCTGTCAGACCTGAAGTCACCAGAGAGCCACGACCACTGGTGAGACACAGAGAAAAAGTGTGTGAGGGGGGGGGGGGGGGGGGGGGGTGAAGGGAGAGAGAGAGAGAGTCAGAGAGGGAGAGAGAGAAAAGAGAGTCAGAGAGAGAGACATTCAGAGTGAGGAGAGGGAGAGACAGAGAAAATAACACACAGAGAGACAAAGAGAGAGAGAGTCAGACAGGCATGCTACTTTTCAGCGATTTCGCGGAATTCCGCCAAACCTGTTTTGAACTGCAGCGAAACTCAAAAATTTTCAGAGAAAAAAAAAGAGAGCGCCACGTTTCGCAGAACTCTTACTACGCGTGCAGGCAGAGACTCGCGCCACGCTTCGCGGAACTCTTACTACGCGTGCAAGCAGTCGACTCGCTGCTTAAGCCCTCCGTTGCGCGCGCACCGGTTACCAACTTCCTGCGACGACATAACTAAATAGCACGGTCGACATTTGACTCATATCGAGTGAGGAGATTGCAAACTTTCGCGATGTCCAGAAGTGATATTGTGCCCAGAGGGGGGAAAAACAACACATTTAGCACTAAACACTGTACTGTTCACAACCCTGAAAATAGGGAGAGATTGCACAGATTTTAGCCATTTGTTCAAAAAAGGGAGAGGGGGGGCATGCCCCACGGACCCCCCTAGCTCGCGCGCCTGCTTCGCAGCCGCGCACTTGTGGCAGAGTGAGGAGAGGGAGAGACAGAGAAATATGAAATTTTGACAAAGAGGGAGAGAGTCAGAGAGGGAGACATTCAGAGTGAGGAGAGGAAGACACAGAGGAAATAAGAGGGGGGAGGGTGAAGGGAGAGAGAGAGAGTCAGAGAGGGAGACATTCAGAGTGAGGAGAGGAAGACACAGATAAAAAGAGGGGGGGCAGGTGAGACAGAGAGAGAGAGTCAGAGAGGGAGACATTCAGAGTGAGGAGAGGGAGAGACAGAGGAAATAAGGGGGGGAGAGCAAGGGAGAGAGAGAGAGTCAGAGAGGGAGACATTCAGAGTGAGGAGAGGGAGAGACAGAGAAAATAACACACAGAGAGACAAAGAGAGAGAGAGTCAGAGAGGGAGACATTCAGAGTGAGGAGAGGAAGACACAGATAAAAAGAGGGGGGGGGGGGTGAAGGGAGAGAGAGAGAGTCAGAGAGGGAGAGAGAGAAAAGAGAGTCAGAGAGAGACATTCAGAGTGAGGAGAGGGAGAGACAAAGAAAATAACACAGAGAGACAAAGAGGGAGAGGGAGAGAGTCAGACAGAGAGTAAGAGACACAAAAAAGGATATACCATATTTTTCAGATATAAGGCTCACCCCACCCCCCACCCCCATTTTGCACAAAACCCAGATTTTGTTATTATGTTTTCTTAGTAATGTATTAATCATATTATAAGGCGCATGGGTCTCAGTCTGGGAAGCAAAGTATCGCCTTGTAGTCCAAAAAGCGCGAAATCGCAATAGTTTTTGTGGCACGCGGTCTATTTTTACCACTCCAATTCAGAGTCAAGTGAATGTGGCTTTTCAAAAATGTTAGTTAATCTGTTTTAAGCAGAATGTTTTTGTATGCATATTTTATAACTTTTTTTATATCTTTGTGGAAAAAATAATTGGTGACAACTAACATCCTACTTATGGACGATGAACAAACAATGGGACATACACAGAGAGACAGTAGACGTGTCTGTAGTACAGTCACAGTATTACGTATGTTTATTATTTTGTACGCTTTGTACATCATTTTAAAGAGCGGCCTCAATTTGAAGTGTTGCCTCGATTTGAAGTGAAAGATTAATAAATCGACAATTTGTGTCCGACAGACAGACCGAGCCCCAGGACAAAGTTGTGGGTTTGTGATTGAGCCACAAACCCCAAAAACTATGGTAGACAGAGAGATAGACATGGTACTACAAATTTTCTGAATTCAGAGAAAAGTGAATGTAGAAAAAAAACAAATGTTAGTTACAGGGGGTTTTAAGCTTTTATTTTTTGTATGATATTTTAGAGATGGTTTTTTTAGTGGATTTTTGTGTATGCAAATAATGTGGTGACAAAAACACACACAGGTGGACAGATGAACAAACAATGGGACAGACACAGAGAGACAGTAGACACAAAGGTAGACAGACACACACACACACACACACACACACACACATATGTAGATTTGTTGTTCTTGTGATTTGGGCACCGCTGCCATGTTTAAACTGTTGTTGACTTGAGAAAGATCAATAAATCGAAAATTTGTGTCTTTTAAGGTGAGCCCCGGGTGTTGTGGAGTTTTGATCTAAGCACACACACACGCACAGACAGACGCACGCACGCACACACACACACACACACACACACACACACACACACACGCACGCACACACACAGCAGCAGGAGGTGAGAAAGAAGGGGGCTGTATGTGTCACAACATGTAGCACAACAATACCATCTCATCAATGCAATTATTAAACATGCATGTAGAACTCATTACAAAATGGCTTAAGCATCACAGAATGATGTAACTGAGCATAAAAATGTTGTATCGGGTTTACGCTTACAGCAAAGCTGTTTTTCCCAGTTTTTGTATAAGAGCCCCGATTATGCATCCAAATTGCTTTAAATTGATTAAAAGTGCTCAGCTTCGTGGGGGCGTTGCTCCCTTTCCTTCGATGAACAGAGCGGAATGGCTTACGTTTCCAGCACTGTCTGGAATTATGAGCTATAGGGTATCATGAGGGAAGTGTCATGTTATGAATTGTACTATATTTTTTTATGTTTACAGGTTTTTGTGTTTTGCTATGCGTGGTCGAACTTTACGCGATGACAGTCCTGAGATAACCATAGCTGTTGACGGGACTATAACAGACTAACTAACTAACTAACTGCTTCATTTCCTTTTTTTTGGAAAATTGTCAGGTTTAACTCTTGGAGATGACCTAAATCGGTGTTTTTTTGTAACCCTAAATGTTACAGATTTTATGTTCTTCATGTACTTTAATCTTTTCTTTGGTGTGTTATGTGTTCAGGCTCCCAGTATCCCCCCACCAGCCGCACCAGGGCAGGAGCCCCTGATATCAGCACAGGACCAGGAAAAGGTAAGGAGACGGCGTCCCTTCCATCTTTATCTCTGTAGTACTAGTAGTAGCAGTAGTAAAAACTGGACTATAAGCGCATCCCTTAAATTGATCAATATTAAGTAATAATTACCAGAACAGGAGCCCCTGATATCAGCACAGGAAAAGGTATGGCGTTATTTTATCTCATATAGTAGTAGCCCCCCCACCAGCCGCACCAGTTTATCATAAGGAGATGGCGCAGAGAAAGTAGCAGTATCCCCCCACCAGCCGCGCCATGTATCAAATTAAAAAAGTAGGTGGTGCGGCTAGCAGTATTACAAAGCGCATCTTTGTAGTCCGCGAAAAAATACGGATACTATATCACGGCTAGGTACATGGCTAGCCAGGAATTTGTCTGGTAAAATCAGGCATGGGAATTGTCAGAGACAAAAAACTCTGAAAAGCCCCCCAATTGAAGTATTTAGTAACAAAAACGAAGTATTTAGTAACAAAAACGAAGTTTTAGTTTTTTTTTCGGGGGGGGGGGGGTGCGGACAATTCCCATGCCTGAAAATAAGAAAATCGGTTGCGGCTTCCCGAGTGTACGATTTCCTGCTGCCTGTTCTGTTAGATTAAACATCACCCGATAGTGAAAGTTGAAACTGCCGAAGTTGTGGGTGCGTGTGTGTCCGTGTGAGCTAGTACCTGCCTGTGAATTAGTGAATGAGTAATGAGGAATGGCTGTGTATGTGTCAAGTAAAGACAGGTATTATGTATTATTAGGTAATAGGTACTACTTTATAGTCACAGATTTGTCTCTGTGAAATTTGGGTTGCTCCCACCTGGAGAGCGCGTCGCAGCCAGAGGCCAAAATTTATTTTTGGCACCAAGTCGCCTAGCAATGTATAGACAACAGCCACATTGAGACAGACCAAGGTTCATCCTAAAAAAAAGGATGACCCAGGACTGCCTATGTGACCATCATAGTAGTACACAACAACAGTGGTGGAGAGAATTAGTGCACAAACAAATCAAGGATGGCATAGCAGTCTTGAATGCACTTCTATGTGTGTGTGTCATCAAGTCAAGTCAAAATGATCTTTATTGACAACAACAATAAGTGGAGAGAATTTTTTTTCATCCTGCAATTAGTGCACAAACAAATCATGCATTAATTCAAAAAAAACATAGCCTTCATAAGTCTTGAATTTAATGTTACACTTCTATGTGTGTGTGTGCGCGTGCGTGTGTGTGTGCGTGCATGCATGCGCGTGCGTGCGTGCGTGGTGTGTGTGTGCGTGTGCGTGCGTGTGTGCGTGTGTGTCGTGCGTGTCTCTGTGTGTGTGTGTGCAGGCTGCGCTGATCTGCAAGTGTCCAGCTGACGGTGTGTGCCATGTTGCCCCCGGAACAGTGTGTCCATCCTGCCTGAAAGAGCAGCTGCAAAAACCAATGCGACTTCATCATGCAAGTGCTATTCCAGCTGACGGACCAATGCAGATCGCCATGTTGCCCCCGGAACAGCGCCAGTCCATCCTCATCCTGAAAGAGCAGCTCTCCAAAAACCAATAGGACTTCATCACTGCTTCCCTCTCTATTCCTCCGTCTGTCTGTCTCTCTCCTTTAATGAGCAGCTCTCCAAAAACCAACAGGACTTCATCACTGCTTCCCTCTCTGTGTTTGTCTGTCTGTCTGTCTCGCTCTTTTTGGAGCAAACACATTTTGTACAAGTACGTAGATTGGTTGTTTTTTTCTCCCCGTACTCCATCTTATGTCTCTATGTACTCTCTCTGTCTCTCTCTCACTCTTTCTTTTAAGATTAATGGGAAGGGGTTAGAGTGAATCGTTTTTCAGCAACCGACTCATGTTTGCATTAAGCACATTGGGTCCCCCCCCTCCTCTCCCCCTCCTCTCCCCCTCCCCTCCTCTCCCCCTCCCCTCCTCTCCCCCTCCCCTACCGCCCCCCCCTATCCCCCCATCCCGCCTCCCCCATCCCCTGCTTATTATTGATTCATCATTTTATGGATATGTTGTTTGTTAGATCTGTCAGTGTTCGGTGTTTATTCACTAAATCAGTAGAAGATTGAAGAGTTTGTCTCAATTCCACGTTTTGATTCTTTTCTAAGGTGCTTGAGGTTTCACCTTCACTCAGATTTGCTTTGAAAATATGGAAGATAAACAAGAGGCAGCAGAACTTTGCGTGGAGTCTGAACTCACTCAGGACTAGTTAGAGAGTTGTCTACCCTTACGACCGTTCACGACTGGCCATTTGTAATGGTTCGTAAAAAAATAAATGAATATTAAACGTAAGATATGAAACTTATATTTTCAGCGAAAGATTACAATCCCCATTAGCACACGTACACACAACTAAGGCCGGGTTCACATTAGACGCGTAAGTTCCGAACGGAAAACCCTAAATAAGTGGAAGAAAGAAGGATACAAGTTTACGCATATAGGGGAAATTCGGACACGTGCACAAATCTTTTCCCTTCTGCGTTTCACTTATTTATGGATTGTGCACAGGTTTCCGCATGGAATATCTGCTTATGTGTGTACACGGCCTAAATGTTTCCATACGGAAACGCTGTAAATAAGTAAAAGAAGGAAAAAAATAAGCGGATGCGTTTGCCTGCGTAAACGTGTGCGCTTATTTTTTCCTTCTTCTTTTACTTATTCACAGGGTTTCTGTACGGAAACATTTAGTTGTGTGTACGTGCACTTAGATTATAATGAGATTCTAAAAAACTGATAACACACAGGGCTCCCAATCGTCCCTCAAAACAAGGGGTCCCAGGGACTCCTTCACTTACAGTATAGAGGGTCCTAGAGGCGGGATAGAGGGTCTCAGTGGCATTGCACATTCTTTTAGAGGGTCTTTTAGAATTTTAGTACTTCATAGACCCCCAAATGGGGTTCCTGGGAGCCCTGAGCACACATCACCAGAAATAACAAATTCTTTCAAATGCCATCATCCTGGTCTGTTCAAAACGGTCCTGCAAGCCATGAGCTCAATCAGGCTCATTTGTCCTGAGTGAGTTCAGACTTTTGTTCACAGAATATTTATATTGATTCTAGGACTGGGTGTTTCTGTCGGTCATGTCTGTGAGCTTATTGGTGTCCATGGTGAAAGATTTGAGAAGGGCGTTTCATCAGTTGGTTAGTACGGTTGATTAACTCATTCAAGTCGCTCCAGCCATATATGTGCGGAATTAATAGATAGCTGTCAATTTGATGCATTTGCCTCAAGAGAAGTAAATCTGCGTGCGCACAATACCTTGGTCACTCGCTTCACTCCCTTAGACGACAATTTTGCCTCTGACTTTGCTTTTGTAGTGGTTTGTTGTGGGGGTTCCAGTTGGTGTGGAGTTTTTTTTATAATTATATACGAGTGGTGAATGCCAGAACTGCCCATCTGTGCTCTTTATTCCTTTTGAGATAGACCGTTCTTATTAAAGTCTATATATTAAAAAAAATCTGATCTACCACTTCCCTATGTCTAAACCTGAAGTAAAAACCTGTAATCTTCTTTCTTTTCTCCTTTTGTTTATGTAAGTTTTGTTTGTGTGTGTATGGCCAGAGTGATTTGTGAGTTTTCTTTTATCATTAAAAATCGTTGCGATGCGAATGAGTTAATTTGTTGAATGCTCCTTCCCCGAGGAAGAGAGTGGACAGTTCATAGTTCATAGTTCATTCAATTACAACAGAACAGTTTGTTGTTTTTTCGTTGTGGATATGTTTCATGTTCTGTTTCATGTCGTGGCTCTTGTAAATAAATGCTCAAAATCGAAAGTGATTGTCTTGCTAGACTTCATTGAATGATTGAAACAGAGTTGATTCTGAAAAAGGGTGGGTTGGTTGTTTTTTACACCACCGGGGGGGGGGGGGGGGGGGGGGTGGGGGGGGGGGGGGGGGGGGGGGGGGGGTCTTTCGTACAAATAGTTATCCCACCTTCTGGAAGTTTTGTGCTTGTAACTTCCTCTAATCCATCACTCACTTTGACTCTGCCTTTTCCCTTTGGTTACTGTCATCTGCTATCTTTCTGTCTTACTGGTCCATTCTCCTGACTTTTTTCTGTAAATTCTAACAAAGATTTTCCTTCAGCCGAAGTCGGACTTGCTGGACCTAACTATTTCTTAGTTATGCGCATAACGGCAGCATGACGCATCTATGCTCATATGACAGGAAACTGTCTGAGCGAACGAAGAAGAAGAAGAAGAAGTTCGCTTTTTACAAGAAGATTAAAAAAGTTGTACTCCCCCCCCCCTCTCCACCACCCACCCTCCAAAAACCCCACCCATATACACATTTCAAAATTCAAAATCACGGAATGGATAAAAAAAGTCATGTAAGCCATGTTTTTTTACCAAAATAAAAAAAGATACATGCTGGTATTGACAAGATGAAAATCCTGTCAGCAGTGTGGTAGTTAACTCATTCAAAGCCATATATGTGCGGAATTAATAGATAGCTGTCAATTTGATGCATTTGCTTCAAGGGAAGTAAATCTGTGTGCACCTTGGTCACTTCTAAACTCGCTTCGCTCCCTTAGACCACAATTTTGCCTCTGACTGCTTTTGTAATGGTTTGTTGTGGGGAAACCAATCGGTGTAGAGTTTTTCTATATATAAAAGTCTCATCTACCACTTCCCTATGTCAAAACCTGAAGCAAAAACCTGTAATCTTCTTTCATTTCTTCTTTTGTTTATACATGTTTTGTTTGTGTGTATGGCTGGAGTGATTTGTGAGTTTTTAATAATTCAAAATCGTTGCGATGCGAATTAGTTGATCCACTTACCAACATAGATAAAGCAATTTACAAAGTCAAATAAAACATTCTTCTTTCGCAGGCAATAATTGCAAGGCCACCATTTTAAAAAAAAACCAAAAATTGGAACTGCTTTTACTAGTTTTAGTCTCATTGACCATGAAGAAACCAATGGGCTGTTTAGATGGAGTTATAGTCCTTAACCTTTGACACCAGGTGGTGTTTCATTTAAGGGCCATTTCCTAGCAACGCCAAACTCACTCTCCGTGTCGCTCTCTCTCTCTCTCTCTCTCTCTCTCTCTCTCTCTCTCTCTCTCTCTCTCTCTCTCTCTCTCTCTCTCTACGCCAAACTCACTCTCCGTCTCGCTCTCTCTCTCTCTCTCTCTCTCTCTCTCTCTCTCTCTCACTCTCTCATGCACGGAAAAAAAAAGATTTGGCCTCTTATTTAACAAAGGCATGGGTGAAAGAAGTTCAGGAATGTTTGTGAAATCGGGAATAAAAAAGTTGATTGAAAACAAAGTCTTCAGGAATGGTCATGACATCTGGAACTACGTTGTAGACTACAGTCTTGCAAAATAAAGCAAAATAAATAACATGTCAGCTGGTATTGACGGCAGGCAAACACAGTACAGTGGAACCTCCCTTATAAGACCTTCAGAAAGAATCCAAAATGAGGTCTTATAGGGAGGGGTCTTATAAGGGAGGTAAGTTTAATGCTTACAAAGAAGGGCAGTGTCTTGGAGAAGTAGGTCTTATGTGGGAGGGAGTCTTATAATGGGAGGTCATATATAAGGGAGGTTCCACTGTATTACATGAAAAAAGTACATGCAATACTAATCAGCATCACCTCTCCATATACACGTGATTAACCAGCCACGAAACGAAAGCTGGTTAATGTTACTTTTTGTTCCTGGCTCTCTGTCTGGCTGACTATGCAAACACCATAACGTTTGAACGGAAGGACCTAGGAGGCTCAAACTTTGCATTCGGTTAGGTATTTTACGGACTACAAGGCGCACCTGATTATAAGGCGCAACCCCAAAATTTTGCACAAAATTCAGATTTTGTTATTATTGGCCTCTGCAACTAGGGTTATTAACGCCCTTGACAGCGACAGTGAAGCCCTTGCTGGTCAGTGCGGACAAGGGCATTCACCCTTGCGAAAGGCAGCCATTTAGTGGCCTCAAATAGGGTTATTGGCGAGAGTTATTCCCTTGTTTGGTCAGTACTCAACCATCTTCCCCCCACCCACCAAGGGCATTCACTCTTGCAAAAGGTGTTCTTTGCAGTAGCCAATAGGTGTTTTTGTACTATAATTATCAGTCACATTATAAGGCGCAGGGGTCTCATTCTAGGAAAAAAGTATCGCCTTATAGTCTGTAAAATACAGTAGGTTATCTGGGCCAAGTTAAAAAAAATGGTCATTGGTCAAAGGTCAAGGTCACTGGAGCGAAAACGCTGCCGCGCACCTGCTTTTCTCTAGCTGTCGATAGTGCACCAGCTACAGTTGAGATCCTCGCTGGCGCAGGGGTACTGCAAATTGCAGGTGTAGTATACTAGACTATCTGATCGGACTTTAGTTTCAGGGGTGTTCGTTTGTTCCTGCAAGGTCACTGGACTTGAAAATGCTGCTGCGCAGTTGGTTGATCTAGCGTTTTCACCACAGCGGGGGTTCCCCCGCTGGTGGTCACCAGCAATCTTTTCAGGAAGGGAGATGGGAGATACAATGTTGCTCAGGAATGGAACATTGAAATGTTGCATTTCAGGATTGAGAAAAGCGGTGGTGTTGTTGTTGCCGTACCCTGGCTAAAAGACTCCAGGGATCATCCCAACAGCCGAAGCACTTGGAACACTATGCTACAAATGCAACCAGCTAGGGATGGGAAAATTACGTGTGTGACCGTTTTTGATTGATTTTATGCCACACTACGACTTCGGAGGATGAAAGGGAAGTAATATAAGACAGTAGAGTGATCTCCATTTGGGCGACCTGCGCATTGGCCCTGGTTTGCAAACTAAGCATATTTTTATATAACTAGAAAGCACTGATACTGTGTGGACCTCTGCCAAGATCAACTCCGTTTTGGTTTGTCTTCAGCCAGTTGACAAGATAGGATCTAGATGAATAATTATGCAGTACTACTCACAAAACGTTGATGGTCACTGTGTGAATATTTCTTAAATTCTACTTCCATGTTTATTTAGGCATTTTAAAAAAAATCTCCAATTCTTAATTATGGATTTTTCCTCACACCATACTCCAATGTTTACAGAAGTCAGTAAAATCCTGGAAATTAAAAAAAAAAAATTCTAGTACATTTTAAAACATTGCTGTATCCAATTCACAATCTAAATTAATTCTAAAACTGGCAGAATTCTAACTCTACATTCTATTCAGTTGAAAATTGTTTGCCTTGTTCGTCTGTATCCTGTTCATAGACAGACGGACAAAGACACATTATGGAGTCACCATATTTTCGGACTATAAGGCGCACCCTCCAAATTGTACACCAATTATGATTTTGTTTTGACATGGGCGCAACTTTTCCTGGTATGGATCCAACCCACCTGCGTGCGCATCTCGACCATTCCAACGGAAGTGTCGCCATCTTAGTCCTTATTTGTGTGTAAACAAAGTGAAAATGTTATCTGAATGTGTAAAGAAAACATCCAGATGTTATAAATACAGTTTAGATAAGTTTCGAATTGGAACAGCCAAATACGCAGCATCGATCTGGCATTTTTCAAAAAAAGGTAAGGACTAAGATGGCGGTCTCCCATAATATGGCGCTCCTTGTGGCCGGATATGACGACACGTGGGTACCAGCCATACAAGGATTTCCTGTTTTTGAATTTTACCGAAAAGGGAATTTCCTTTTTTTTTTACTTGTCAAACAAGATCTTTGTGCGTCTACTGTATTTTTCAAACGCTTTAAAATAAGCGTTTGCATAAATTGTGGAAAAAGCAAACTGAAATACCTTCATAAATCTTTTTTTTTGTTCAGCTGCAGGGCGACATTACTGATTACCCCTGGACCCCGGCTTTTCCGTTTTTTTATTTTGTGTAGTTGCACTCATGTTATTATATTTTCTGACTATATTATTAGTCATAAAAAATATAAGGTGCTGGAGTTTCAGTCAAAAGTAGGCTTCCCTTATAGTCAGGAAAATAGGGTACATCATAACACTGTCTCCAGATTTCATCGCTTCAAAGGAGAAACTGTTTGCTTGTTTTCGACCGCATCGTCCTCTTGGTCGGCCATTCCCAGTGTTTCCAGCACTTCAGCAATCATGTCCTGCTTGACTTTGGATCTGGTCTTCTCTAATTCTGTGGGAACTTTCTTCAGCAGCAGGTCCGGCCTCACGCTTTCCACCGCTTTCACTTCGCGACACTTCAACGGAAACCTTCTGTTGAAGTGGTTCTGTTCTTTCAAGAAATGGGACACTCTGTCTTGCAACACAGTCTGTTCGAAGGAGCCTGAGTTTCTCCGATAATCGGTGCCGGTGGCGAAACCTACCACGGAGGGGTCACGATACGAAGCGAAACCTGTGGAGTTTTTGTCTGTCTCTCCTTCAACACATTTCTCACCCTCAGCTTCAAGAGTACGAGAGTTTTGTTGAGTTTCAGTCATTTCTGTTGAGTTTGGAGAAATCTGGGCGTCGGAAGGTGCAGGAGTTTGAAGAAGGGACCCTCCTTTATTACTGGAAGGTTCTTGAATGCTGACCCTTTTCTCCGTTTTCGCCGGCTCACTGTCTAGTAGGTCTGACCCTGACCCTATGCCGGAGTCTCCTTCACCTTTGTCCTCTGTGACCTCTTTCTCGTGACGGGATGTGACGATGCTGGCTGACTTAGATCTGTGGGGAATGTGACTTGCACCTGTCGTCGGGTTTGTTAGTTTGGACGATCGTCGTGATCGGCCTGTGGTGGCTCTGACCTGTGGCTGAGGGTTCTCGGATGAAGAAGTTTGTCCGTTCAATTTTGCTACTGGCGAATCTGTTTCGTCCACCAGTATTTGCACGTTTCTTTGCACATTGTCTCCAGGTGAGGAGCTCGGGTGTTCACCATTACCATTCACAGTCTTCTGCTCCTTGTCTGTTTCTGAACAAGCTACCTCCCCTTGATTCTGCCCCAGTGCGGAGCGTTTATCCCGCTGATCATCCCCGCACCTGGACCTGTCCGGCTTCACAGAATCATCGTCAAACTCTGCTACATTTTTGTCGAAGCTGACGGAACTCCTGCTGGTGTGAGGTCTGGAAGGAAAGAGTGAGGAACGGGCGGAACTCCCGCAGTACGTCTGACGCCTGTTGTGCAAGAGCCTGGACTTCAAGATAGACTCTGGCAGCGACCAGGCTGAAGTGCGTCTGGCAGAGGAGAGGGGAATCTCCGAGGATCTCCTCGAGGAAACGGCAGACGCGTTTCTGGGTGTAGGGATGGACAGGTTTCTCGGTGTGGAAACGGCGGACAGGTTTCTCGGCGTTGTCGCTCTCGACCACGGTAGAGGGGTGATGGAAACGGTACCCCAGTCCTGGACGGAAACGCGTCGCAAGAACTGGTTCTGCACCTGAGACCTGGAAGTGCGGAAGTCCTTGTGGAAGTTCTTCTCCTCGCGGGAGATGAAGGAATGGGCGCTTTTCAGCCGGCATTGTTCCGTGCGGTTGAGACGCAAGGCCTTGAACTCGGCTGACGTTTTGTACACCTGGAGACTCAAGGGTTTTCCGCTGGAGTATTCCATTAGGACTGCTGGTAGAGAACTGTGGAGCCTGTTCGGCTAGCACTCATTCTATTCCAAGCAGAATGTAAGGAAAACTGTTGAGTCTTTTTTGTATATCCCCGTTTACATATTGAGTTTGCATAATAGGGTGTGAACTTTTTTTTAGACTTAGCAGCGTTGACTTTTGTTCTTATAATATCCAAAGGTGACAGCAGAGGGGCAACTGGCCAGAAATCATGACCAGGGTCTCTTATGAGCATAAGGAGTTCAGGGCCGAAACATTTTATTGAGAGAGGTTTCTCCACTGAAGACCTTCTGATGTCCAGTTCTCCATAGAGCTTCTTAGAACTGATTGACGAATACCGTCTGCTCGCGCGGTTGCCTCAGTCAGGATTCAGGAAGAGAAGCTTATTAGCAGCAAATGTTAGGGGTGTTGGAGTGTGTCTGGGTGATACTTGTAGCCTGGAGTCCTCCGCAGTTTGTCACAGAATAGGAGCTCCTGTTTTTGTAGACAGAAGTGGACGTGAGGGGTCTCCTCCTTTGGTACAGGATCTGCAAAGATAGCCAGAGTACAATCATTAGTGGAAAATGTATCTATTGATCTCTTCAAGTATGAGCATACCAAAATGATTATTCCAATGTGTGTGCACAGACACGCATATACACAGGCGCACACACACGCAACACACACATACGCACGCACGTACACACACACACACACACACACACACACACACACACACACACACACACACACACACACACACACACACACACACATAATACACACACACACACACACACACACACACACACACGCACGCACGCACGCACACACACACACACACACACACACACACACATTTACACACACACACGCATGCACGCACACGCACACACACACACACACACACACACAGAATGGTTTGACATTCAAATGTCGTATTTGTGCGCGTGCACACATATATTCACCACAATGAGCGCTTCTGGTTGCCCCACTAGAGACCACTCTACATGCTTATACCACTTCCCTTTGTCAAATAGAAGGCGAAATTTATTTTTGTCGAATGCGGGCGAGAGAGTAAGCGAAACGGATAAAAATATTTTAGTGAGTTCAGCGTTGTTAAGAAACGGACTTCAAAAGAAACGGCACTTGGTGTGAAGGGCTACGGACAATAGCTCCACCTAAATAGCCCATCTCTCTCTCTCTCTCTATCTCCCTCTATCTCTCACAGAGAGAGAGAGAGAGGGGGATAAAGAAAGAGATAGACAAACATAAATACGACTGCATATTTATCTGTCAATAAACGTGTAAGTATTTGATAATCGTTTTCTTGTCTGATTCAAGAGGCAATGAGAAAAATGATCACCAACTCAAATTCATCTTACCCTAAAATAGTTTAAATGTCTGTCTTTTCTACACGTCTGTCCTTAAGGACACTCAACTGAAATAATACAAGGGGGGGGGGGGGGGGGGGGGGGGGGGGGGGGGGGGGGGGGGGGGGGGGGGCTACATATGAAAGGGTCCCTATAATTAGTTGAAAATAGTTCCAACTCCATCGTGGCAATTTAATGGACTCCAGTCTCAGTTTCAGCCCCCGTAATAATACGTTGAGCACCGTGATTATGAGCCCAGACTAAGAATTTGGTGGTGCAGAGTGCATTAGCCTATAATACCACAGTAGATTAAAAGATTAACCTCTTAATCCTAAGGTCGCCCTATGGCTACAATATTATAGGTCAGGGTTTAGGAAGTTTGGTATCTCCTGACTATAGCTGCATTTTTCAAGGCAGGAAATAAATTGCAAGTGAGCAGTGGGCAGTGAGCCTAGCTCAATAATAATAACGAAAAGGAAAAAAACAAAAAAAACTTAAAATGCTACGAAATTTTAAGAGATGAATTAAAAGATCTACGCAATTTCATGGATTTTTGTCACAACGTTAGTTTTCATATCAGGTCAACACAACACATGACGTACAATATTAACAACAAAATACAAGCTGCATAACTTGTTGTTTTTCTCTTCTCTCAATAAAACAATCAGTGAAATACCCTTGTCCTCAAATCAAACTAAGAAACTTTGACCTAACTTTGAGTCAAGTCAAGTCAAAATTATATTTCCAGATGGACATCGAATAAGCATTACATTATGCTTTTTGTTTTCATCAAGCCATCCATAACAAAACAGAAATCAAATAATAAACAAGCAGAACATGAACATTCACAAACTAGGCCTACACACACAAACCTGTACATACACGCACGCACACGCGAACGCACGCACGCGCGCGCACGTACACACACACACACACACACACACACACACACACACACACACACACACACACACACACACACACACACACACACACACACACACCGGGTGTCCGGGACATTTGTTAATAATATTATGGGTGATTGGGAGGAAATGAAATGGGGAAGGGACAACCACATTCACTTCAATATCCCATTCATTTATTCTCTCTCTCTCTCTCTCTCTCTCTCTCTCTCTCTCTCTCTCTCTCTCTCTCTCTCTCTCTCTCTCTCTCTCTCTCTCTCTCTCTCTCTCTCTCTCTCTCTCTCTCTCTCTCTCTCTCTCTCTCTCTCTCTCTCTCTCTCTCTCTCTCTCTCTCTCTCTCTCTCTCTCTCTCTCTCTCTCTCTCTCTCTCTCTCTCTCTCTCATAGAGTTATTTCAATGCGTTATATTATTAGGCTAATGTTTAGTAGTTTGGAATGTTTTGTTTTGCATGTTGAGTTATTTTTCGAGTTGCTTTCGTATTACTTTTCATTCTGAGGACAGGATGAAAAAAAGCTGTCAAGCTTACTCCTTTATCCTCAATAAAGATCATTTTGACTTGACTTGACTTGACTTCACACACACACACACACACACACACACACACACACACACACACACACCACCCACCCACACACACACACACACACACACACACACACACACACACACACACACACACACACACACACACACACCAACAGTTGCGTCTTTAGTGAGTTTTTACGACAGTGTGACTGGATATTGATCTATATTTTCTGTTTTCTCGTTTGTTTGTTTTTGTATGTTGTTGTTGTCGTCAAAGGTTTGTTTGTCCGTTTATTGTTTGTTCTTTTTAACTTTTTATTTTTTCATTGTTTATATATTTTTGTTTTGTTTTTTTGTTTTTCCATGTACCCCCAAGGGGCTTTTTGGAAATACAAAACCTTGAAACTTGAACCTATAGAGTAGTTATAGGATACTATCCCAAACGTTGACGGCCCTGCAATTAGAGAGTGTGTGTGTGTGTGTGGGGGGTGGGGTATCTTGGCCCGAATGAAGCAAAAATATTTCATACTAATCTCTCGCCTTCGCACGCACACACGCACGCACACGCACGCACACACACCCATACGCACACGCACGCACACACACACACACACACACACACACACACACACACACACACACACACACTTAAGGCTGTGTCAGACCAATCGACATAGGCTAGAACACCGAGGCTACACCAAAATGTTGTTATGCTCTGCATAGTTATGCGGGGATTGTCTTTAGCCATGACAAGCTCCTAGCATAACATCATCAGTCTCCAAAATCCTCCGAAGTCGGAGTGTGGCTATGCACACGCGGCGGCGGGGTGATCAAACACAGACACACGTAATGTTCTCATCCCTAGCTGGTGCATTTGTCAGTATCATAGTGTTCAATTGCTTCGACTGTTGGGATGATCCCTGGAGTCTTTTAGCCAGGGTACAACAACAACAACAACAACAACAACAACATACTAATTTCAGCCTCAGTTTTCTGTAACACTTGCAGCAAAATGCTTGATGCCTGGCTGTCTTGGTCGATCCCATGTAACGATGTGACGAGCATATAATGTTTTATTTACAACACGACCCCCCCTCTATCATTATGCAGAACACTTCAATATTCAAATAATGCGTGTCTCTGTGTCGACAGTAAAGTTAAGTGGATGCCATTGCCAGTGGTGGTTGGCCTGATGTTGGCTTTTAAGATGACACACACACTCGCACACGCATACGCAAGCACTGACACACACATACACACATTCGCATGCACAGACACACAACACAACACGCACACACGCATGCACGACGCGCATACACACACGTAGCCTATGCACACACACACACAGTGACGGTGTCTGTCTGTCACGTAGTCTATGCACACACACACACACACACACACACACACACACACAACACAACACGCACACACGCATGTACGCACGCACGGCGCGCATACACACACGTAGCCTATGCACACACACACACGTAGCCTATGCACACACACACACACACACACACACACACACACACACACACACACACACACACACACACACACGCGCGCGCGCGCGCGCGCACTGCAAAAGTACATGTACACTTATATGAAGAAAATATAAGTATTACGTCTCCGGCACAGGCACATATGGGACATTTTTTAAAAGACAAAGATAGTAAAATAGAGCTAGATAAAATTAAAAAAGATGGGGAGGGGGGGTAGAGAGGGGAAATGGTTATATATTATAGAGATGGGTGAACACAACACTTATGTAAGCAGACAAGCTTAAAAAGACAGAGATGTCTGAATGCATTATTTTGTCAAAACGGATAGGTTTTATCACTCAAATATAATCACAGACAGACAGACTGGAACAGACAGACAGACCGACCAACAAACAGACAGACAGAGGGACAAGGGGACAGACGAAACGAAACCTGAAAACTGAACGTTCCACATTAGCCTAGGTAGGGCCTGTCGGGTTCAAATTCCCAGCGTGGTCAAATTCCCAGCTCGCTATACCACCGAGAAGACTGACTATTTGCGGCATTTTGCAACATTGAGCATGAACGACAAATTTCACTTTTTTTTCTAGGGATAGGGTTAGGGTTAGGGTTAGGGTTAGGGTTAGGGTAAATGGTTCAAGTAACGAAAAAGTGAAATTTGTGGTTGTCGCAAATAGTCACTCTCATAGTAGGAGCTGGGAATTTGAACCCGACAGGGCCTACATTATGTTCTCAATTGTAATGATTTTTTTGTACCCAGCCCCCGGGCAAATGAACAGAAGAAATGAAATGAAAATTAAATCGAACAATAAAGCCAGTTAACTAAATGCATATACTACCAAAAGGATAAAAGAGACAGAGAGAGACAGAGACAGGGACACAGAGACGGGGGTATTGCATTTAGAAGTATTTGTAAGGTTGTTTCTTTTACTTTGTTTGGTTTGATGCTGTTTACAGCCCCGTCGACTGCTACGGCCATGTCAGGGCTGTCACCACGTCAAAATTGGAGCACATAAGATCACAGTTTAAAATCCGACCACGTGATATCACAGTTAAAAATATATAATTAAAAAACGTAAAGATTTGAAACAAAAGTTTAAAAAAAGGATAAAAATTTAGTCGTGTATAAAAACCTTACACAGTTAAAAGCTTACAATTGATGTTTTAAAACTTAACACGACTTTTTATACCTTATCAAAAATATTCATTTAAAAAAACCTAAAAATCATGCCTGGCGGCACATCACGGAACAACACCTTCATTGATTCTGCCGTGTAGTATTTTCTTCTGGTGTCAGAGAGGTCCCAACAATCAAGGAGAATGTGTTCGATTGAGACACGAGCGTCGCACGGCACACAGTAGGGAGGAGGGTCTTGTGGCAATCGTAATCGAGACAAATCTTGTGATATTAATCTCGTAAGATTAATTGAACTAAAAAAAAACACTTCAAAGCTCTGCACATTAACACAAAGAGATGGCTATGGGGAAAATTACCTAAGTAAGAAATGAGAGAATTGAAGATTTATATAAACTTTCCCCAAGTGTTGAAATGTGCGAAATTGCCTAAAAAATAAATAAATAAATAAGAATAACTTAGATTTGGTGATTTTTAAAACAATTTTCATAATTGAAATAACATTAACATCCGCATAACATGTTTTGGGTGGTTTTGTTGACAAAAAAATAAAACATTGACTGATTGTGTCATCAAAAACCGTCACAGCTGTGCTCAATACTACAAAAACTATATTGAAAGGGCACTTCAGAGGCCGCGAGGCCTAGTTGCCCTCATTACCCTGACCTGACCTTTGTATAGGTAATGACACACATTGATTTACAATGAATCACACACAAAAAGAAATAAAGAAAATAATCGACGAACATCGAGATGTCTCATCCCTTGACTATTATCAAATCATCAAAGTCCTATCAGCTCACATTCTGTATCCTGAACATTTTTACTTACTTCCGTTAGGCTTTTACTCGAAGACACAAAAAATCACACGCCGCTCACACAAAACCCCTGACACAATTGTTTGCACCTCGATCAATTAGTAAGCTCCATAAAATCGTTGGAACGTCCAGTTTTTCCTGTCTTCATGCCAATCTCTCCAAACTTTGCCCACACCGTTTTGACAGCCGATGCAAAGCTGTAATATAATCATTCCTCTCTCTCTCTCTCTCTCTCTCTCTCCCTCCCCTCTCTCTCTCTCTCTCTCGCTCTCTCTCTCGCTCTCTCTCTCTCTCTCTCTCTCTTCTCTCTCTCTCTCTCTCTCTCTCTCGTCTTGAAATCCTCTCGTCTTGGAATCCCTAAGCGAATGCTTATCCCTAGATGAACAGTATAAAACCAGGTACCGTATTCGCGAAATGGAATTCTGATCGCTTCTCGGCCTTTTGGCTAAGACAGTGAGTCAGGAACATAAATTTTTGTTTATACCCTGGTTGGTTTGTTCAGCCCGTCGTACATGGCGAAAGCCGATACGCGACGTTAAACTGAACTTCCATACACGCGTACGGGTAGTATGTAGATTAGGCTGAACAGCCAATAGACGATTTTCGGAGAGAAAAAAACCCAACTAGGGGAGAGCACTTCGTGAAAATTAGAGTTGCTTACCTCCATTACTCGGTCAAATACCATAGCAAGAATGCAACAATGGCGTCGAAGCTTGAAACCGCTGGATGCGAGTCAGCGACTAGCAAACATTTTTTTAGAAAAAAATTAGGGGTGTCCAGTGGCCAAAAACTGAAAAACTTCCAAAATGTGAAGTAAAAATATAAATGACATATTTTTAAAAGAATGACGCACAGTGTTCTAAGTGCTGTATGTCTGCTCAAACACACGAGTCGATAGACTACGAGAGCTGATGGTAGAGTGACTTCCCCTGTTTGATCGATTGAATTAGGCAAGATCACTCCCACACACCATGAACTTACTCCCCTTAATTATTTCCGAACAATTCCTATTGTTCGGGGAGCTTAGTCTGAAATACACGTCACTACCCGTGTTTAGTGTTAAAGACGAACACATGATTACAGACCCAGATGCCTGAGATGGTCGTCTAAGTCTTTGATGTCCTAGTTCAGGGCAACTCTCTTGTCTAGCCTTTCACGCAACTGGCTTTATAGTGATTGGGTATCAGGTACTTTATAGTCACAGAGGCTTCTCTGTGAAATTCGGGTTGCTCCCACCTGGAGAGCGCGTCGCAGCCAGAGGCGCGCCACCCAATTTCTTTTTTGGTCATGCGATTTTTGTGTGACTGATGAGGAAGGAAAGGGGGTGGGGGGGTGGGGGTAATTTTGGACCAAATGACCACTTATATGTAACCCATAGCAACTTTCACCCACACCAAGTGCGTAAAGGAAACCTTAACGTAAACTGAGTAGATTCAGATCTTACCTTCTAACTCCTTGAAAGTTGGTCCCTTTCGGTTGAAAAATGGTAGCGGGAAGAAATAAATGTCATTGGAAAAAAATGGCGCAAGCATGACGTGATTTCTTTACAATCTCTACGATTTCAAGGACGGGTGTGTGTGTGGGGGGGGGGGGGGGGGCCCCCCCCACGCACTGACCCACCCAACGCGTAAACTCGTATGTAGCCTACTCTATACATGCTTATATTGGATCACCACATATATTGGATCACAACAAAACAACCCCCAAAACAGGTGGGAGCAACCCGAATTTCACAGAGACGCCTCTGTGACTATAATGTACCTAACCTAACCTAACCTAACCTGTTTACCAAGGGCCGTGTTGTTCACCTAAGGATTCAGGATTTGCCCCAATCCCATGTCCAACCTCTCCTGCCAGCTCACCCGTTCAAACGTCTAGCGTGCCTTAAAGCTCTTTTTGATCCTGCAGCAACCTAACCGGATTGCTTTCAAAAACAGGTGACGAGCTAGCCAACTCGTTAATAATTCCAAGATTTTTTTTTTTTAAAAGGTGGTGGGTGGGAGTGTAAGCCATATAGACGTACTTTTTGATGTCGTGTGAAAGCTGTGGAAGTAGATTTGTATGGCTTGCCGTTTGTGTGAGTTGAGATGATGGGCACCATCAAGAACAGTTATGCCACTTTTCATTATGATCCGTCCAGCATGTTTAACATTATGCATTGTCATGAAAACAAACTGGCGAACCGTGTAAATATGCCTTTTCGTTTGGAGTAAAGTAACCGTAGCGTACACAATCGTCGAAAACAGTTCTGCCAACCGTTATTAGGATCAGTTCAATAGTATAGGGCAGGGATCAGGGAACACGGTTTTGGGGTGTTTTTTGTTCACAGCCTGCCAGTCAGACATACAGACAGACAGAGAAACGCACAAGCCCTCGTTCAAGGTGCAATATACCCCCGGGACTCCTAGTTAACCAATACACAACTATAGTATACAACATACTATACATCTGTATCGTTAAAAATTCGGGATTTTCCTGGAGTTGCACTGCCTCCGGTCATTGCCTCCAGGATCGTTCCCACCATCTTTATATCTACTAATGTCCCATATGTGTCTGTTTCAGACAGGAGGACATTAAACGGATTTTCATAGTTAACCAGCGGTGAAGCGAAGGCTAGTTAATGTTTACAGGGCTGTGTGACTGTTTGTTGCCGGCTGACTATCTATCTATTTACGTTAACACGATAGCGTTTGAATGGAGAGACCCATGACGCTCAAATTGTGCATGCGGATAGGTAATTAGGAGATATGGAAGTTCGAAGATGAAGGTAATTGGTCAAAAGTCAAGGCCTCTGGAGCCGAAAATGCTACTGCGTGGCTGGTTGATCTGGCGTTTTCACGCTCTAGTTTTAGGTGAATTTGTGTTTTTGTTCCCGGCTGACTATGTGGCTATCTCAGCTCAACTCAGCTTTGTTTTATTTTGTCCTCATCAAACAAGGATCATTTTCTTACCGACACATCAAACATACACGCAAAAAAAATAAACAATTCATAAAGAACAAGCTGCAAAATACATCTTAATATATGTATGTTACCAAGATAGTGTTTGAACGGAAAGACCTAGGACGCTCAAATTGTGCATGCGGATAGGTAGTTAGATTATCTAGGCCAAGTTCGAAGACGAAGGTCATTGGTCGAAGGTCAAGGTCATTTGATCCGAAAACGCTGCCGCGTCGCTGATTGGTGCAGCGTTTTCGCGCTGTAGTTCATTTAGCTGGATGTTTGGGTCTCGTGTTTTGGGTGAACGCACGTGTGGTCGCGGGTGGTTGGCTGGCTGGTTGGTTGGTTGGCTGGCTGGCTGGTTGGTCGATCGATGGCTGTATTTTTGTTAATCTGGTAAACGGTCTAATAAGGTTTCAAATGACTTTTACGTTCGCTTCAAAGGTGTTTGCGTTTCGATAATAGAAGAAAGAAAGAAATAAAAACCACACACACACGTAGGATCAACAACGACGCTTTGTTTTGGTAATGGGAAGGCTTAAGGTGTTTGTGTGTGTTCAAGGGTGGAGGGGGGGGGGGGGGGGGGGTAGGGTGTGTTTAATGGGAGGTCTGAGGAAGAGGAAAAGTAGGCGTAAGAGGAAGAAAGAAAGAAAATGAATGAAGGAGTAGGGGTGGGAGGGGGTGATGGTTTACCAATTTAAGTTCATTGATCTTTCCATGTTTGTTTACTCCCAAGAGTTTGTTTTGTAAGTTCAGAACGGTATGTACATGGTGGTCAATTTGGCAAGTACCGGCAAGTCATGTAAGCTTTTAAAGAGTTGGAGGAAGTAAGGGGATGTGGGGGTGGGGTGTCGATGGACGGAACTTGGGTGGAAAACACTAAACAAGTCAGGAAAGAACAATCCATTCTGGTGGACTTCATGAGTTAATTTCTTTGAAACTCTGCTTAGACATGTTCTTGCTTTTGTTGTTGTTGTTGGTTTTCTTCTTCTTCTTCTTCTTCTTCTTCTTCTTCTTCTTCTTCTTCTTCTTCTTCTTCTTCTTCTTCTTCTTCTTCTTCTTCTTCTTCTTCTTCTTCTTCTTCTTCTTCTTCTTCTTCTTCTCCTCCTCCTCCTACAGGTCTGGAAAGAACAATCCATTCTGATAGACTTCATCATTAGTTAATTTCTTTGAAACTCTGCTAAGACATTTTCTTGTTGTTTTTCTTCTTGTTCTTGTTCTTTTTCTTCTTCTTGTTGTTTATCTTCTTCTTCTTTTCCTCCTCCTCCTCCTCCTCCTCCTCCTCCTCCTCCTCCTCCTCCTCCTTCTTCTTCTTCCAGGTACTGGACAGGGCCTTCTTTCAGGCCTTTGAAGTCCAATGACATTTATATACATTACAACATTTTTGATATTTTGTTGGCTGAAACATAATCTTGGGCAATCATTCAACAATCATTATAAATCAGCTACATAATTATGCAGAACCAGCGAGGCTTTCAAAGGAAAATTTAAAACCATAAACAAATAGAATGAATTTCCCATTAAAAAGTTACATAATTAAATTTTAAGTCAACGCTGCTGCATATGGCACCAAATCTTCAAGCCCCGACCTGTGCAATTTAAAGCACTGGAAAACAAACCTCAGAAAAGTTATCAGTTTTGTTTACACATCCTTCAGTCAACACAAAAGTACGGCAACAAAAAAATGCTAATTATAA
The DNA here is from genome assembly GCA_017654935.2 of Phymorhynchus buccinoides. Classification (NCBI taxonomy): domain Eukaryota; kingdom Metazoa; phylum Mollusca; class Gastropoda; order Neogastropoda; family Raphitomidae; genus Phymorhynchus; species Phymorhynchus buccinoides. Next base: position 51,088,012 of record CM065690.1, read on the forward strand.
ACAAATTTAAGTTTTCAAAAATGCGAAGAATGCCAGAGGTTTCTCTACTGTTCCACAGAAACAACATATAACAGAGGACGAACTGATAAAGCCCTGAAGCAATCTTTACGTGCATTTAAATTACACGACCCCCCTGGGGGGTACCAGGGGAGGGGGGGGGGGTCTTCCGTACAAATATTCCCCCACCTTCTGGAAGTTCTGTGCTTGTAACTTCCTCTAATCTGTCTCTCTCTTTGACTCTGCTTTTTTCCTTGCTTTGTGTCATCAAAAAGCCTGAATATACATTTAGGCTTTTGGGTGTCATCTACTATCTTTCTGACTTTTTGGCCCATTCTCCTGCCTTTTTTCCCACCAAAATATCTTCCATATAGTTTTCTCCTTTGAGCTCCTCTGAAATCGGAATGTGTCGGCTGGATGCAGCCAGGAGACCAGTGAAAACTGGAAAACGGACACATACGTACCCATTGTGGCCTGGGAACGCAGAAGAAGAAGAAGAAGAAGATTATACGATGCAGTGAAGAGATTTGTAAGAAAAATAAATTCTCATTGACTTCAGAATAAACCACAAATAACCGTCACATTTGAGTCCTTTTATTTTTTTATATTTGGACATCAATGTATGCCCCTCAAAAGCGATAGGTGGATACAAAATAAGACAGAAAACCAAACAGTTCGCCCCCCCCCCCTCCTCCCCCCCCCTTACCCTTGTCCTCCCATTCTTTAGTTTGGCTCGACCATTATACCGCGAATTGATACAAAAACGTATGTGACTCAAATCGCCTCCGGCACGCCATACGGTTTCGGTTCACTGGGAGATTCGTCTTTTGTTCATTGAGGGGTAGGGCTGACTGAATGTGTCTAAACATTGTGAAGGCCATCTGTGGACATGTTGCTTGGTAATAATGTTAACTAGAGCGTGACAACTTTAGATCAAGTAGCCGAGCGGCATTTTCGCTTCCAGTGACCTTGACCTTTGACCAACGACCTTCATCTTCGCACTTGCCCTAGATATCCTAACTACCTATCCGTATACAAAACTTGAGGGTCCTAGGCCCTTCCGGCATTTTCGGTTCCAGTGACCTTGACCTTTGACTTACGACCTTCATCTTCGCACTTGCCCTAGATATCCTAACTACCTATGCGTATACAAAACTTGAGGGTCCTAGGCCCTTCCGGCATTTTCGGTTCCAGTGACCTTGACCTTTGACCTACGACCTTCATCTTCGCACTTGCCCTAGATATCCTACCTTTCCGTATGCAAGACTTGAGAGTCCTAGGCCCTTCCGGCATTTTCGGTTCCAGTGACCTTGACCTTTGACCTACGACCTTCATCTTCGCACTTGCCCTAGATATCCTAACTACCTATCCGTATGCAAAACTTGAGGGTCCTAGGCCCTTCCGGCATTTTCGGTTCCAGTGACCTTGACCTTTGACCAACGACCTTCATCTTCGCATCTGTCCTAGATATCCGAACTACCTATCCGTATGCGAAACTTGAGGGTCCTAGGCCCTTCCGTGCAAACGCTATAGCGGTAACATTGTCAGGTGGTCAGCCAGCCAGGAACTGACGGAACAGACAAACAGGGGTGAAAAAAATTGAGCAGATTTCGCTCCGTGGCTGCACTGAACCGTTGAGCTGGTGCTATGTCCTTGAGGAAGATGCTTGAGGAAAATACTTGAGGAGGATACTTGAGGAAGATGCTTGAGGAAGATACTTGAGGATGTTGCTTGAGGAAGATACTTGAGGAAGATGCTTGAGGAAGATACTTGAGGAAGGTGCTTGAGGAATATGCTTGAGGAAGATGCTTGATGAAGATGCTTGAGGAAGATACTTGAGGAAGATACTGGAGGAAGGTGCTTGAGGAAGATGCTTGAGGAAAATACTTGAGGAGGATACTTGAGGAAGATGCTTGAGGAAGATACTTGAGGAAGATGCTTGAGGAAGATACTTGAGGAAGATGCTTGAGGAAGATGCTTGAGGAAGATACTTGAGGAAGATACTTGAGGAAGATGCTTGAGGAAGATACTTGAGGAAGATGCTTGAGGAAGATACTTGAGGAAGATACTTGAGGAAGATGCTTGAGGAAGATACTTGAGGAAGATGCTTGAGGAAGATGCTTGAGGAAGATGCTTGAGGAAGATACTTGAGGAAGATGCTTGAGGAAGATGCTTGAGGAAGATGCTTGAGGAAGATGCTTGAGGAAGATACTTGAGGAAGATGCTTGAGGAAGATGCTTGAGGAAGATACTTGAGGAAGATGCTTGAGGAAGATGCTTGAGGAAGATGCTTGAGGAAGATGCTTGAGGAAGATGCTTGAGGAAGATGCTTGAGGAAGATACTTTAGGAAGATACTTGAGGAAGATGCTTGAGAAAGATGCTTGAGGAAGATGCTTGAGGAAGATGCTTGAGGAAGATACTTGAGGAAGATACTTGAGGAAGATACTTTCAAGCAAGGTAAACTGTTGCTTCTTGGTGAACTCTCTCTCTCTCTCTCTCTCTCTCTCTCTCTCTCTCTCTCTCTCTCTCTCTCTCTCTCTCTCTCTCTCTCTCTCTCTCTCTCTCTCTCTCTCTCTCTCTCTCTCTCTCTCTCTCTCTCTGCTTACTGTCAGAAAGTTGATGGGTTTTCCTCTTTTGCAGTTTCTCAGATATACAAGGCCCTTAATAAAATAATCCGCATGCAGCGTTCTAGCCTCAGTGCCGGGCAGACGGGGAATCCAATAAAAGCCTAAGGG
>CM065690.1:51103243-51110743 GCA_017654935.2 Phymorhynchus buccinoides
GAGAGAGAGAGAGAGAGAGAGAGGGGGGTGGGGTGGCGAAGTGTAGGCATGGTAGAGATTGTTGTAGAACAGGGGCGGATCTGAGGGGGGGGGGGGGGGTCCAGGGTTTCCGGACCCCCCCCCCCCCCCTCTTTGCCCCAAGCATGTACCTCATACAAGGGAAAAAAGTAAGATAATGGCTCATTGTTGCTTTAATAAATAATCACTGAATTGCACAATTTTCCGGGGCTTCGCCCCCTGGGCCCATGCAAAATCACTACACCCAGGACCTATGCTGTTCCCTGGACCTCCTTGCGGACCCCCCCCCCACCCCACCCCCCTCACGTATCATTTGGTCCGCCCCTGGTAGAAGATAACGTGAACTAGACTATATCACTCGACCTCACGCGACCGGCCGTGGACTTTAGCTCGTAGCCAAAGTCGGTTAAGTCCAAACATGTTATGTACATACAAAACAGCCCGGCAAGATACGTGGAGAAAGTGCAAGGTCATCTTTACAATGCGTTCTATTATCTATGCGTGTCTATCTGTGCCAGTTTGTCGTTTCCGAGTATGATGTCCAGATAGCCGAGGAGATAGCTAGGTATTCTGGAAGGCGTACACAGGTCTGTGTACACATTAACATTATTCACGAGATATTTCTATTTCCCCATGGCAACACAGTGATAGCCCAGTCTTCATATGACTTACAGCTCACTGTGTTGTCATGGGGAAATAGAACTATCTTGTGAATAGTGTTAACTATTTATCGTCTCATCCGAAAGACTCCTGCAATGAGATGATTTTTTTTTTACAGTGATGGGAAAATCATGGTAGGCCTACAGCTTAGATTTTGGTGAAAGACTATGACTCTCACTCTAGGGGACATTCGCGATGGCTCTTAGAGCTACAGCCCAAGGGATTGGTTGGCCTTTGGGGACCTTCTCCGATTCCAGCTATCTTTCAGTCGTTTTGGTCGAGAGAGTGGGAATGTCCCCGGGGCATCTTAAATGAGACACTGTAACCGGGGCATTGTAACCGAGGTGCCCATGCACTTAGCACACGTTAAACCCAGTGGCAACGAAAAAGTTATTTGGTCAATATTTTCCCCTCCGATTTCCTTCCTCATCAATCACATAAAAACTCGCATGCAAACAAAAAAGGGTGGCGCGACGCGCTCTCCAGGTGGGAGCAACCCGAATTTCACAGAGATGCCTCTGTGACTATAACGTACCTAATACCTAATACCTAATACAGCTCTCATGTTACTATTGGGCCCAACTGCCAGTGTAATGTCAACCAATGACAAAAGCCCTTTGACTAACGGGGCGTACACCCTACTGCTGAGATAAACCACTGACAGTGGGAGATTAGAAAGGGGTAGAAATGTATGGAAAGGATGAGAAAGAAACGGAGAGGAGAAGGGGTGTTAGGGAAGGGGGGTGGGGGAAACGTGAAGATAAATGATGAAGTTCAATTATTGATGATAATACTTTCCACTCTCCAAGGATACGTAAACAACGCGTGCGGATAATTTTGTTTGTTGTTTCTTTAATGTGACCTGATCTGATGTTTGATAAAAAAAAACCACATCTTTAACCCTTTCACCGCCAAAGTCGCATTTTAGCACCACAGTGATTTACCACCTAAGTCACTAAAAGGCATCAAATTGGGGTCTATTATTCAAAGATCCTACTTTTTTAGTTTTCGGAAGTAAGGATAGACGTTATTTTAACTCTGTCACAGAAGAATCCCCAATACTGCAGATGGATTTTGTTCTCTATCCAGGTAAATTTAATGGACATTTTTGGCTGAAATATGGCTGGCGGTGAAAGGGTTAAAAAGTATTATAATCTCTCTCACAAAGAGAGAACGCTGAACGCTGAACATTTTAATGTACATTAGCCTTAGGCCACAATACATGGGACAGGCGGGCGGGGTTTTGATCAAAATTTGGTCCAAATATCACAAACACACAAATATTTCGAATACTACTAGAAACAATAATAATTATAGTAAAAACAAACAAGTATAGTATACATATTAAACTCAACAATTAATTGTCTATCGTCTTGAAGACGGACGAAGGAAAATGGTATTCCATTAAAGCACCTTTCAGTCTGTACAAGAAAAAGTCTTTCATTTCCAACGAAAATAGATCACAATTTTGCAGAGGAAAAGATACACACAATCAACATTATGAAACTAAGTGAAAAGAATGCGCCTATTTGTGCATATAAATAGTTGCACAGCCAAACATGAGGTCGGAAAATCTAAACCAGCATCTTTCTCCTAATGTTAACTGCATGAAATGTATATTTAGACACATTACATCATAAAGAGAGAGAGAGAGAGAGAGAGAGAGAGAGAGAGAGAGAGAGAGAGAGAGAGAGAGAGAGAGAGAGAGAGAGAGAGAGAGAGAGAGAGAGAGAGAAGAGAGAGAGAGAGAGAGAGAGACAGAGAGAGAGAGAGAGAGAGAGAGAGAGAGAGAGAGAGACAGAGATAGAGAGAGAGAGAGAGAGAGAGAGAGAGAGAGAGAGAGAGAGAGAGAGAGAGAGAGAGAGAGAGAGAGAGAGAGAGAGAGAGAGACAGAGAGAGAGTGAGATAGAGAGAGAGAGAGAGAGAGAGAGAGAGAGAGAGAGAGTGAGAGAGAGAGAGAGAGAGAGAGAGAGAGAGAGAGAGAAGAGAGAGAGAGAGAGAGAGAGAGAGAGAGAAGAGAGAGAGAGAGAGAGGAGAATAGAGTAAGAGAGAACAGAGAGAGAGTACATCCAGAGAGAGAGAGAGAGAGAGAGAGAGAGAGAGAGAGAGAGAGAGAGAGAGAGAGAGAGAGAGAGAGAGAGAGAGAGAGAGAGAGAGAGAGAGAGAGAGAGAGAGAGAAAGAGAGAGAGAGAGAGAGAGAGAGAGAGAGAGAGAGAGAGAGAGAGAGAGAGAGAGAGAGAGAGAGAGAGAGAGAATGAATGAATGAATGAATTTTATTTATAGAGGGTAATAGAGTAAGCAATAACATGCTTTTTTACACCCAGCTCTCTGGACAGAGAGAGAGAGAGAGAGAGAGAGAGAGAGAGAGAGAGAGAGAGAGAGAGAGAGAGAGAGAGAGAGAGAGAGAGAGAGAGAGAGAGAGAGAGAGAGAGAGAGAGAGAGAGAGAAGAGAGAGAGAGAGAGAGAGAGAGAGAGAGAGAGAGAGAGAGAGAGAGAGAGAGAGAGAGAGAGAGAGAGAGAATAATTTACTCTTAAGTCTTATCTCCTCCTCCTCCTCATCATCAACAACATGAAAGTCTTTCTCACCCTCCTCGTCATTACTATTCGTGATGGTGTAGGACTAAGTGTCGTCATCCCCCCCACACCCCCACACCCTTTTTGGGGTATCTTTATTAGTCCTTTCTGGGTTTTGCAAAAGAAAAGTAGTCAGCTAAGCAGACTGAAAATGTTAAATCCTGAATTATGAGTTATTTCAGTATCAGAATAATTGATATCGTGAGAAAACGAACCCACCAAAAAGAAATACGCCCTAAATATTGCTGCACATACCGTGTTATGTACGCTGAGGTGAGACAAAAGACCCCCCCCAAATTCATTTATGACCTCTTGTGTGCGAATGATTCTTTCAAACTTTAATCAAATCGTTCCGGCCATATAATATACGTCCGGAATTAATAGATAGCTGTCAATTTGATGCATTTGCTTCAAGGGAAGTAAATCTGTGCGCACACCATACCTTGGTCACTTTGAAACTCGCTTCGCTCCCTTAGACCAAAATGTTGCCTCTGACTTTGCTTTTGTAGTGGTTTGTTGTGGGGAAACCAATCGGTGTAGAGAGTTTTTCTATATAAATTCGGATTTTAAAAAATCTTGCTTGTTTTTTGTTTTTTTTTAGTGTGAACTTTTTTTTTATAGAGTGAACGTAAACTCTATAAATATAAAAAAAAAGTCTGATCTACCACTTCCCTATGTCAAAACCTGAAGTAAAAACCTGTAATCTTCTTTTATTTCTCCTTTTGTTTGTGTACGTTTTGTTTTGTGATGTATGGCTGGAGTGATTTGTGAGAATTTTTTTAATGATTCAAAATCGTTGCGATGCGAATGATGGCTAGGATATTTTGGGCCTGTATCGTTTACAGTTAATACAAAATGTTTGTAGGTTCCAATAGAGGAGAAAAGGGATTGCTTGTGTCCCCGTCGTTTTGCCCCACCTTACCATAAATGACAGCACTTAGTGTTAGCGTAACGTTCATTTATGGATTAAAAAACACACCCAACCCTCCTATTCTTGAAATGTATCCAGAACATTTTAATCAGAAAACCACCCTAAGTTGACACTGTTTACCTTACACTGTTGTGCTTTGTTACTGTTCACTCCAACATGACCCAGCGGTTTTATCAAACAGGGCCTGTATTCACGTTGAGATAGCATGAGACTTAGCATGATGCTAACTTAGAAGCTCTTCCAATGTCCTATAGGATTTAATAGGACTTTTGGAAGAGCTTCTAAGTTAGGCCAGGACAGAGCTGATCTCGAACGAGCCAGCAAAACGAGGTCAGAGTATTTTGTCAGAGTACTGAACCAACACTATCAAGGGCATCTGCGTGCTAGACAGCACAGTCACTTGTTTGGAAGTCTGGACACATTTTGTTGTTGTTGTTGTTTCTGTTGATTTGTTTTAGGTGCATGATAATCTCTCTCTCTTCTCGAACTCTCTCTCTCTCTAGCTCTCTCTCTACTCTCTCTCTCTCAAAACTCTCTAGGTCTCTCAGTCTCTCTATTTTGTCACTGTCAGATGAATTTGTTACAAATGATCGACGCCATACTCATAAAATAATGTTGCCCTTACCAAAACTTGACATATTCAAAACCAGTTTAATGTATTCAGGTGGTGCTCTTTGGAATTCAATCTTAAGTAACAAGGACATCTGCGTGCTAGTCGGGTCAGTCGTATCCGAGTATGTCACCCAGACAGCTGAAGGGGCAGTCACTTGTTTGGAAGTCTGGACACATTTTGTTGTTGCATATGTTATGTGTGTGTGTGTATGTATATATATATATTGTGTGTGTTGAATTGTGTGTGTGTTTGAGTGGAGGCGTTTGTATGTGTGTGTAGTATAGAGATTTTGTAATTCTCTTCATATATCTAACTTTGTTATTTTGTATCTCTTCATTTTTTTCTTGACATTAATTATCTCTCTCAAGATGAAAAGAAGTGTGTCTATGCTTATTCTTTTCTCTCTCTCGATTCGTTCTCTCTTCGTTCGTTCTCTCTCTCTCTCTCTCTCTCTCTCTCTCTCTCTCTCTCTGCTATGGGCGCTTGAGAACATTATTGGAGCTTTTAAAAAAATATCTTTGTTTTGCGGGAAGTTATGTTTATAATGTTAATTTTTCTAGTTGATTTCATGAATCTTGATCTGAGTTCAGGTTAGTATTATGGTGGGTTTTTTATGGATGCATGTTAACGGTTTTTGTATGCACACATATGCACGCACGCGCGCACACACACATATACACACCCACACACAGAGCAGTCGGAGCACGCGCACTCGCACGCACGCGCGCATGCACGTACATGCGCAAACACACGCATGGCCTAAGCTTGAGGAAAAGATGAAAGGCACTTGAGTAAAGTGACCTGTGGCATTGATGTGTGCCCGTTCCTCTGTGCCCCAAAATGTGTCTCTGTGTGTCCCCGTCTCTGTGTGTCCCTGTCACGGTACGTTATCGCGCAAGGACCACACACGTACACACACACACACACACACACACACACACACACACAAGCACACACATACACGCATGCACATACACATACACTCTCTCTCTCACACATGCATGCACATGCGCGTCCACACACACAATCAAGTATGCACGCGCGATTACATCCACACACGCGCGTGTGCGCGCGCACATACACACACACACACACACGCACGTGCCCGTACGCATATGCAATTACACACATACACACACGTACGCGCGCCTCGTTAATACTTAGGGAGTTGACATAGGTTGAAGTGAATAATGATAGCGATGATGGTTTAGATCATAGGAAGGCGTGCTAATGAAAGGAAATTAATTCTATAATTATCAGTTTCACTGACCATTAGTGAACGCCTACCGATATTTGGACCTGCCTGGACGGGTCATTTGGTTATCTGGACATACAAAAAAAGGCCATCCACTCAAGATAGCAAGCCAGGTAAATGTATTTCCAAGTGGCGTGTAAAAATGCTGGGTATCACAGGTAAGAGAAGTATTGTGTGAAACTGGGTTTAATTTGAATTGGTTGCAACAGGGTGTTGGCGATATTTGCGCTTTCCTAGTTATCCATAGGCAACGACTAATTGACACGTTTATTCAAAATTGGTCTGGGCATATTAGAGACAGAGAATATTCGTGTTATCGCTCATTTAAAACTGTCTTTGAAAAAGAAATATACTTTAGTTATATTGATGCATACTGTTTTAGGGTCGCTCTATCTCAAGCTAGATTCTGTGTTCTGCCACTCAATGAAAATATTGAAAGAATCAGTCCCAATGTTCAAGATAAGAAATGTTCTTTTTGCATGAGCCAAGTAGAAGATGAATACCACTTGATATATAAATGTAGTGGACACCGGGGTAAAATGGGGTACTTAAGAACAATCACTCACAATATCCTGACATATAAAAGTGTACGATCCTTAGTTGGCATGCAGGCAAAGGGTCTTCATCGTAGAACAACATAGCAAAGCAAAAAGGTTGCAGTCAGCTTTTTGTTTCATTTATTGATCTTTAAAAACATCAACAATTCTACCCCGTTCTGCCCCATGCCTTGGGAAAAACGGGGTATTGATATGGTGCAACATGGGGAAGCATACCCTTTCACCGCCAGCCATATTTCAGCCCAAAATGTCCATTAAATTTACCTGGGTAGAGAACAAAATCCATCTGCAGTATTGGGGATTCTTCTGTGACATATATAAAATAAGGTCTATCCTTACTTCCCAAAACTAAGACAATAGGGTCTTTGGATAATAGACCCCAATTTGATGCCTTTTAGTGACATAGGTGTTAAATCACTGTGGTGCTAAAAACATGCGACTTTGGCGATAAAAGGGTTAAATGAAAGTGAACTGATCATAAAATGAAGCGAACATCTTTGATTGTTGTTAAATGAAAAGAAACTGAACATAAAATGAAATTAACATCTTTGATTCTTGTTCAATGAAGATAATCTGAACATAAAATGAAATGAACATCTTGTTAAATGAAGCCAAACTGAAAATAAAATGAAATTAAAATCTTCGAGGGCTGTTGTGATGTTTCCTCACTGACTACGTTCTGTCAATCATCTGTTCACACGTGAAGACAGCACTGCTTGCTGCCTGGCCCCCTCATCCCATGATTGTCGATCCGTTTTTCGGGTGTAGTTTCGCGGCATTTTGCTGTCAGCGTCTATAAATAGCAGCAATTAGTGACTCCAATTAGATCTGTATTGACTTCAAATCAACGATCATGAGCATTATGTTATGTGTTCATAATGAGAACATGAAA
>CM065690.1:51118243-51125743 GCA_017654935.2 Phymorhynchus buccinoides
TGCAGCAATAAAGCAATCAACAAAACAACACAATACACGCAGAGACATAGTATACAGAAAAGACAAAAAATTAAAAATGTGACTATTTTATATACTGGTCGGTCTATGGTTTAAATTGCAAGTATGACATATTTGTCTACCCCCATTACCCCCCCCCCACTTTTAATGTTTTCTTAACACCCGCCTTGATGGATCCCCCCCCCCGCCACCCCCAACGCCTCAATTCTCATCCAACTATAAAGCCATTCTTAATTATTTTGTACTTGCATGGATGGTGGTCCCGCTTTGTGGTACAATTTGATAAAAATAATATTTTAGGGGAAGGGGTAGGGTGGGGGGTAATTATTGGTTTTTTTCCTCCTTTCTCTTTTCGATACTTTCTACTTTACATACTAATAAACTATTTTGATACGGGAGCTGCATTATCCCCAATTTTGAACATTTCAATACCGATGCATATACATATACAGGACAGAATCCTACCCACAAAAGTCGCAGAAATTCAGGTAGGAGAAGAAGAAGACGAAGAAGAAGAAACAGAAAAGACCGAATCAGCATCACCAGCAACACCATATGGAGAGAGTGGAGAACGAAAGAAGAAACTGAAGAAGGAGAAGAAGAAGAAGAAGAAGAAGAAGAAGAGGAAGAAGAGGAGCAGATGTCCTCTGTACATGCTACAGTCCAGCATCGTTCGTGTGGTAACGGAGGTGGACAGATTCAGGACCTACCGTTGCCTGCCTGTTCTGCCCGGAGGGGAAAGGATCCTGCATCTGGCTGCGTCGGTTTTGGTCGTTACTGAATGTGAGCCAGTGAGAGAGAGAGAGAGAGAGAGAGAGAGAGAGAGAGAGAGAGAGAGAGAGAGAGAGAGAGAGAGAGAGAGAGAGAGAGAGAGAGAGAGAGAGAGAGAGAGAGAGAGAGAGAGAGAGAGAGAGAGAGAGAGAGAGAGAGAGAGAGAGAGAGAGAGAGAGAGAGAGAGAGAGAATGAATGAATGAATTTTATTTTATTTGAATGAATGAATGAATTTTATTTATAGAGGGTGATAGAGAGAGGCAGACAGACAGACAGACAGAGAAACAGACAGACAGATAGACAGAGAGGGTGACAGACAGACGGAGAGAGAAGAAGACAGAGAGAGAGTCGTTACTGAATGTGAGCGAGTGAGAGAGAGAGAGAGAGAGAGAGAGAGGAGAGAGAGAGAGAGAGAGAGAGAGAGAGAGAGAGAGAGAGAGAGAGAGAGAGAGAATGAATGAATTTTATTTTATTTGAATGAATGAATGAATTTTATTTATAGAGGGTGATAGAGAGAGGCAGACAGACAGACAGACAGAGAAACAGACAGACAGATAGACAGAGAGGGTGACAAACAGACGGAGAGAGAAGACAGAGAGAGAGTCGTTACTGAATGAATGTGAGCGAGTGAGAGAGAGAGAGAGAGAGAGAGAGAGAGAGAGAGAGAGAGAGAGAGAGAGAGAGAGAGAGAGAGAGAGAGAGAAACGGACAGACAGATAGACAGAGAGGGTGACAGACAGACGGAGAGAGAAGACAGAGAGAGAGAGAGAGGGGTGGGAAGAAAAGGCTGCAGCGATTGGCTACATTTTTCTTTTTCTTTTTATCGTCCTCCGGTCTGGAACAGACACATATGGGACATTAGTAGATATAAAGATGGTGGGAACGATACCGGAGGCAATGCCCAGAGGCAGCGCAACACCAGTAAAGTCCCGAACTTTTAACAATACAGATATGTATATGATTGGAGGCAGCGCAACACCAGTAAAGTCCCGAACTTTTAACAATACAGATATGTATATGATTGGAGGCAGCGCAACACCAGTAAAGTCCCGAACTTTTAACAATACAGATATGTATATGATTGGGTCGCTAAATAATGGGTGGGAGTGAGTGAGCGAGTGATAGATAGAGGGAGGAAAGGAGGGAGGAGAAAGAGAATAAAACAATGATTGAGTAAATGGATGAGGGAGCGTGTGAGTGAATGGTTGAGAGAGATATATATATAGACAGACAGACACAGAGAGAGACAGACAGACAGAGAGAGAGAGAGAGAGAGAGAGAGAGAGAGAGAGAGAGAGAGAGAGAGAGAGAGAGAGAGAATCGGTAAAGAGTGAGCATAAAAACTTTTTCTCCCAAAGGACCACCAACAAGAGCTCACCGTGAGTGTGCGATCAAAGATCTAACCTGACGTTTTGCTTTTTTCCTACCGCCCAGTGCCGAGAATCGAAATCTGGACCTTACCCACCGTTCTGGAATTTCCGGGCCACCAGACCGTGTTGCCTCACAGGCCTTTGCAGGTTCAGTGCTATGAAACCAGCAGACCCATGGAACCCCCGATGGATGTTAGGGTAGGAAAAGACTGTCTCTCTCATCTGTCTCTGTCTCCGTCTCTTTGCCTTTGTCTCTGTTTGTCTGTCTGTCTGTGTGTCTGTCTCAGTGTTTGTATGTCTGTCTGCCTTTGTATCTCATCTCTTCTCCACCCCTCTTTCCCCTTCTCTCTCTCTCTCTCTCTCTCTCTCTCTCTCTCTCTCTCTCTCCCCTCACCCTTCTCTCTCTCTCTCTCTCTCTCTCTCTCTCTCTCTCTCTCTCTCTCTCTCTCTCTCTCTCTCTCTCTCTCTCTCTCTCTCTCTCTCTCTCTCTCTCTCTCTCTCTCCTCTCTCTCTCTCTCTCTCTCTGTAGGTGTGTGTGTGTGTGTAGTGTAGTGTGTGTGTGTGTGTGTGTCTGTGTGTGTGTGTGTGTCTGTGTGTGTGTGTGTGTGTGTGTGTGTGTGTGTGTATGTATGTGTGTGGTCTATGATATTTGAATTTTGTTAATGATGTTTGTATTTTTGCTTGATCTTGAAAATGTAATGTGTTTTTCCCCATTTTTGCTTATTTGCATTGTTTCTTGTTTTCTTGTTATTTGATAGTCATGGTTTGTTTTTTCCCTCCTTGAGGGCATGGTGTAAAGAAGCGAAAGCTTATCTGTTTACCCTCATTAAAAAACATTCGTATTCGTATTCTCGTATTCTCTCTCTCTCTCTCTCTCTCTCTCTCTCTCTCTCTCTCTCTCTCTCTCTCTCTCTCTCTCTCTCTCTCTCTCACTCTCCCTCCCTCTCGTTATCTATCTATTTATTCCTCTTCCTCTGTCCCACATTCTTGCTCGCATGCTCTCTCTTTCCCAATGTAGGCCTATGTGTTTTGAAGAATGAGTTAGTGAGTGAGCACACGCGCGTGTGTGCCTGTGTTCATGTGCGTCTTCGTATTTGGAATGTGTTAGAATCTGTAGATAGTTTAAAGGGGCACCCTGACGGACGTGTTTTTGCAAGAAACACGTCGAGATCACCAGGAAAACACCCTTTACAGAGATCGCAACACTCACTCTGCTCTGTTTTCCTATAAATCAAACCGTCAAATCGGCGATTCCTCCTTGGCGGATGTGCTGGGAGTTAAATTATTTCAGTGAAGTCACATCTTTTTCTAATGGCCGCCTATGTTTAGACCAAATCGTTTGCACGAAATTTCCACAATACAAGCCTTTTCTTTCTTTTTTTTACAGTTTACCAAAAGGAGTTTTGCTCACAACAAAGGAAATAGCTCCTTTTTTTTTGCTGCGCTACAAAGAAGAAAAAGCTTCAACCACAATGAGTGGCCTCCACCCACCCCATCCAAAATGGCTTCTCTCTCCGGCAACTCCGCCAAGGAGGAATCGCCATTTTGACGGTTTGATTTCTAGGAAATCAGAGCAAATTAAGTGAGTGTTCCGATCCTTGAAAAGGCTGTCTTTCTGGTGACCTCGACGTGTTTCTTGCAAAAACTCATCCGTCAGGGTGCCCCTTTTAACCTTTGACGTGAGCTGTGCTTTAATGTAGGTGTCTAGTGATGCATTATTTGCTCACTGAAATTGTTAGCTACACACTCCTGCGTTTTCCGGTCTGATCTGTTTGACAGATTCGTTTGTTTCACAAAGACACCACCCTCGTGTCTGTTTGCGGGGAAACGGGGCAACAGTGTGACGACACGCACGACACCATCAGCGAAACAGACAACCAAAATGGCGACACTGACAACAACAACAACAACAACAACAACAACAACAACAACAACAACAACAGCGACAACTCAAGGAAAAACGAGCCAACTAAACAACAAAACTTCCGCTTCCCCGAGAGACCCACAACCGAACAACAAATCCGAATTCACGGAAAACTTAACCAACGAGGAAACGGAAGAACAAGAACAGGAAGAAGAAGAGGACTGGAAACCGGATATCCGGTACAACACTGACGTCACTTCCGAGCACGCGTTGCACGTGTGTCTGACGTCCTACACGCTGAGCTGTCACAGTGGCGGCACTTACTGGTGTACCTTTGATTATCTGATGGGGGTGGAGGAGGGTAGAGCAGTGGTCCTCACGCAGGTCACTCACGCCCACATACTAATGCAAGGTGAGTCCGGTACTGACGCTGCACCTCAATTGCGCGGATAATGATTATCACTGTACTCAATTGCGCCGTTTGTTCTTCACCAGTTGCGCCGAATGTAATGTTTATTGCATAAATGTAACACCAAGAGAACGTCTACAACATTAAGCGCACACAAAGATGTTTACCAGGATTCTTATTGAAATATTCATTTGCTTTTTCTTCTTCTTCTTCTTCTTCTTCTTCTTCTTCTTCTTCTTCTTCTTCTTCTTCTTCTTCTTCTTCTTCTTCCCATTGATCGTTTGTATGTGTATGTGTGTATATATGTGTGTGTTTGAGTGGGGGGAGGTATGCATCTATGTACATGCGCGCATGCGTATCTGTGTACGCGTGTTTGTGCATGTATTTGTGCTTGTGCGTGATTTTATGCGTATGTGTGCGCATTCATGTGCGCGTATTTTCTTTCAGTGAACCCGCAAAAGCCAGAGATGACGGTGGACAAAGACCTGCTACTATACTCTCCCGGCGCCGCCATCACTGTCACGTGCTCAGCTTTCATTGGTGGACCAGAGCTGTCCGCTAATTGGTCGTGGCAGATATGTCGCCATGGCAACTGTTCCCAAACAGCCAATGGCTGCTTATCCGTGTCTTGTCGTGTGGCAGCGAAGGTATGGTTTGGTCTACATAAAATTATCATTCAGCAATTTTTTTATTCTTATCTTAATCAACAGTTTTGACAACGGCTTGTACTGCATTTGTGAGACACGACCTAAAACAACAACTTGTAATTAGCTAAAAATGCATAGGGTAAGACGGGGTAAAAAGCCCATGGGCAGGTAAGAAGCCCATGCCAATTATCTCATGAAATAAAGCAAATTTCAGTCACATTTTCCCCATGAGACGAGTGTTAATGTTTAGCATTCGTCTCATGGGAAAATGTGACTGAAATTTGATTTATTTCATGAGATATTAGGCATGGGCTTCTTACCCGCCCATGGGCTTTTTACTCCGTCTTCCACTATTTCAATAGTGCTAACCTCAGCCAAGATACAGTTCAGTTTCACAAGTTTAAGCCATGTTGACGAGATACAGGGGTGCAACTTCTCCTGCTATACAAGGATTTCCTGTTTTTGAATTTTACCAGAAAAGGAATTTCCTTTTTTGTCTTAATTTGTCAAACAAGATCTTTGTGTGTCTACTGTATTTTTCAAACACTTTAAAATAGCATTTGTATAAATTGTGGAAAGAGCAAACTAAAATACCTTCATAAATCAATTTTTTCTTCAGCTGCAGGGGGACATTACCCCTAGACCCCGGCCTTTCAGGTTTTTATTTTTATTTTGTGTACTTGCATCCATGAGGATGTATTCGAAGCTAACATCAAGAACAAATCCCTAAGAGTACGCGCGCACATACATCTACAAAGGCTGTATGCAACACTGTGTTATTGTTTTTCCTTTGCTTGCATTAGGTTTTTGTATTCACTCACTTACCTAACAAATGTATGCATTCATTTATGTTTTTATTTCTTCACATCTTTATTACCTAGCCAGTCTCTGTTTTCATTGGTCTCTGTGTGTCTGTGCATCGATTTTCTGGAGAGAAAAAACCTACTGGACATATTTCTAATCATCTTTAAAAAAAATAGGTGCTGACCTTGACTTTGAAAACTGACATTCTCTTCTTTGTGCTATATATTTCATGTCCAAGCTGAATCTCATGAACCAGTAAATAGAATCGCTTCATATTTTGTGTGGTGGTGTATCACAGTGCAGGGATGATCGCGCAAAAAAAAAGAAAGAAAAAAAAGTGCTGACCTTGAAAACCAAAATTTATTCTTGTGGCCATAATTATGTTTCACATCATTGGACTTCGGTGCATTGGCTTATGGTAAGTCTGAATATTGGGTACCGATGAAGGTCAAAGTCAAGGACGTAGGCCTTGGATGTATCAAATTAGGTGTTTTAGCCAAATCTTTCACAGTTTTAAAGTTACAGGCTTCAAATTTGGCAGGCTGGTAGACTGGGTCAAGGTCATGTGTGGTGCGAAGTATTGTTAACCTATGCCTCTGCGCTTTAGGAAAACCCTCCTTTAGCCAGTGCTGTCATGTTCCTTAGTCACTGTGTTGGTCAGTTACTGACTGGGCAGTGAGACAGGGAAAGGTGGATACGTTCAGGGGAAGGAGACAGTGGGGGAGGGAGGAGAAGAGCTACTCAGGCAGGTTTCGAGGTTTGCACATGTGTCGGTCAGCGCGTATGCTATACATCCGTCTGGCCGGGTGTGCACTGTCACAGTGCATTTCTAGTTTAATAATTTATTCACCTGTCTGTTAACTTATTTATTTGTTGATTGATGAATATAATACATTGGCTTATTGGTTCCCGAGCGAAGCTTCGGGAAGTAGTGTTTTTGTTTCATCCGTCCGTGCGTCCGTGCGTGCGTGCGTCCGTCCGTGCATGCGTCCGTCCAGCCGCGTTTTATCCTGAACCGCCTGACAGAATCGCTTCAAAGTTTGTGTGGTTGTGTGCCACCAAGAGAGGAATGCATCCTCGCATAGATTATCGCAATCGTGACCCTGACCTTTGCGTATGACCTTGAAAACCTAAAATATGTAAAGGGTCATAACTTCTACACCGTTGGACTTAGGAGTCTTCAGATTTGGCATGCAGGTGCATTGGTGTATGGCAAACCCGATGGTGGTAAAGCGATCAAGTAAATGTCAAGGTCAAGGAGATCAGTAGGCCTTGAAAGTGGTTGGGGTCTAAAAATTGGGTTTTAAGCCATATTTTTCACATTAATTTTGTGCTTGACAGAAGCGCTTCAGATTGTGTCTCCTGGTGTATGTCGTAGAGTAGAAGACATCCGAGCATAAAGTATTGGCGTGCTGACCTTGACCTTGAAGTTTGACCTTGAAAAGCGAAATTTCCTTCTTTACGCTAGATATTTCTTGTCTGAGCTGTATCTTGTTATTTATTAAGTATTTTTTGCAATTGCTTAGTTTCTAGTCACTGGAGCGCAGATGCGTCATGCTGCTGCCATGCGCCCAAATTCGCCCGCTCGGGAACTTATCTGCCGCTCGGCGATCCAA
>CM065690.1:51130743-51135743 GCA_017654935.2 Phymorhynchus buccinoides
CTGTATAAAGTATTATCCAACAACCACATTCTAGACTTACATTCACATATTTAGATCATCAATACACGATTGTCGTAACTTGAAGGCACAGACAAGAAATGTAGCCAAATTTACTATTTTTGCTTGATTCACTCCTCAAAACGTTAATAAGTCTTACATTTAAGTCATCATCTTCATTTACACAAAAATTAAACTGGTTTCTGATCTGACTGTATAAAGGGCATTTGAACATAAAGTGACTTTCGTTCTCTTGTGTATTTAAGCAGACTGGGCATGCTGTGTTAGCTGTAGTTGGTGCAAAGCGATGTTTATGTACATTTAAAGGAGACACACCCATTCTAAACTGAGCCAATATATTTCTGTATCCCTCAATATAAAGTACACTGATATATTTCTCTCTCAAAAACACATGTTTTAATTTACCATACACAGACAGCCTTAAACTATTGTCTAAATGGTTACGCCACCGATGACAAAAATTACTAAATAACCTTTCCTTCAATACTTTTATAAAATTAGATTCATCCCCACATCCAAAAACCCAAACCTCTTCAAAACCATTTTCACACAATAATTTATTTATTTGAGAAGCCCAGGTTACATTTCCATTTCGATGTAACGAAAGTAACATATTGTATGCTTTCTTGGAAAATCTGCTGTCTGGTTGTTTCAAAAGCCTAAACCAATATTTAATACACCTAGTAATTGCGGTTATTAAAAGCGAATTACCAGTGACAACATAGAGGAAAGCGGCCTAATTCGCCGTAGACAACATCATTTGCCGATTTATTTCTAACGTGAAGAAATCTTTTACACGCATACAAATGCACTTGCTCAATCTGATGGTATGGTTTATAACCCCAAATTTCAGCCCCATACATAAGCACAGGAACTACCTGTGCATCGAAGAGTTTGAAGAAAACATCTGGTGAGTTACACCCTATTCTCTTCAAACTACACAATATTTCATTTGTACATCTTTTACCTTTGAGTTTTTTGCCTGATCCATTGAATAAGTAAAACTCTTTCTGGTGGAAAAAACGAGACCTAAATATTTATACGAATTAACTACCTCCACTTGTTTACCATTCAAAAACCACTTTTCACAAGAACGAAGGAAACCACCTTTTCGAAAAACAATTATCTTAGATTTTTCTAAATTAACAGTCAGTTTCAGTCTTTCAGTTTCTTTTTGGAGAACGTTTAGCTGGTGCTGGAGACCTATCACAGTAGAGGCTAGAAGAGTGAGATCATCAGCAAAAAGCTCATTATACTCAAGTAGACCCAATACATGAATTTCACGTGAATCATGACTCACATCTTCAAAATGGCATAGCATTCAAAGAAAATCGTATGTGGTGTAGGGCATGCGATTTTTGTGTGACTGATGAGGAAGGAAAGGGGAGTGGGGGTAAATTTGGACCAAATGACAACTTTTTCGTTGCCACTAAGTGCATGGGCACACGGGACCTCGGTTTATCGTCTCATCCGAAAGACTCCACGTTCAGACCGTTAAGGCCTAGTGCAAAGTGAGAGGAAAAATCCCCTGTACCCAGGTTCGAACTCGGGTTTACTTGACACCGGGCGAACGCGTTACCTCTGTGCCAGTCTACACTGACAATTTTCAACGATACATTTTGATGGGTATACGCCATTTGTCTAAAACTACGACTTTTCCGCTTTCCCATCTTCCCTTTTTCTTCTTCTCTTTTTTATTTTATTTCGTTCACTTCTAGACGTGTTCACGGGTGTACTGTTGCCAGTCATCATGACCTTCAGCTTCGTCATTGCAATTGGCGTCTTCCTCTCCATCGCTCGTCGACGATACCACGGAATGCAGAGACGTCGGCGCACGCAGATACGGAAAAACACGAGTCGAACCGACCACTTCCGAAAGAAACCACGTGGTCTGCCTCCTCGTGAGACGTCAAACAATGGGGTAGGAATTGCGTATATTATTATTATCATCGTTGTCGTTGTCATCATTGCCGTCAACATCATCAATCATCTTTTCTTCATCTTCTTTTACATTATTATTACAACAGCAGTTGTTGTAGCATAAATATAGCAGCATTATCATCATCATCGCCATTGGCATCTGTCGTTTTTGTCATCGTCGTCAACATCAACTTCATCATATCTTCAACAGCTAATCCTGGTATGGGAACTCTCTGAAAGATAAGATCCTTCCCTGCAGTCACTGCAAATTGCAGTTTTGCTAAATAATATGAAAACGTTGATAAAATAATCAACTTTTAATAGGCCCAATCATTCAGAAATATTCATTACGAAATGGACGTCATTTAAGACTGACTCTAATTCTTTTTCTTTGTCGAGTTTTGAGTCTTTTGTGTGTGGTTAGATTTTGTTGATAAAAAATGTTTCAGTCCGTGCAATGGGAGCTGAATCGTCATTGTTTGTTCGTTTGTCTTTCTGTCCGTGCAATGGGAGTTGAATCGTCGTTTGTTCGTTTGTCTTTCTGTCTATGGAATGGGAGTTGAACCGTCATTGTTTGTTCGTTTGTCTTTCTGTCTGTGCAGTGGGAGTTGAACCGTCATTGTTCCTTTGTCTTTCTGTCCGTGCAATGGGAGTTGAACCGTCATTGTTCCTTTGTCTTTCTGTCCGTGCAATGGGAGTTGAACCGTCATTGTTCGTTTGTCTTTCTGTCTGTGCAATGGGAGTTGAACCGTCATTGTTCCTTTGTCTTTCTGTCCGTGCAATGGGAGTTGAACCGTCATTGTTTGTTCGTTTGTCTTTCTGTCTGTGCAATGGGAGTTGAACCGTCATTGTTCGTTCGTTTGTCTTTCTGTCCGTGCAATGGGAGTTGAACCGTCATTGTTCCTTTGTCTTTCTGTCTGTGCAATGGGAGTTGAACCGTCATTGTTCGTTTGTCTTTCTGTCCGTGCAATGGGAGTTGAACCGTCATTGTTCCTTTGTCTTTCTGTCTGTGCAGTGGGAGTTGAACCGTCATTGTTCCTTTGTCTTTCTGTCTGTCCACAGGCCACGTGGGAGTTGAACCGTCATTGTTCCTTTGTCTTTCTGTCTGTGCAATGGGAGTTGAACCGTCATTGTTCCTTTGTCTTTCTGTCCGTGCAATGGGAGTTGAACCGTCATTGTTTGTTTGTCTTTCTGTCTGCAATGGGAGTTGAACCGTCATTGTTCGTTTGTCTTTCTGTCTGTGCAATGGGAGTTGAACCGTCATTGTTCGTTTGTCTTTCTGTCTGTGCAGTGGGAGTTGAACCGTCATTGTTCCTTTGTCTTTCTGTCCGTGCAATGGGAGTTGAACCGTCATTGTTCGTTTGTCTTTCTGTCTGTGCAATGGGAGTTGAACCGTCATTGTTCCTTTGTCTTTCTGTCTGTGCAATGGGAGTTGAACCGTCATTGTTCGTTTGTCTTTCTGTCTGTGCAGGCCACGTGGGAGTTGAACCGTCATTGTTCGTTTGTCTTTCTGTCTGTGTGGGAGTTGAACCGTCATTGTTCGTTTGTCTTTCTGTCTGTGCAATGGGAGTTGAACCGTCATTGTTTGTTCGTTTGTCTTTCTGTCTGTGCAATGGGAGTTGAACCGTCATTGTTCGTTTGTCTTTCTGTCTGTGCAATGGGAGTTGAACCGTCATTGTTCGTTTGTCTTTCTGTCTGTGCAATGGGAGTTGAACCGTCATTGTTCCTTTGTCTTTCTGTCTGTGCAATGGGAGTTGAACCGTCATTGTTCCGTTTGTCTTTCTGTCTGTGCAGTGGGAGTTGAACCGTCATTGTTCCTTTGTCTTTCTGTCTGTGCAATGGGAGTTGAACCGTCATTGTTTGTTTGTCTTTCTTTCTGTCTGTGTGGGAGTTGAACCGTCATTGTTTGTTCGTTTGTCTTTCTGTCTGTGTGGGAGTTGAACCGTCATTGTTCGTTTGTCTTTCTGTCTGTGCAATGGGAGTTGAACCGTCATTGTTCGTTTGTCTTTCTGTCCGTGCAATGGGAGTTGAACCGTCATTGTTTGTTTGTCTTTCTGTCTGTGCAATGGGAGTTGAACCGTCATTGTTCGTTTGTCTTTCTGTCCGTGCAATGGGAGTTGAACCGTCATTGTTCGTTTGTCTTTCTGTCTGTGCAATGGGAGTTGAACCGTCATGATTCGTTCGTTTGTCTTTCTGTCCGTGTGCAGGGCACGTGGGAGTCGAACCGTCAGTCGGCCATGATCTTCCTGAAGGCCGCCATGACAGTGCTGGTGGATATGAGTGAGGAGGATATGGAGAAGGAAGGTGGGTGGGAGGGTGGGTGGGTTTGTGCAGTTTTATATAGATGGTTCCACTCCATTGGCGTTCTGTTGAAGGAAAGAGTTTTGGGTGATATTTTGTGGACGTGATCTTCATTTAAGCTCTGTTGCTGAATTGTGTGATGTTTTGAGGACGTGACCTTCATTCACACTCTGTTGCTGAATTGCCCATGCCAATTATCTCACGAAATAAAGCAACCGTCATTGTTTGTTCGTTTGTCTTTCTGTCTGTGTGGGAGTCACATCGTTTGCCCATGAGACGAGTGTTAAAGTTTAGCATTGGTCTCATGGGCAAAATTGACTGAAATTTGCTTTATTTCATGAGGTAATTGGCATGGGCTTCTTACCCGCCCATGGACTTTTTACCCCGTCTTCCCCTATTGCAGTGCCTCCAGGATCGACCCTCAAAACCTATCTTTATAATAAATGTCCCATATGTAGGCAGAGTCAAAGCGAGTGGCAGATGTAACTTCCTCTAATCTGCCACTCTCTTTGACTCTGCCTTTTCCCTTTGCTTTCTATCATCTACTATCTTTCTGACTTATTGACCCATTCTCCTAGTGCCTTTCAAATAAAAAAAAGTCTTCCAAATAATTTTTCTCCCTTGAGCTCCTCTGAAATCGGAATGTGTCGACTGTACGCAGCGGGGAGACCAGTGAAAACTGAAAACCGGACACATACGTACCTTACCCATTATGGCCATGGCATGGGAACGAAGAAGAAGAAGTAGAAGGAGAAGTAGGC
>CM065690.1:51140743-51155743 GCA_017654935.2 Phymorhynchus buccinoides
CCAGTCATTCCTAATTACATTGTTTCTAATTTTGATTTATTTGATTCCATATTTGACACACACACACACACACACACACACACACACACACACACACACACACACACACACACACACACACACACACACACAGAGACACAGAGTGTGCAGATGCATGCACCCATACAGACACACAAGCACTCGCGTACAGCGCGCGTCCACGCGCCCACAAACATATAAACATATTATGTAGGTCCTACATACACACCCTTACATACAAGCATGCACACACACACGCACGCTTCTGTCTTCCTTTCTTTCTTTCTTCCTTCCTTCCTTCACTCATCCATGTATTCGTTCTATCCTATCTATAATCCTACCTCCTTCTCTTGTTATCATTCATGCACCGTTTCATGCATTCCTCCCTTGGACACTTTCACACTTTCACTACTCCTGTGAGTAGACGATCCTCCGCCTCCTCCTCCTTCCATTCCTCCTCCTCCCCCCGCCCCCACCTCCTCACTCATGCCCGAGATGACGGACATGGAGGACTCTGGACGGAAGGGGACGGGGTCGGTCAGACTGGTGTGACCGTCAGCAAACTGGATGACGTCCGGCAAGCGGTCCGGCAACTTGTACGGGTTGTCCGATCCGGCGAAAAACGAGGGCGTGGATTCCTAAAGGTCAAAACGACACAGAGAGAGAGAGAGAGAGAGAGAGAGAGAGAGAGAGAGAGAGAGAGAGAGAGAGAGAGGTAGTCATTAAGCATGGGTGAAGAAATTATATTTTGAAATGGATTTATAAGTAGCTCCACCCCCCCACCCACCCACCCCCCCGAGTGCTTACATCCATGCACGTGAACGCATATACAATTATGCGCGCATAAACGTGTGGGCACACAGACACGCACGACACGCATAAGCAAAGGCAATATCAGACTGTCCGATTAAATCGAGCGAATCAGGTTGTGAATTTTGCGCAACTGAACAATGTACTGTGAATTTATGAGATACAAAGTTTAGTTTTGCGAAACACAATCTGCTTCTTTTTCGGCTGTCTGTGATCCCTGGAGTCTTTAAGCCAGGGTACGACAACAACGACAACGACAACCCTACGGCATAGAGCATTATATCTTCTCACCTGTAAACGCTTGGCCAGCAAAGGAGGCTCGAAGAAGACTTTGTAGGCCGGTTCCTCCACAGGCTTCTGCTTCCTGGGGCTGACGAACGCCTGCACGGACACGGGACTGTCCGCCACGGACAACAACCTCTTCTCCCTCCTGACAGCGAGCTCTCGCTCCTGTTCGGCAGTCACCGGGGGCTTTAAGCACTTGCCAACAACTTGCCCGTGAAATATCTTCGAGTTCATGTGCTTGAGATCCATGAAGAACAGAGGCGTGCTCGCTTCGCCGGCTAACTTCACCTTGAGTTTGGTCAACAAGACTAGAGAATTCACCGATTTCGAGGATCCCCGTTTTTGATCTGATCCCCTTTTTTTCAGTCGAGGACTGAGACCCGTTCTGGAGGAGCTTCTTTTATTAAAACCTGCATCATTTTCATCATCGTCGTCATCGTCGTCATTGTTCTCCTCTTCTTGTTGCAGGGGAAGGCCGTTAAGTCGAAGATTAAAATCGTAGTCGTCACCGTCATCGTCAGAATCGTCGTTGTGGCGAAAGCGGTGAGGAGGGAATTGTAACCCGCTTCGGTCGATTTCGCCCCGAGCGATTTTGTCCTGGATCTCCGCTTGCGTCATATCCGGGAGGACGCGCATGACGACGGCGGAAGTGGTGACGTTTTTCTCGCTGACGCGCAGGCGCGGGAAGTCGGCTTCCATCCGCTCGCGGTCCTTCATTCGCGCGCGGAGTTTCTGGCAGTCTCGGCACACTCCTGGGCCCATGACCTCACAGCACTGGCGAGAGACGCTCATCTTGCGGGCTTCTGAAATGTGAAGAGAAACGACAGGAGATAGTTCTTTGTTCTAGCCATTTTGTGTCATGGGGTAAGAGAGTCTTCTGCTTGTCAGTTTATTGTCTTTGCTAAAAGAGTAGCAAGTGATAGTTCCAGTTTTAGAGCAAATGATTAAAGATAGGGCCTGGTAGGTATGAAATATGCAGAAACAGCGTGCATCATCATCATCATCATCATAATCATCATCATCAATTTATCATCATTATCATCATCATCATCAATTTATGATGATGATGATGGTGATCATCGTCATCGTCATCATCATCAATTTAGCATCATCATCATCAGTTTAGCATCGTCATCATCATCATTAATTTATCATCATTATCATCATCATCAATGTTATCATCATCATCAATGTTATCATCATCATCAATTTATCATCATCATCATCATCATCATCAATTTAGCATCATCGTCATCATCATCAATGTTATCATCATCATTAATATCATCATCATCATCATCATCATCATCACTGTCATCATAAAATAATCATCATAAAATCAAACATCCCGTACATTAGCACTAGAACACACAGTATCGGGTTAAGATATCATTCATTCAAACAAATGCTGAGAGAAAAGGAAGGAAGGAACCATAGAGAAAACAGACAACTAACTGATGGATAATATGCACGGGGAACGACTTTCAGCACCTTGTCCCTCTGACGCCATTGCAGTACAACTAACTGATGGATACTATGCACGGGGAACGACTTTCAGCACCTTGTCCCTCTGACGCCATTGCAGTACAACTAACTGATGGATAATATGCACGGGGAACGGCTTTCAGCACCTTGTCCCTCTGACGCCATTGCAGTACAACTAACTGATGGGTAATATGCACGGGGAACGGCTTTCAGCACCTTGTCCCTCTGACGCCATTGCAGTACAACTAACTGATGGATAATACGCACGGGGAACGGCTTTCAGCACCTTGTCCCTCTGACGCCATTGCAGTACAACTAACTGATGGATGCACGGGGAACGACTTTCAGCACCTTGTCCCTCTGACGCCATTGCAGTACAACGAACTGATGGATGCACGGGGAACGACTTTCAGCACCTTGTCCCTCTGACGCCATTGCAGTACAACGAACTGATGGGTAATATGCACGGGGAACGACTTTCAGCACCTTGTCCCTCTGACGCCATTGCAGTACAACCAAAGATATTCTAAAAGGGTAAGATGGATTACTTAAAAGCTCGGCGAACCGGGCTGATAGAGTTATCGTTAGTGGGGACGTGTACACTATTCACAGTGGAGGCTATCCAAAAACTCGGACTGGAACTTGAACGGAGAATTCAACTGGCCTATCGATGCGTAAAATGTGTCACGTTTCAAAGGGACATAACCAGTGTTTCTGTCCTCACTACTCAAAATAGGGAAAAGAGACCGGATGTTTATCTTCCCCTGTACAGTCTTTGGTACAACAGCCTATTGTGTGATTCAGACTAGATCATGTGAACTGGCGATAACAAGTATATGAACTGGAATGTGTCCATGCTCTTCTGTCCGTCTAGTTATCAGTATGAGTAGGTCTTTCGATATGTATGTTACTGTTTAGGCCTATCTGCGTCCGTTCGACTGTACGTCCATTTATCTATGTGTCATTCTGTCTGTCTGGCTATCTCTTTTCAAACCTCTTTCGCTTTCCTCTCTCTCTCTCTCTCTCTCTCTCTCTCTCTCTCTCTCTCTCTCTCTCTCTCTCTCTCTCTCTCTCTCTCTCTCTCTCTCTCTCTCTCTCACACACACACACACACGCACACATACACACATGCGTGCGCACACGCACGCACACACACACACACACACACACACACACGCTTCCGCGCGCACATTCTTTCTTCTGTCATTGGTGGACATCATCGGTGCGTGTGTGTGTGTGTGTGTGTGCGTGCGCGCGCGCGCGCGTGCGTGTGTGTATGGAGAGAGAGAGAGAGACAGGGGAGAGTGTGTGTGTCTTGTCTGTCTTTTTGTGTAAATATGTGTATGTTTGTGTGTGTGTCTGTCTGTATGTGTCTGTCTGTGTCTGCATATGTACGCACGCACGCGTTTGTTTACAAGTATACTAACCACTTTCTCTCCCGGGGCCTAAAGGCGAAGCACAGCTCAGTAGCTCAGAACCCAAGGCCGTACTAGCCGTGGTGAGGGCAGACCCCAGCCGACTATCGTGACGACTACAGGGGGCGCTTCGACTGTGTGGGGTCACGCGGGACGTCACGTGATCCGTCGAAATGGCGGAGCGGGGCTTGAGTCGCACGTCGACCGATATCCTGTGGCTTTTTTCGTCGTCGTCTTCTTCTTCTTCCCCGACATGATCATCGTTGTTGTCGTCGTCTTCTTTGTTGCCTTTTCGTGTCTTTTCGTGTTCTTCTGAAAGCTTCCCGCTTCGTTTGCTGGTTCCAGCGTGACCGGGTGGTGAGGTGTAGGTTTCACTGCTTCGCCACCCTCCCTAAAGATTGGGGAAAAGATAGAATGACGGAATGAAGGAGAAATCGAACGGAAAGGCTTACAAACTTACGCACAACACCTAGAGCGTGAAAACGCTACATCAAGCAGCTGCGTGGTAGCATATTCGGTTCCAGTGACCTTGACCTTTGACCAATGACCTCCATGTTCGAACTTGGCCTAGATATTGTAAGTACCTGCATCCACATCCGGGGTGTAGAGCGGCACAGAGGTATCGCGTTCGCCTCGTGCACAATAAACCCGAGTTCGAACCTGGGTAGGTGTTTTTTTTTCCTTTGGACAGACACAAACAGAAATTGGTGGAAATAGCGGTATGTGGGAACAACGGTACGTATGCTTACTTACTGTTCCATCGTCTTTACGTTCATCTATCACAGGCCTATTTGCAAAGCTCACCCCACTGTACCGTACTTACTCCATCAAGGCAATTGCGGTCATCTTCAGATTCCAAAATTCTCTGTGTTCCTAGTACACGAACAAAAATGTTTGGTGAGCGCTCCTTTTCCTTTTCGGCCCCATCAGTTTGGAACTCCTTACCACGCGAAATCCGCCATATCCAGTCCTTGCAATGTTTCAAATCAGCTCTCAAGACCCACCTGTTCAAGCTACATCACAACCTTTAGGCCACATTACTTCTGGACTCTATTCTCACACACACACTCCCCTCCCCCCATATTAGATTCACTGTATGTTGACTGCAATGTCTACGTCAGCTTTGTTGCGAGAGAGAGAGAGAGAGAGAGGAGAGAGAGAGAGAGAGAGAGAGAGAGAGAGAGAGAGAGAGAGAGAGAGAGAGAGAGAGAGAGAGAGACAGAGAGAGAGAGAGAGAGAGAGAGAGAGAGTGTGTGTGTTGATGCTTTGCTCAACTGATTGCATTTTGTATTGTGTTTGTTGGGTGGGGTGAGTGGTGGTGATGGTAACGGTGTGTGTGTGTGTGTGTGTGAGTGCGTGCGTGTGTGAGTGCGTGCGTGCGTGTGTGTGTGTGTGTGTATGTGCGTACGTGCGTGTATGTGTGGGTGGGGTGTGTATGTGTATGCCTATTTGCATGTGCACGAGCGATTATTTGGTTTTGTTGTTGATTTTGTTGCTTTTAATTTTTGTTGTTGTTAAGCGCATAGAGCTCCACATTGGTGGAGGAATGCGCTATATAAATGATTCACTATTATTATTATTATTATTATTATTATTACCCTACTAAACGCAATAGCGTTGTTGAGTTCGCTCAAAGGCTGTGACATGCTTGATCTGAGTCATTGCGCACCATCGAGAAATGGACACCAACAAAAAGCATCGAGAAAAAAATAATTCGGACTTAGACTTCGGGTCAATCAGATTCGCATTATTATAAGCCTATATCTAAAATATTGCATTGTACCGTACTCACCCTACTGAACGCAATAGCGTTGCTGAGGTCGCTCAAGGGCCGTGACATGCCCGAGTCGTTGCGCACCATCTTCTGCGTCTTGGTCAGCACGCGCTGCCGAGACTCCTGCGACATGCGCATGCGCGTGTTCTCCGCCATCTTGTACACGTCATTGAGGCTGAGCTCCCGTGGATGTGGATGCTGCTGGTGTTGCGGCCATGCAGTTCGGCTGAGGGGTCGCGTGGCCATTTTGGATGAAGAGGTGTGTGCTGAAGCCACCCTCTGAGTTCTGGTGGAAACGGCGCGGGTTGCAGGGGTTGACAGGGCGGAGCGTCGTCTGGACAGCTGAACGAAACAGAACAAAATATAAGAACAACTTATATAGGTGAAGACGGGGTAAAAAGCCCATGGGCGGGTAAGAAGCCCATGCCAATTATCTCATGAAAGAAACTAAAAACACAAACAAACAAGATAAAATTCCACCGAATTTTCGACATTTTACTGTCTTTTTCCAGGCAAGGATAAACAGACACTGATACTACAAGTCACATCGTCGTAGCATAAGCAGCAGCAAAATAAAATCGTGAGTCAAACTTATAGGTCTTAAAGACCCCCCACGTCACGTGTCAAATTCCCTCTTATGCTAGGAAAATGTCTTAAGATTTCATACCAGCCATAAGAGGGATAACAGGGCGGAGCGTCGACTGGACAGCTGGACGAAACGGACCAAAAGATAAGAACTTATAGGACATTCATACTTACTAGAAACACACAAACAAACAAGATACAGTTCCACCGAATTTTCGACATTTTGCTGTCTTTAGTCCAGGCGACGATAAACTGACACTGACACAACTGCAAGTCACATCGTCATAGCGTAAGCAGCAGAATAAAATCATCAGTTTTGATCATCCATTTTCATGTTAATTATTGAATCATTGTTCAAATAGAGAACTACTTGCCAAATGGTAGGGGAAGACGGGGTAAAAAGCGCATGGGCGGGTAAGAAGCCCACCCCAATTATCTCATGAAATGAAGCAAATTTCAGTCTCATTTTGCCCATGAGACGAGCGTTAATGTCTAGCGTTCGTCTCATGGGCAAATTTGACTAAAATTTTCTTTATTTCATGAGATAATTGGGGTGGGCTTCTTACCCGCCCATGCGCTTTTTACCCCGTCTTCCCCTACTATCATTGTTTTTTGGGTCGAGCCAACGGGTTCCTTTTGGCTTTTACTTAAAAAAAGAGAAGGTTAGTATCCTTTGACACATAACTTTCAAATGATCAAACATACATCTTAATAAAATGGGGGTGGGGGTGGGGAAAGGAGGATGAATAAGCAGAATAATGTTATACAGTCTACTTACTTTAATTTTTGAATCATATTTTTGTAAAATAATTAATTATTTGCATAACCCCTGTGGGGATACCTGGGGAGGGGGGGGGGAGGGGGCTTTCGTACAAATAGTTCCCCTGCCTTCTGGAAGTTCTGTGCTTGTAACTTCCTCTAGTCAGTCTCTCTCTCTATTTGACTCTGCCTTTTCCCTTTGCTTTCTGTCATCTACTCTCTTTCTGCCTTACTGGTCTATTCCCCTGCCTCTGTTCCAGAAAATCTTACAAAGATTTTCTGCAGCCGAAGACGGACACGCTGGGCCTAACGTTTTCTTAGGCGCATAACGGCAGCATAATGCATCTGCGCTGATATGATAGGAAACTGTCTGAGCGATCTACGACCACGAAGTAGAATTTGCATAAAGCCCCGCTGATTGTAAGCTTAATTAGTTATCTTAAAGGGGCACCCTGGCGGATGTGTTTTTGTTGCCCAAAACACGTCCAGATCACCAGGAAAACACCCTTCACAGAGATCGCAACACTCACGTTGCTCTGGTTTCCTATAAATCAAATCGGCGATTCCTCCTTGGCGGAGGTGCTGGAAGTCAGATTCTGTCAGTGAAAGAGAAGGCAAGTGGCTTCTCTTTTCTAATGGCCGCAAGCGTTAGACCAAATCGTTTGCACGAAATGTCCACAACACAAGCCTTTATACATCTTACCAAAAGGAATTTCGCTCACAACAAAGGAAAAAGCTCCAATTGTTTTGTTGCACTACAAAGAAGAAAAAAAGCTTCAACCACTCTCAGTGGCCTCCACCCACAACCGTCCAAAATGGCTTCTCTCTCCGGCAACTCGGCCAGGGAGGAATCGCTGTTTTGACGGTTTGATTTCTAGGAAACCAGAGCAAAGTGAGCGTTCCGATCCTTGAAAAGTCTGTCTTTATGGTGACCTCGACGTATTTCCCCCCAAAACTCATCCGTCATGGTGCCCCTATGAAGCTGTCAGAAGTTAGGCCTAGGCAAGCCTCTCGTAAAAAACAAGCGCGGATTCGCAATCGTTTGTGGCAGCGGTCTATTTTTACCACTCCAATCATTACATACACAGAGTCGCCTCCCCTGGCTTTTCAATAATTTTAATCTGTAAACCAGAATGTTATCTCTGCACCATTTCGTAACTTTTTATATTTTTGGAAAACATTTAAAACTATTTATCCTACTTATACTCATCTAAAGAAGCACCGCATACTCGTCGTGTCTGTTGCAGTGTCTGCATTACGTATGTTTATTATTTTGTACGCTTTAAAATGAAGATTCATGTGCTCTGTTCAGTATACAATTCTTTCCATAGCTAAAGACTGTAAGTAAAGTATATGTATACATAACAATACTTGTGGCGGTGCCATAGCCGATGAGGTTTAACCGAGGCGTGGTCACCGCTACAGCTATCTGTATTAATTTAAAAAATCGGGACTTTACTGGTTTCGTACTGCCTCCGGGCATTGCCTCCAGTATTGTTCCCACCATATTTGTATTTACAAATGTCCCATATGTGTCTGATTCAGACCAAGAGGACGTAAAACACCATTTTCCTCCCACCTAAGGACTGTAGATATGACAACTGAAATGTTACTTTATGCCCAAGTATTTATTTCTCTTTTACAATATGTGCGACAATTTTGGACCGACCGACAAAGTGAGTTATAGGTTTGTGGCTTGTGCCACAAACAAACATCATTAGGCTATCATGAAAGTAAACTTGTCAGCAACATTTTCGGTCAGAGCAGTTATCTCAAGCAACTTTATCTTTCGGGTGACAGAATGATAAAACCAAGTCATTACTCAGCCAAACATCTGTGAACGTTACGTATTGATTAATTGAAACGTCGCGTCCTAAATCATAGGGCCTAATTCACACCAAGTTAAATGTGTTTTCTCTTTTTACATCCCACCCTCCTCCACTCCATCTACGCCCAACTCTGCAACATGGCGGCCCAAATCCATTGAACGCAGTAAGAAAGGTTTCCTGGGGGCCACATTCCATTCAATTACACTGATTTTGAATAGAAACGTGAAAGTAAAACAAGGGGCAACTGTTTATTCTTTATTAAGAAGCAAACACTAAATTACTTTCAAATGTAATTTGCTAAGTCATTGCAAATGAGCATTTTTGGATACACACACACACACTACACACACTCACTCACACTCTCACACACTCTCTCTCTCTCTCTCTCTCACACACACACACAGACACACACACACACGCGCGCACGCGCACGCACACACACACGCACACACACGCACGCGCGCGCACGCACGCGCACACGCGCGCACGCACACACACACACACGCACACACACACACACACACACACACACACACACACACACACACACACACACACACACACACACACACACACACACAAACACACACACACACACACACACACACACACACACACACACACACACACACACACACACACACACACACACACACACACACACACACACACACACACACACACACGCCTCCATTACCTGTCTTCTCCGCTCCCTCTCTGACAGTCTCTCTACTGCAAATAATCATCCGGTTTTAGTTTGTCTCCTTTGTCTATCTGTCTGTCCATTATGTATATCTGTATCTGTCTGTCTATCTATCTACTGATTCTGTTTGCCTTCACGTACATACCTAGATCTTTCCTGACCTATCTATCGAACACATACCGTTAAAGGCCTCTGTACACGTTAACCAAATTCACAACATATCTATATTTCCCCATGGCAACACAGTGTGAGGCCACTCATAAAGGTCTGTGTACACGTTAACACTATTCACAAGACATTTCTATTTCCCCATGGCAACACAGTGATAGCCCACTCTTAAAAGTCTGTGTACACGTTAACACTATTCACAATATATTTCTATTTCCCCATGGCAACACAGTGAGCTGCAAGTCATATTAAGCGTGGGCTATCACTGTGTTGCCATGGAGAAATAGAAATATATCGTGAATAATGAACGTGTACTCAGACCTTAAAAGGTCTGTGTACATGTTAACGCTATTCACAAGGTATTTCTATTTCCCCATGGCAACACAGTGAGCTGTAAGTCACATTAAGGTCTGTGTACACGTTAACATTATTCACGGGATATTTCTATTTCCCCATGGCAACACAGTGAGTTGTAAGTCATATAAAGGTCTGTGTACACGTTAACACTATTCACAACATTTCTATTTCCCCATGGCAACACAGTGAGCTGTAAGTCATATTAAGCGTGGGCTATCACTGTGCTGCCATGGGGAAATAGAAATATATCGTGAATAATGAACCTTAAAGGCCCTTACGCTTCTCGTAAATAACGTGCAGAATGATGCAAAATCGATCTGGATTGTAAACTCTGACATTATTCAAAGTCACAGACAAGCATAAAACTGAACGCAATCATACTGTTAACTCAAAGTTAACAAAAATGCGCTGACCTTTTTTCTTCTGTGTACTCTGCTATCTTGAAATCTCGTCTAGGGGCAATTAGCTCAAATGACGCAGCTAAGGGTAGTCAGTCGGCCTAGTTTAGTAGTAGTCCAGGCGAAATTAAGCTTGACCTTGTTTTGTGATATATAAGCTATCCACAAAAAGTTAAGGATCACTTGCAAACTAATTCATAACATTCCAAATAAGAAAGCCAATGCGTTGAATTTTGGCCAACATTTAATTCAATGCTTTAGTGATAACGATACACAATTGCCTTCAATTTCGAGCAATCGTTTGGTCTGTACATTTGATCAAAGTGGGTACGTATCGAAATTTGATTTCCCAAAGTCATTGAAATCACAAGACAGGGCATTCTGATGCTCCCAAAAGTTCAGTAATGCGTGTATCCGCCATGGCTGTTCTGGCACTCGACGCAGCGAGTCCTCATGGAGTTGACCAGGGTGGTGAAGATCCTCTGTGGAAGCGCCTGCCATTCAGCCTGCAGCATCTGGTAGAGGTGCTGGGCATCCCTGGGAGGGGGGTGGTTGCTCCTCACTTTGCGATCCAGCTCATCCCAGAGGTTCTCAATCGGGTTGAGATCGGGACTGCATGCTGGCCACTCCATTCTGTTGACTCCAGACTGCTGCAGGAAGTCGTTGACCACCCTTGCCCTGTGGGGGCGAGCGTTGTCATCCTGGTAGACAGCCGGCGGTCCCATCTGCTGCAGTGTAGGCACAGCCAGCGGTCGAAGGATCTCATCCCGGTATCGGAGGCCAGTCAGGTTACCCTGTACATGATACAAGGGTGTTCTGTGGTGAAGGCTGAAGGCCCCCCAGACCATTACAGAACCTCCACCAAAGGCCACCTTTTCTTGGACAGTGGCGTCAATAAAGCGTTCCCCTGGGCGCCTCCAGACCCTCAGTCGGCCGTCGTTGTGGTTCAGGGTGAAGCGTGATTCATCACTGAACAGGACCTGGGACCATTGCTGACGTGTCCACCTCACGTGACGTCTGCAGAAGGCGCGGCGTGCTGCCCTATGGGCTGGAGTTAAGCGTGGCCGTACAGCTGGGCGACGAGAACGGAGGTTAAACCCATGAAGGCGGTTCCGTATGGTCTGCTGGCTGATGTTGATGTTAGTAGCCACCCTCAGCTGCCTTCGAATGATGCTGGAAGAGGCTGTTCTTGTCTGCAGGGCTTGTCGTTCAATGAGACGATCTTCACGTGGAGTTGTCTTCTTCGGTCGACCAGATCTGCGTCTTTCATGGACCCTCCCAGTGGCTGTGAAGCGTTGAATCAGTCTGACAATGACCGAGATGGACACCTGAAGTCGCCTGGCCACTTCTCGCTTGGGAACACCATCTTGGAACCATGCAACAGCTCGTCCCCTATCCAACTCGCTCAATTTTCGTCGTGGAGGCATTGTCAAATCAGGCCTAATACTGGTGGTATGTCTTCTTATAAAGCCAAGCAAGAGACAGCATCTCACACATAAACAGCAGTGCTTGCACGTGCATAATGGTTTTTCCATCTGGCTTGTGCAATGTGTTCATGCAGAACGATCCAAAACAAGGTCCTTTTTCGCAAGTTTCCGCTTTTTCTTTTGCTGCCAAGCTCAGTAATAGAGAATCACGTGCAATGTTTCCACTAACACAACATCGCCCACTTACAGCTGAACAAGAATTCATAACAATTTGGCTTGACTGAGAAAAAAATAACAGGAGCGAACGGAGTTTCTTGCGCACCTGTTTTCTCATAGTGATCCTTAACTTTTTGTGAGTAGTGTATTATGTTTTTAAGTCGATCTAACATGATTTGAGGGTGCTGAATCTAAATCCGTTGGAGGCCAAGTTGTAAATGTTGGGCATTTTGAGCTATGACGAATATTCAAAATGGCCACTATGGGACTCTAAAGAACTGTTAAAACATGCACTTACCGTAATTATGTCTAATGCTTTTATTTGTAAGAAAAATAGTATAATTTGCTGAATTGATTCAAACTATGTTAAATATATTTCCTATTTTTCTACTTATTAGCCCCCAGTCACTCTGTGGAGAGGGCTATCACGATTTTGTGTCCTTTCATTTGCCTGGCAATTATCTTAAGAACAATGTCACAGGATCACTTCAAATTTGTGTGCTACTATTTTAATGAAGCTGATATGCCCCTCAGTATACCTTATTGACCTTGACCTTTGACCTTGAGTATGAGATTTTAATGTATCAACTATACTTTTTAACTTTTGCACTGCTGTGGTAAAATAAGCTATGTGGGTTTTTTTCCTAAGCTAAAGTGTATAGAGAATATTGAATTCCTGATACCCATTTTATTAAACCTTTCATCTTAAATGCTTGACCTTGAATTTGCATTGAATATTTTAACTTTTTGTTTTTATTTGTTTTAAATCTTTGCAGTAATGGTCTCATAATTGGTGCATTAACCAATTTATAGGTGGGTAAAAGTGCCGACGTGCAATGAAATGTTGGTCATTTACCCACCTATAAAATAAAATATAATATCGACACTGATCGCAGTGTTGTTCTGCTTGGCGCTTAACAACAAAGGCCAAGCGTTACGATGAAGGCTAGAGATGTCATCGGTACTTAGGTTAGCATCTATATAACCATAAGGCTCATGTACCAATTATGAGACAGTTACTGCAATGATTTAAAATATATTAAAGCAAAAAGTTGAAATATTCAATGCTAATTCAAGGTCAAGCATTTAAGATGAAAGGTTTAGGCATAAAACAGGCATCCTCCACAAACCTTAGCTTAGAAACATTTTACGACAGCAGTGCAAAAGTTGAAAAAGTATAGTTGATACAATAAAATCACATTCTCAAGGCCAAAGGCCAAGGTCAACAAGTCATACTTAGGGGCACATCAGCTTCATTAAAATAGTAGCAGACACATTCGAAGTGATCCTGTGACATGGCTCTTAAGATAATTACCAGGCAAATGAAAGGACACGAAATATCGTGATAGCCCTCTCCGCAGAGTGGCTGGGGGCTAATAAGTACTAAAATAGGATATAGTTCACATAGTTTGAATCATTTCAGCAAATTATACTATTTTTCTTACCAAAAAAAGCATTAGATACAAAATAATTACGTTAAAGTTCTTTCTAGAGTCCCATGGCGGCCATTTTGAATATTACGTCATAACTCAAAATGCCCAACACTTACAACTTAGCCTCGGACGGATTTTGATTCAGCACCCTCAAATCATGTTAGATCAACATAGAAACCTAATATATCACAAAACAAGGTAAACTTTATAATTTCGCCTGGACTAGAACAAGAAGAGAGGAACTTGAAGGTGTACAACTTAGCGTCATAATAATAATACGTATCCTCTGACAGCGTTACGTCATAAGCTAGGTCTGAAAGTGTCCCAACAAGTTCTATTATTAAAAACGGGCCACAAACAGGTAAAATAATTTGTCTTCAAATAGTTCAACATCAGTCACAGGTGCCGTATTGATTTCCCCTAATCTACGTCACGCCAAATGGATTATCGCACAAATCCCATTTTTGGTGAGATTCAATGGCAGCTGGCAAATCTGCCCCAGGAGACCGATTTTTGCGAAATAAAAGTGTGTGCGTTCACTTTATCTTGAAGAATGTAACATAAAAGGTAGGTTACATAGATACAGTTTGCATACTGTGTCTATGTGTAGTAGGAAATAATGCTGAAACGTTTTCCAGAACGAGGTCCGAATGGAGATGGGTCCTTTAAAAGGTATGTGTACACGTTAGCACTATTCACAAGGTATTTCTATTTCCCCATGGCAACACAGTGATAGCCCACGCTTAATATGACTTACAGGTCACTGTAAGTCATATTAAGAGTGGGCTAACACTGTGTTGCCATGGGGAAATAGAAATATCTCGCGAATAATGCTAACGTGTACACAGACCTTAATATAACTTACAGCTCACTGTGTTACCATGGGGAAATGTGATATTTTGTGAATTTGGTTAACGCGTAGAGAGACCTGTACTAACGGACGATCAGCGTGTTTGTACCCCAGAACAATTGTGTTGTGATAAACCTACACTAATAAAATCCCTACGATAGATAACAGGAGGTGACATTCAGTGAAACAGTGGGACTCAACGCTGACATTGAGGAGACAGTTATTGGCTTTAGGGGGTAGCGGGTTAGACAGTTACTAACAGAATGTTATTGATTAAAAACAAAACTGCAAGTCACGTATATGTACTCTTAGAAGCTGCGTAGATTGTTTAACCCTTTCACCGCCAATGTCACATTTAAGCACCACAATGGCTTAACACCCATGTTACTAAAAGGCATCAAATCAGGACCTGTTATCCAAAGACCCTATTTTCTTAATTTTGGGAGGTAAGGTTTTGTTTTGTCTCTTGTGAATAAAATAACGTCACT
>CM065690.1:51180743-51183243 GCA_017654935.2 Phymorhynchus buccinoides
CCGACCGACCGACAAAGTGAGTTATAGGTTTGAGGCTTGTGCCACAAACAAAAAGACAACAACACAAAAACCGAACACCGCTTATATTTAAAGCGCAGAAGGAAGTGAATGATCAAAAAAATATAAAAAAATACATGAATTTGCACACACCTGTAATATCTCCTCGTCTATTTGTGCAAGGTGTGTGTGTGTGTGTGTGTGTGTGTGTGTGTGTGTGTGTGTGTGTGCGCGCGTGAAAATGCGTGTCACGGTGTGTGTATTTGCGTACGTTTGTTTATGTGCGCACCTGCTCGCGAGTGTGATGTGTGTGTACATATCATGTGTGTGTTATCCCTCCCATGAAAGGACTTTATCTACAGTGCATTTCGTTTGAAGAAAGAGCTAACAGGTAGCATGAGGTACAACCATATATTATTCCCTCCATATTGTTCAAGACAACTTGTGATGGTACATGGGAAAACCCTACATAAGTCGCTCACCACGTTTTTTGAGCAAAAACCAAACATAGTCAACAACCCTCAAAATATCAATTTTCTATTTAGGGCATATTTATGTCTATTTGTCAGTCTCCACAACATGAAACACAATTTTCAACGATTTCTTTGTTTATTTGATTTTTGTTGTAATCAAGTCAATAGAAAGAAAAAGGCAAAATTATGTTTTCTTATGCCTATGATCTATTTTGAATGCCAAACGTCAAATAATTACAAAATAAAAATTAGGCAAGAGAACTCAGTCGGTTTTTGTGTGTATTAAGAAGGAATTTTTGCTCCATCATGAACAATTTAAATCTCAATTTATGCCGAAATTCCATGATGTCTGTTTTTCCCATGCACTGTCACATGTTGTGAAAACTAAACCACCAGTGTCAGTTCAGAAACGGACAATAGAGAACAATAGTTCAAAAGCCGAGGGGGCGAATATTAGGGCGGGGGGTAGGGGGGGAGTAGGGTGGGGAGTGGATTGGGGGGGAGGCGGGGGGTGGTGGTGGTCTTGGAATTCTTGGTGTAGGGCAGTAGGGTTATTATCCGTGAAAAGAACATGTGATTTTGACTGTGTTAGGTTTTTCTATGTTTTGGTGAATTACTGAACTTAAAAAGTTAATACGTTAAGACTCTTTTTTGGAAACTCTAAAGAGGCTGGTCTCTCTCTCTCTCTCTCTCTCTCTCTCTCTCTCTCTCTCTCAACACGTCTCTACTCTCTTCTCTCTCTCTATCTCTCTCTCTCTCTCTCTCCCCCCCCCTCTCTGTGTCACCAACCCCCCCTCCTGTGTGTGTGTGTGTGTGTGTGTGTGTGTGTGTGTGTGTGTGTGTGCGTGCGTGTGCGTGTGCGTGTGTGTATGAAGGGGTTAGATTAACGGGTTTTCTGTGTCATATTCCGCAATATTTTCGGAAAGAGAAAGAGGACAAGAGAGGGTGTTCACGTGGAATAATACTGAGACACTGACAGAGACGTAGAGAGACGATCAGGAGGAATATTTACGAATACAAATACGAATACGAATGGGTTTTTTTTAAAATTGAGGGTTGAACGGTTAGGCAAACGGAAACTGTCGGATATGGAAAGAGCGCGCGACAGACAGACAGACAGACAGGCAAAAAGGC
Source organism: Phymorhynchus buccinoides (assembly GCA_017654935.2). Taxonomy (NCBI): domain Eukaryota; kingdom Metazoa; phylum Mollusca; class Gastropoda; order Neogastropoda; family Raphitomidae; genus Phymorhynchus; species Phymorhynchus buccinoides. Next base: position 51,182,348 of record CM065690.1, read on the forward strand.
AAGGAAATACGAGCAGACAGACAGACAAACACAGACAATGACAATGATTTATTCATTTAGGCCTTTGCCCCTCATGAAGGGGGTACAGGATAAACAAAACATCATATACAACTTATTATAATATATTAGCAAATTAATGTATCTCATGATGTCATAACTGATCGTAAACATAAAGCTTTATAGGGTAACACGGGGTAAAAAGCCCATGGGCGGGTAAGAAGCCCATGCCAATTATCTCATGAAATAAAAATAAAGCAAATTTCAGTCACATTTTGCCCATGAGACGAGTGTTAATGTTTAGCATTCGCCTCATGGGCAAATTTGACTGAGATTTGCTTTATTTCATAATTGGCATGGGCTTCTTACCCGCCCATGGGCTTTTTACCCCGTCTTCCCCTATAGATAAATCGACAGGTTTCTTTAAAAAAAATGTTCATTCGTAGAAGCAAAGAGTAAACTAAAACGAAACTGGTTTGGATGTTTGTAGAACTTTTGAAAAATGTACCGTTTTCTTAAATCATACAAGGCAGGACAACATAACACAAAATGAACAACATCTTCTCTTGTTTTCTTACATAGAGGACAAATTAAGTCAGCTTCAGTGTGTCTCTTATAGGACTTTGCAACTAGGGTTATTAACGCCCTTGACAGTGAGAGTAATTGCTCTTGCTGGTCAGTACTGACAAGAGCATTCACTCTTGCGAAAGGCAGACATTTAGTGGCATCAAATAGGGGTTATTGGCGAGAGTTATCCCCCTGTCTGGTCAGTACTGAGCCATCTTCCCCCACCCTCCAAGGGCATTCCTCTTGCAAAAGGTGTTCGTTGTAGACCCCAATAACGATAGCGATGTAGCATGCTAAAATATCATATAGGGGACAAAATAACTGATATCATA
>CM065690.1:51188243-51200743 GCA_017654935.2 Phymorhynchus buccinoides
GGGGGGGGGGTTCAAAGACACATGTTTAAAAAAAAAATGGGAAAGGAGACAGACTGTAATGGGAGCGGGACGGCGGACAACCACAGGTGCGGTACGGGGGGGGGGGGCCGTTTTCCCCCCCTAACCCCCTAAAACTGTAGTGGCGGACAGAACCCCGATTATGCCCCCCTTGAACCATGAACATCAGCAGTAATCTAACACTGGTTGTTAATGTTTCATAGATTTTTCTGGCCGTATTTGCAGCTTCCTTTACCCCTTACTTTTCTTTGTCTTCAGGAAAACAGAAAAAGGTTTGCCCAAGCACTCAAATTTGAATGCTGGTATTTTAAAAAACCCATGTTGAGATTCAAATTCCAGTCTTTGGATAGAGCCGCATCATTGTTAATGGGATATCACGACGCAAGATATCGGGCAGGCAGGGGCACCCTAATTCCAGTTGTTGTCGGTGCTGCGCCGTATTACCCAGTTTGCGTGTCTTGTCTTATTCCCATTACAGTTTTGTTTTGGTCGTAGTTAGGCGCGTGTTTCGTAGTCGCGAGAACCTCTCGTCGCAAAACTACTATAACCTCTCGTGTTGATGAGGTCAGGCGTAGCCGGAGCGTCCTGGGTCCCATCTAAGAGTCCCAAAGAAAGAAAAAAAGAACAAAACTCATTCGAATAAATTCTTTGTCACATATGCCTTCCCTCCCCTCTTTGGATGACTAAGGACATGACCTCAAATTAAAACTTCACGATCAGATAGAGATTCTGGGACTCTCTTCTGAGGCCGTAAGGCCATGCGATTGTGCGAGAAGCATAGGTTCAGAGGTCGAAGAGGGGAGAGGGTTTTTTGTGGGTCTCTTAGGGTGCTGACAATGTTTTGCAATGGGCAACTTAGGAGATAAATTGTTTTGACTGCTTAGTGGAAGGCAGTCCCAAGGAAGGAAGTTCACGGTGCTATTCTTAGTCTGATATTCTTAGTGGAACGGCGAGATAGAGAGAGAACGCTATCATGATCCGAGATTCTGAGGACGAGATAGGGAGAGAAAGTAGAGAGAGAGAGAGAGAATAGGAGAGAAGTAGACGGAGAGAGAGAGCAGAGGATAGAGATGAGAGATGAGGAGAGAGACGGGTAGGAAAGGGATAGAGATCAGAGACGAGCGAAAGCTAGTTCTCTATTTGCTGAGGGAGTGATTAGGAAGTCCCATCCTCTCATCTCGTCGCCTCACTACGCCCAGTAGAGGTAAGTGATAAACGCGTGTGATAATTACCTACTGTATATCTATACAATATTAATCAATTGGTGGCAAGTTTGCATAGCCGATGAAGTTTAATGCCCGAGTCGTTATTATTGCTGCACATATCTGTATCCTTAAAAAAGATCGGGATTTTACTGCTGCTAGCACTGCCTCCGGTTTGTAGCCATAAAGTTTGTAGCTGAGTTCCTGTTGTATCTACTCTTTATTCACATACCATCGAAGGCCGAAGAAGGCGCAAAAAATTACTCTAAAAGCGCGTGATAAGCTCCCTAAAGGTTGGACTGCACTCTAAGGGTCAAATTATCCTCCACAGGTGTGCCAAAAATCGATCCCTTTTATGACATCATAGATCCACATCTGATACTTTTCAACCTCGCCTATGGTGCCTGCTTGGCTCCGAAGTGAGAGTGTCCGTAACCCATCAAATCATACTAAGCGCGTGTAAGATCCGACTCACAACTATTGAGTAAAGGGCTCAACTGTAAACAGTCGCGAAGCTGTCGTCAAATTGATGGGGGCATGCTAAAGCCTCCCGGGCACTGTTGCGTATCGGGTCTAGGTTGTGACATCTTTGCATTGGGGCTCATTTGTTACTTTGGGCATAGCACCTCGTGTAACAATATCAGTGCTTGCCATCTGAGGGGGGTTTTCTTCGGACTCCAGAGACACCCGAGACGAAGAAACGAATATCCTCGATCCGGCTCTTCCTATTGAGTCAAAGGTAAGGGTCTCAACGTCGGTATACACACGTGGAGCTGAGCCACATTACTTCGTGGGGGGTCATGACACACACAGACTCGCTCTCACACACTGTTGCGTATCGTAGGTGTCAGGTTGTTGACACATTTTGTTTTGGGTACTGCAACGACACCTAAGTGAGATCTTGGACACACATCCTGTTACGACACTAACATAACACGAATGCCATAATAGTACGGTACACACTTTCGACATAAAGAGAGACAACAGGTACGAATTAAGACCACCAAACACCCACACACACACACACACTCTCATACATACACACACACACACACCCAACATACACACACACACACACAAACAAAAAAAAAACACACACACAACACACACAAACACCACACACACATACACACACACACACAACACCCAAACACATACAACACACACACACACATACACAACACACACACGACACAACACACACACCACACACACCAGAAAAGGCAAGTCCAATCGTTAGGGGCTTTATCACACGCGTATTCCTTTTAATTGAAAAGTAGTGAGAGAGAGAGAAGAAGAGAGAGACGAAGAGGAGGAGAAGGAGAGAGAGGAGAGAGAGAGAGAGAGAGAGAGAGAGAGGAGGCAGAGAAGAGAGAGAGAGAGTAGAGGTGAAGAGGAAAGAGAGAGAGGAGAGAGAGAAGGAGGGAGGGTGAGAGAGGGGAGGGAGGACATGGGAAAGGACTCCCCACCACCTCTCCTCGTCTAAAGATAAGTCTCCCTCACACCAATAACAACCTAAAAACTCCACAACTAAGAAAATAAGCGCGTGATTAATTAATCCACTGTATATTATACTATACAAATTTAATCCAATTTGTGCAAGTGCAATAGGCGGATGAGGTTTTATTCCGAGGCGTTGGTTACTAGGCTGCTGCACAAATATCGTAATTTTAAAAAAAAATTCGGGGACTTTTTAACTGGTAGCAGCAAAACTTGCGCCTCCGGGCATGGGCCTCCAGTATTTGGGTTTCCCACACCATCTTTTTAGTTACAAAAAAATGCCCCAACAACATGGCCGAAGAAAGCCTAAGAAGGCGCAAAAAATAAAAATAAAAAAAACAAAAAAAGCGGTGAATAAGCTCCCTAACGGTTGGAACGACTGCCCTCTGGGCGGTCAAAATTTTATCGTCCTAAAGCCCCTTTGCCCCAAAAATCGATCCAAAATTAGGAACATGCTAGAAATTTCCACATTTGTTACTTTTTTTTTTTTTTTTCTACCGTCGTGTGAAAGGTAGCAATCAAGTAGCTTGGGGGCTGGAGGGGGGGGGTTTCCCCGGGGGAACCCCGGGAACCCACCCCTCCCCAATACCTAGTGAGATCCGGCTGTCTTCCTATTTGATTTAAAAGGGCTCAACTGTAAACAGTCCCTGTCTGGGAGCTTGGGAGGCCAGATCTCTGGGGGCATGAACGCGCTCTCGGGCACCCTGTTGCAGTATCGGGGGGCAGGTTGTCATTGTTTGTTTTTTGGGGCTCACGACCCATGCTGACAAGCCGGCGACCAACAATAAACGGAAAAACGATGCCATATAGAACCGTACTTCTTCGAAATTAAAAGAGAGAAAACCGAGCCGGAAAGAAGAAAAAAAAAGAAACACACACACACACCAGAACACACACCGCAACTACACACACACACACACACACAACACACGAAGACGACCACACAAGTGCACGACACAACCACAACAACACACACACATCACAACGGACACACACATCAAACACACACAGACATACAAACACCAAACACATACAACACACAAACCACGACACATACACACACTACACAACAACGAACACACACACACACACCACGTGAAACACACGGAGACTACACACATACAAAACACACCACACATACACACCACACACGTACAACAAACAAGACGGATCGACCACAAGCGACAGCACACACACAAACACGACACACACGACTACAAACACACACACATACAACAACACCACCACTATACACGACAAACACATACACACAGAAAGACCACACACGAAATCGTACACACCACACACAAATACAACCACACACACACATACAAACCACTAACACCGTCCAGACACACACACACACATACAAACCCACACAAACGACACGAAAAAAGTACATACACTAACACACCCACACACGACACAACGACACACAACACAACACACACACACAAACACACCAAACAAACGATCAAACACACCACAACGAGACATACACACACGCGTACACGCCACGGACTACACACACACACACCACAACACACACACAACACGAAAAATGACGAACACAAAACACACACGAACAGCGACGCCCACACACACACACACAACAGACACACACACACCACAACACACGCACACACGGAAGAGCAAAAAGAAGCGACGTACAAGACACACACACACCAAACACAACACAGCACACTACTAACACACAAACACACACACACGACCACACGACACACACACGAAACGACACACAAGCACACACACACAAAAAAAACATGACTACCACACACAAACAACACACACGACAACAGCACACAAACTACGCTACACACACACACACGCAACACACTGACCGATAGACACTGACACACACACAACACTACACACGACGAGCCAACACACACACACCTAACGACACACGACCACAAGACACCACACAAACACACACACCCGGACACACAAAAAACGCCACACACACACACACCACCACACACAACAGAACGGCAACAACACAGACAACATCACGACAGGAACCACACAACCACTCGACACTAAGCACACAAACACACACACAGAACAGGACTACACTGAACAAACAGCCGACTACAACGCACACACAAAAACACACACACCACACACACAAGGTGAAGAAGCGACAATCAACAAACACACACACACACACACGACATAAAACACACACATTACGATAACACACGACACACACAAACGACACCAAAACACACAACACAAACGACACCACACTACAACACACACACAACCCAGCATTACACACTAACACAACACAAGAACACAACACACACACAACCGCACACAACCATACACCAACAACACACGAACAACACACGACCACACCACTACAGCACACCAGGAACACACGAGCACACACAAACTTACCACACACACACAAACGACACACTACACTACACCCAACCACACACACACACACAACACACAGGCTACACACAAACACACCACCACCACCAAACACAGACACCACCCACTACACACACACACACAACACACACACACAAACACACACAACACGACAAATACAACACACACACACTACACACAACAAAGGGCACACAGGAACACACTACAACCGCACTGGGACAACCACAAACACGGAACACAACAGCGAACACGACACCAACACACACAACACAAAGACCACACTACAAAACACTTACACACAGACACACACACAAAACACAACGACACAACACACTACACACAAACACACGACACACACGACACACATACACACACAAACACACACACCAACACACAAACGACAGAACACCCATCACCATGGCACACACACACACGAGCACAAACGACTACATACAGCTCGGAAACCACACGATCACACACCACAGCAACACACTACACAACATACAGACACAGAGAACCACAGACAACGACAACATCAAAGCCACAACACACACGACAACCAACACAAACAACAAACCCACAACCCACCAAAAAACCCACACACTGAACTACACAACCCCCAAGTAACACACACACAACACTCTATACGACCACACACCACACACGACACAGAACATACACACGTACAGAAACACAACACAACACAAAAAACACCCCAAACACACACAACGATAAACAACCACACACAAACACAGCACACAACAACACACACACACACAACAACACACAAACACCCAACACACACTCACAAACACACACACCACACACACACTAACCCGACACAGCTCACACCCAGAGTTGAAGCACACACCACATACACACACACACACAGGACCCACCACACACAACACACGGCACACGACACACACATACAAGACACGACACTACAAGACACACAACAGAGGGGTGGACACAACACACACACACAAGACACACACTCCGAAACAATCTACCCTACACACACCCACACGACACACAAACAACAACCAGGACACAAAAAACAACACACAGAACACACAACACAACACAACCAACCACTACGACCTTGTTACATAACAACACACACACACTACATACACACGGAAGACTTCTACACACCATCATCCGGACTACATAGACACACAACACACGACACTGACGTCGACACACAAGCACAGACTACACCACACAACACGCCACTGCGATTACATACACACACAAACACACACACACACACGGAGACAAACGACACTTCACACAAAAACACACACGACACTTACACATACACACACAACACACCCAGAGCCTGATGAACCCTTTAAACACACAACGTACAACTACACTCACCACAAAACACACACACCACACACACACATCGGCACACACCACACACACACACACTGGGATCACCCAAATGACACAGACACACAACACAAGCACAACACTACACTGACGACACTACAATACACACAACCAAAACAACAACGTCACACACCTACAACTACACACCAAACTCACACACACGCCACTTTACACACAAACAACACACAGAGCACACACGTTACCTAAGAGCGTGTGACGACACTAACACCACACACACAACACAACACACGACACACACACGCTACACTAACAGGAAGTCACAGACAACACACAAACGACACACCTACCACACCGACACAAACTAACACGACAACACACAACTACACGGTTACTACACCACACAGACACGACTACACCAGACACACTAACACATACAACACAGACACAACACCAAACTCGACCACTACACAACAGACACACACAACACAAACGACACTAATTACAATAACACAACACAACCACAACCACACACACCACACACTCACGACAACAACACAAACACACAAACCACTAGGCGACACACACAACACAACACACACCACACACACACACCACAAAACGGACACACTATGACACACCTAACACACACAAACACGACGACACACAAACACACACAACACACACGACACAACACACACACACACACAACCATCACAACACACACACACACGACAACACCTACAACACAAAACTACACACACAAACACACACCCAGTACACACACACAACACACACACACAAGCACCTACACACACAAGACACCTGACACACACATACACGACACACGGAACCACACACACGAACACACCACAAGACACACACACCAATCATACGGAACTATACAACGCACACACACCCACAGCAGCAAAGTGACACAAAGCACACACAAGACTTACACAAATTTAACGTTGACAACACACAACCACACACGAAACACCTACACACACAACAACACACCATCGTGACACGACACACACACACCACAGTGGGACACAATACTCAAACACACACACAACACACACACAGAGAGCCCACACACGCACGACACACGCACACACTACACACACACACACAAACACACACACACAACACACACACACACACTACAGCACACGACACACTACACAAAACAACTGCACGGCACGCGCCACACACACTCAGAGAGAGAGAGACAGAGAAGAGGAGAGAAGAGAGAGACAAGAGATAGAGAGAGAGAGTGAGAGAAGAGAGAAGCAAGACTGAGGAGAGGAAGAGAGAGAGATGTGTGGGGGGGTCCGTGAACGAAATTGTCCGGAGGGTGGGGGTGGGATATTCTCGTTGAATGAAAATCCGATTAACGGTCCTCCGGCCTGGAACTGGCACGCGTGGGACATCAATAGATATAAAGATGGTGGGAACGATTCTGGAGGTACTGCAAATACTAGGAATGTCCCAGGCTTTGGATCGATCGACAAAGAAAAATTAATTATTTAGAAGATAAAATGAAGGTGATGGGTACGCTGTTCTCGTTTTTCAGAAAAAGAAAAAATTCTGTTTTTTAAACGGAAACTCCTCTTGGTCTGAATCAGACGCATATGGGACATTAGCAGACATGGTGGGGACGATCCTGGAGGCAATGCTCGGAGGCAGTGCAAAGCCAGGAAGGTCCCGAATTTGCACAACAATACAGATATTATTTTGACGAACCCGCAACGCTCGTTCTCGTTTTGAATATACTCCCGGTTTTATACAGAGCTGGGAGAACAAAAGAGCTCCTCCCTCCTCCCTACCATGCTCTTTCCAACAACACCCCCCACCCGCGCTTCCGTCCACCGTCACCACACCCCTTCTTTTCTATCCGGTCGTTAAGAAGTGCGCTTAGAGGGCGCGGATTATGTCGTGTAGGTCTGGTGGAGAATGACGAATGAAGAAGCCAGGGATTTGCGTGGTTCATTGCGTTTTGTGTGTCCTGCCACAGCGCGACAGCATTTAGAGCGTAGATGATTGACTGACTGCTGCAATACTGCTGAATGACTGACTGGGAGAATGCTTGGATAAAGACTAGACTACTAGTCTGATGATTCGTGAATGAGTTTTTGTTGTTTTGTTGAAATCAATATTTTTGTATGGCTTTGTTGCTTTTAAAATTTTTGTGTTTTGGTATGTCTTGTGCGTGCTTGGAAGGAAAAGCCTGACGTGTGTGTGTGGTGTGTGTGGATGTGGTGTGTGTGTGTGTGATAAGAAACTGGTTGGTCTCGATGAGTTTATTTGTTTGTTTATTTTGTCTATTTAGTATATTTATTTAATTTATTTAATATTCATCATATGTTATTTAATTATTTTTTTTTTTTATTTATTTTATTTATTTATTTAGGGTGGATATTTGTCCATCATATTGAATGTTATTCATCTTATTTTAGACTGGACGAGATAAAAAGACAGAATGGACACAAACTCCTCCCCTACTTTCGATTGTACGAAACGGGTTGGTTGATTTGTTTAGTTGGTTTATTTATTTACTCTATATTTTAGTTGTTTATTTATTTATTCTGACAATCTGTTCATTTATTGCTCTGGGTTTTAGTACAGACGATAAGCACGACGAGAAATAGTGCCTACACACACTGTACCCACTACTTTTCGAGTGTAAGAAACTACCATAGACGATATATATTGGAGTGTCATTTGGAAACCTCCCTTTTTTTTAAGAGATCCGGGGAGTCAGGTTGCAAACAAGAAAGGGAATGTGGGAAGGAGTGCAGATGGCGGATTACTCTGGCTCATTGGGTCGACTCAGGTCTGTAATAAAATAATCCGAAGGGAGCAACCACGGTATGGCTGCCTATAGATTTAACTTGAGAGGGAGGGGTTTGGAGAGAGAACACTGGACATTGAACACTGAACACTGAACAACTTTATATAACAAGGATAAAGATTTTAGGCGATGCCTGTTCTTACAATCTGTCCTTGGATAAGGGAAAACAATTACATTGCTAGAAACGTGGAACAAAACAAACAAATGAAAGAGAAGAGAGAGACAGTGAGTCTAAGACAGAGAGAATTTTGCAGATATGCTATGCGGTTCATGTGTTGTGCGTATGTGTGTTTTGTTGCATGTGTTTTGCCGAGTGTTTCTTGTTTTGTGTGTGATTGGGGGGGGTAGGTGCACGTGCGTGAGTGCGTGTGTGTGTTGATGTGTGTGTGTGTTTTTGTGTGTTTGTTTTCTGGCGTGTTTGTGCGCAAGTGTGTGTGTATGTGTGTCTGCGTGCATGCGTGCCCAGTGCTCAATGTGTATGTGTGCGTGTGTATGTTTGTGTGTGTGTGTGTGTGTGTGTGTGTGTGTGTGTGAAAGAGAGAGAGGGGGGGGGGGGGGGGGGGGGGGGGGGGGGGGGGGGGGGGGGGGGGGGGGGGGGGGCGAGAAAGGGTGACATCATCGGGAGTTTCTAATTATGTAGTCTTTAAAACACAAATATATAATTTGTTACCATGAGTCAGCATGAACACTGTTGTACTTGTTGCGAGGCTAATAACACGATAGTCACAAGTTCTCAGGATCAGATTCAGAGAGAGAGAGAGACAGAGAGACAGAGAAAGACAGAGACAGACAGAGAGAGACAGAGAGAGTCAGAGACAGAGAGGCAGACACAGAAAGTGAAAGGCTGAAAGACAGACAAGAACAGAGACGGAGACAGAAACATGAGGAAAGATAGACGACGAAAGACAGGCACCAGAGAGGGCTCACCTGCAATAAGACAGAAAACAGAGAGAGGTGAGGGAGAGAGAGAGAGAGGGAGAGAGATGAGAGGAGAGAGAGAGATGAGAGAGGAGAGGAGAGAGAGATGAGGAGAGGGTCGCGAGGGAGAGAGAGAGACAGAGGAGAAGAGAAAGAAGAAAGAGAGAGGACCGAGAGAGTGGTAGATGAGAGGAGAGAGAGAGCGAGAGAGAGGCTAGGGAGAGTGAGAGAGAGAGAGAGAGAGAGTGTGGGGGGAGAGAGAGAGAGAGAGGAAAAGGAGAGAGTGAGAGAGAAAGAGAGAGAGAGAGAGAGAGAGAGAGAGAGAGAGAAAGAGAGAGAGACAGAGAGAAGAGAGAGAGACAGAGAGATATATATTTATAGAGAGAGAGAGAGACAGAGAGACGAGAGGCGATGTAGTAGACCCCGGGAGTGATGAGAGGGAGGAGGACCCGAGGGAGGGAGGGAGAGAGGAGGGGAGGGACACAGAGAGAGATAGAGTTAGATGAGAGAGAATGTGAGTGAGCCGAGAGTGGAGTGAGCAGATAGAGGAGAGATGAGAGGATGAGAGAGAGCGCATAGAGGATGAGGAGAGGAAAGGGATGGTGGAGAGGATTTTTGATACTGAGAGAGACAGAGAGGAGAGAGAGAGAAAGAGAGAGAGAGGGAAAGGAGAAAAAGAAGAGAGAAGAGACACAAAGAGGAGAGAGACGAGAGAGATCTCGGGGGGGGGGAGAGAGAGAGAGAGAGAGAGAGAGAAGGGCGGGGAGAGAGAGAGGGCAAGGGACTAGTAGGGAGTGGGTATCTGGAATCTAATCGAAGGTCTGTCTACCCGACATGACCATAATTATTATCATAATCGGGTTTCAGCTTTAACCTTGATATAAGTAGGTCTAGCTACTGTACCTACCTACAGTGATACCCTATAGCGCCTTAGCATCCGATTTCACCCCGTTGTGGCGCCATGATCGGCTTATAGTTGGCCGAAACTCGAAAGGCCGTGATCCACACAGCCATCCCCAGTCGAACGGCTATCCAACTGTGACATCTGTAAGGTTCGAATCTGATCAAATACTACTGTTTTATGTGAATTTGAAGTGATTCCATGCAATATTTCAGAGATATAAGAGGGTGAAGAAAAATAGAAACATGTCTGCCGCTCGGCGACATTTAAACCCCATTTGTGCCGCAATATATTCTACTCTTAGTATTACACCCACACACAATATTTGAAAATCACACTATCTTTGTAGACAATCATGATACACGAATCTGATTAAATGATATCTGCATTTCGGTATATCAGACATTCTATCAGATTCGTCTACTGGGTGGGGTTTCCCCCCCGGTCCCCCCCCCCTCCTGTGGGGACACCAGGGGGTCTTTAGTATAAATAGTTCCCCCACCTTCTGGAAGTTCTGTGCTTGTAACTTCCTCTATCTGTCACTCTCTTTGACTCTGTCTTTTCCCTTTGCTTACTGTCATCTACTATCTTTCTGCCTTACCGGTCCATTCTCCTGCCTTTTTGTTTGCTAGAAACACTTTCAAAAAACATTCCTGCAACAGCCGAAGTCGGACATGCTGGGCCTAACTATTTCTTAGGCGCATAACGGCAGCATGACGCATCTGCGCTCGTAATTGACAGGAAACTGTCTGAGTGATCGAAGAAGAAGAAGAAGAAGAAGAAAAAGAAGAAGAAGAAGAAGAAGAAGAAGAAGAAGAAGAAGAAGAAGAAGAAGAAGAAGAAGAAGAAGAAGAAGGTGGGGTCTGCATGAATAGTCAAAGACTGTATAGGGGAAGATAAGCATCCGGTCTCTTTTCCCTATATGAGTAGTGAGGACAGAAACACTGGTTATGTCCCTTTGAAACAGTACACATTTTGCACGTCGATAGGCCAGTTGAATTCTCCGTTCAAGTTCCAGTCTGAGTTTTTGGATAGCCTCCACTGTGAAAAGTGTACTGGCCCCACTAACGATAACTCTAACAGCCCGGTTCGCCGAGCTCTTAAGTAATCCATCTTACCCTTTTAGAATATCTTTGATAGAGTGGACGAAAATAGTAGGATTTCATCAAGGAGACAGGCATGGTCAAAGGGCAGTAGCCCGAAATATTTGCCGAATAAATTTACAACACAGTCTTCCCACTTGTTGTTTTTGTCTATTGTTTTGAATAGGAGTTAATAATAATAATAATGAATAATATTTATATGGCGCAACATCCTGATA
>CM065690.1:51205743-51208243 GCA_017654935.2 Phymorhynchus buccinoides
CAGTATTGGGGATTATTATGTGATTTATACACAAAATAAGGTCTATCCTTACTTCCCAAAACTAAGACAAAAAACAATAGGGTCTTTGGATAATAGACCCCAATGTGATGCCTTTTAGTGACATAGGTGTTAAATCACTATGGTGCTAAAATGCGACTTTGGCGGTGAAAGGGTTAAATCTTCTGAATTTGTGTCAGCATAGCAATTGCTTTTGTTGTTCACCAGGCAGGTGGCGAATGTCGTGTGCGTCAAATCACGACAACCGTAAAGCACTGTCTACGTATGATCGTTTTCGGCAGTGAGCAAGTCATCTTTGTACACGATCATCTTAAGAATGATGATCATCGTAAGTCGATGGTATTTAACCCTTTCACCGCCAAAATCGCATATTAGCACCACAGTGATTTAACACATATGTCACCAAAAGGCATCAAATTGGGATTTATTATCCAAAGACCCTATTGTCTTAGTTTTGGGAAGTGAGGGTAGACCTTATTTGATATATGTCACTGAAGAATCCCCAATACTGCAGATGGATTTTGTTCTCTACCCAGGTAAAATTTAATGGACATTTTTGGCTTAAATATGGCTGGCGGTGAAAGGGTTGAAGTAACGTGACAACAATTTCTATGAGAGTGATGTATAGCGATACAGGCCTATTCATCAGATCACGCTTAGCAGCACAGAGAAATTCTGCATGTTTTGGTTGGGTTATTCGTTTTTGGTATCCCTTTTTATATTTACAGATAAAAACATAAGAGAAGTGACAGCATTAGAAAATAAGAAGCGGTGATGGTTTTCAGGACTTCCTGCCAAATAAGCACCTCGACACTTTCGTCATAGAATGAACAGAAGACACTTATTCCTGCATGTAGCATTGACGCAGTACCTGCCTCTGGCTGGCTGGAACAGTGATAGGTGAAGACGGGGTAAAAAGCTCACGGGCGGGTAAGAAGCCCATGCCAATTATCTCATGAAATGAAGCAAATTTCAGTCAAAGTTTGACCATAAGACGAACGCTAAACATTAACACTCGTCTCATGGGCAAAATTTGACTGCAATAGGGCGTTTGCCACGAGTGTTCGTTCACTATACTAGACTACTAATTTGCCCGAGCTCGTTCTGCCCGAGTTGCGCTGACCTCTCTAATTCAACTCTCTAAATTCAACTCAGTGAAATTCAAGGACACCGGCGCGTGGCAAATGCTCTATTTGCTTCATTTCATGAGATAATTGGCATGGGCCTCCTACCCGCCCATGGGCTTTTTACCTCGTCTTACCCTATACCTCATGTTACTAGCATGGTCGTGTTACATGCGCTGCCTCTATAGGTAGCATTTGCCTCCATTTTTGATGCGCAAGGCGTGCTTACCATGCGTCAGAAACTGTGGTTTATTACACTGATGCTGCTGTACACGTGGTTATTGAAATCAGGGTCCAGTTTCTCTAGACGAGGGTCGCCGCGCGCATAACTGTTACGCGAAAAAGGGTCTAAGAAACACTTTAGAAAACGTTTGCGGAAGAATATTACAAGCTCTTGTTTGATTGGCCTAAAAAAAAGTATTATTTTAACCAAACGTTAAATGGACCAATCAACAATAAGAAATGTATTCACCCCCTACTAGTTTCGGATAGTTCGCCGCTTGCTCGGTGTTTGCAAGAACAAAACGTCACGTGAACTATCGGCAAACGAAGGGTGTTTCTTAGACCGATTTTTGCCGATTTGAGCGAGCGCAACGTAACGTTAGCCCTTGTGAAACGGCCCCCAGGTTTGGTCACTGGTGACTGGACACAGTGCAGTGAAGATGCTCATTGTGCTCAGCTTTGGATATAAAGAGATCTCTGTCAAATTAAGTTGGTATTTGGTATATAGTCACAGAGGCGTTTTTGTGAAATTCGGGTTTCTTCCAACTGGAGAGAGTGTCGCAGCCACTAGAGGCCCGCACCCATGTTTTGAAAATTATTATTTGCATGCGACGTTTGTGTGAATGAAAGGGGGGGGGGGGGGTGTTAAATGTTGACCAAATGATAACTTTTTCGTTGCCACTGGATTTAATGTGTGCTAAGTGCATGGGCACACGGGACCTCGGTTTATCGTCTCATCCGAAATACTCCACGTTCAGACCATAAGGCCTAGTGTAGAGTGAGAGAAAAAATCCCCTGTACCCAGGTTCGAACTCGGGTTTATTGCGCACGAGGCGAACGCGTTACCTCTGTGCCACTCTACACCACAGAGTTGTGAAGTTTTCGTGGGTGTTTTATTTTTTCTTCCTCTCTGTATTTCTTTTTATTTCTATTTTTTTAATGTTGGAGAAACTGACTTGCTTTGAACAGAGGATTACATCCTTTGTCTGATGAAAACACTGGTCCAGTTTTGAGGTGTTTTCCCTCGAAAGAAACTGCACACGAATGAGCTAAAGTTCGGTGGATGTTTGTTTGCTCATAGTCATCATATTTTCTGTAAACTTTTCAGCCTAAACAAGGCTGCATAAAATGAAGCC
>CM065690.1:51213243-51233243 GCA_017654935.2 Phymorhynchus buccinoides
AAACATAGCGTGCAATACAGTGTACAATAAACATAGCGTACAATACAGTGTACAATAAACATAGCGTACAATATAGTGTACAATAAACATAGCGTGCAATATAGTGTACAATAAACATAGCGTGCAATACAGTGTACAATAAACATAGCGTACAATACAGTGTACAATAAACATAGCGTACAATATAGTGTACAATAAACATAGCGTGCAATACAGTGTACAATAAACATAGCGTACAATACAGTGTACAATAAACATAGCGTACAATACAGTGTACAATAAACATAGCGTGCAATATAGTGTACAATAAACATAGCGTACAATATAGCGTACAATAAACATAGCGTGCAATATAGTGTACAATAAACATAGCGTACAATACAGTGTACAATAAACATAGCGTACAATACAGTGTACAATAAACATAGCGTGCAATACAGTGTACAATAAACATAGCGTACAATATAGTGTACAATAAACATAGCGTACAATATAGTGTACAATAAACATAGCGTACAATACAGTGTACAATAAACATAGCGTACAATACAGTGTACAATAAACATAGCGTACAATACAGTGTACAATAAACATAGCGTGCAATATAGTGTACAATAAACATAGCGTACAATATAGTGTACAATAAACATAGCGTGCAATATAGTGTACAATAAACATAGCGTACAATATAGCGTACAATAAACATAGCGTGCAATATAGTGTACAATAAACATAGCGTACAATACAGTGTACAATAAACATAGCGTACAATACAGTGTACAATAAACATAGCGTGCAATACAGTGTACAATAAACATAGCGTACAATATAGTGTACAATAAACATAGCGTACAATATAGTGTACAATAAACATAGCGTGCAATATAGTGTACAATAAACATAGCGTACAATATAGTGTACAATAAACATAGCGTACAATACAGTGTACAATAAACATAGCGTGCAATACAGTGTACAATAAACATAGCGTACAATACAGTGTACAATAAACATAGCGTGCAATACAGTGTACAATAAACATAGCGTGCAATATAGTGTACAATAAACATAGCGTACAATATAGTGTACAATAAACATAGCGTACAATATAGTGTACAATAAACATAGCGTACAATACAGTGTACAATAAACATAGCGTACAATATAGTGTACAATAAACATAGCGTGCAATATAGTGTACAATAAACATAGCGTACAATACAGTGTACAATAAACATAGCGTACAATACAGTGTACAATAAACATAGCGTGCAATACAGTGTACAATAAACATAGCGTGCAATACAGTGTACAATAAACATAGCGTACAATATAGTGTACAATAAACATAGCGTACAATATAGCGTACAATAAACATAGCGTGCAATATAGTGTACAATAAACATAGCGTACAATACAGTGTACAATAAACATAGCGTACAATACAGTGTACAATAAACATAGCGTGCAATACAGTGTACAATAAACATAGCGTACAATACAGTGTACAATAAACATAGCGTGCAATACAGTGTACAATAAACATAGCGTGCAATATAGTGTACAATAAACATAGCGTACAATATAGTGTACAATAAACATAGCGTACAATATAGTGTACAATAAACATAGCGTACAATACAGTGTACAATAAACATAGCGTACAATACAGTGTACAATAAGCATAGCGTGCAGTATAGTATCTAATAAACATAGCGTACAATATAGCGTACAATAAACATAGCGTGCAATATAGTGTACAATAAACATAGCGTACAATACAGTGTACAATAAACATAGCGTACAATACAGTGTACAATAAACATAGCGTGCAATACAGTGTACAATAAACATAGCGTACAATATAGTGTACAATAAACATAGCGTACAATATAGTGTACAATAAACATAGCGTACAATACAGTGTACAATAAACATAGCGTACAATACAGTGTACAATAAACATAGCGTGCAATACAGTGTACAATAAACATAGCGTGCAATATAGTGTACAATAAACATAGCGTACAATATAGTGTACAATAAACATAGCGTACAATACAGTGTACAATAAACATAGCGTGCAATACAGTGTACAATAAACATAGCGTACAATATAGTGTACAATAAACATAGCGTGCAATACAGTGTACAATAAGCATAGCGTGCAGTATAGTATCTAATAAACATAGCGTACAATATAGCGTACAATAAACATAGCGTGCAATATAGTGTACAATAAACATAGCGTACAATACAGTGTACAATAAACATAGCGTACAATACAGTGTACAATAAACATAGCGTGCAATATAGTGTACAATAAACATAGCGTACAATATAGTGTACAATAAACATAGCGTACAATACAGTGTACAATAAGCATAGCGTGCAATACAGTGTACAATAAACATAGCGTACAATACAGTGTACAATAAACATAGCGTGCAATATAGTGTACAATAAACATAGCGTGCAATACAGTGTACAATAAACATAGCGTACAATACAGTGTACAATAAACATAGCGTACAATACAGTGTACAATAAACATAGCGTACAATACAGTGTACAATAAGCATAGCGTGCAATACAGTGTACAATAAACATAGCGTACAATACAGTGTACAATAAACATAGCGTACAATACAGTGTACAATAAACATAGCGTACAATACAGTGTACAATAAGCATAGCGTGCAATACAGTGTACAATAAACATAGCGTACAATACAGTGTACAATAAACATAGCGTACAATACAGTGTACAATAAACATAGCGTGCAATACAGTGTACAATAAACATAGCGTGCAATACAGTGTACAATAAACATAGCGTACAATACAGTGTACAATAAACATAGCGTGCAATACAGTGTACAATAAGCATAGCGTGCAATACAGTGTACAATAAACATAGCGTACAATACAGTGTACAATAAACATAGCGTACAATACAGTGTACAATAAACATAGCGTGCAATACAGTGTACAATAAGCATAGCGTGCAATACAGTGTACAATAAACATAGCGTACAATACAGTGTACAATAAACATAGCGTACAATACAGTGTACAATAAACATAGCGTACAATACAGTGTACAATAAACATAGCGTACAATACAGTGTACAATAAACATAGCGTGCAATATAGTGTCTAATAAACATAGCGTACAATATAGCGTACAATAAACATAGCGTACAAAATAGTGTACAATATCATGTACAATAAATATGGTGTACAATAAACATATCGTGCAATATAGTGTACAATAAACATAGCGTACAATATAGCGTACAATAAACATAGTCTTTGTCAAAGTTTCCTTTGATGTGAAGGTGAGGGTCAGCGGGCTGTACAGTCTGGTTCCCATGACGACGATGGGTCACGTGACATGGAACCGGGCCGAGGCGCAGTGCCGGAAGGCCGGTGCCAGCCTGGCCAGCCTGGGATCGTTCCTGGAGAGACGGCAGGTGGAGGACGTGCTCTTCAGCACCGACACTCCCTACGTCTTCATCGGAATGACCCCAGTGGAGGTGTCCGCTTCCTACATGTAAGGACCCACTTGGTGACTATGGCATTTCAAATGTCAAAAAATTATTTGCACGATTTTTAGTGGTAAAATGAGGCACTTTCCTCATTCTGTGCACACAATTCATTCTGTGGCGCACACAATTCATTGTATGCACAGAATTCATTCTGCTGCACATACAATTCATTCCATGCACGGAATTCATTCTGCTGCACATACAATTCATTCCATGCACGGAATTCATTATGTGGAACACACAATTCATTCTGTAGGACAGAATTCATTCTGTGCACAAAATGTATTCTGTGGGATACACATGCTGTAACATTGTGCGTTTTTCATCTCAAATCGGAATTGTGTCGGCTGAATGCAGCGGGGAGACCGGTGAAAACTCAGAACCGGACACATACGTACTTTACCAATTCATTGTTATGGCCATATGGCCTGGGAACGATGAAGAGAAAGAAGAAGTTTATGCGTTGATTTTGAATGTCACAATGGTCGTTTTGACTGCATGTCTCTAATTAGGTATTAGGTATTAGGTACTTTATAGTCACAGAGGCATCTCTGTGAAATTCGGGTTGTTCCCACCTGGAGAGCGCGTTGCAGCCAGAGGCGCGCCACCCATTTTATTTTTGCATGCGATTTTTTGTGTGACTGATGAGGAAGGAAAGGAGGGGGGGGGGGGGGTACATTTTGACCAAATGCCAACATTTTCGTTGCCACTGTGTTTAACGTGTGCTAAGTGCATGGGCACACGGGATCTCGGGATATCGTCTCATCCGAAAGACTCCACATTCAGACCGTAAGGCCTAGTGCAAAGTGAGAGAAAAAATCCCCTGTACCCAGGTTCGAACTAGGGTTTACTTGACACGAGGCGAACGCGTTACTACTGTGCCACTCCACATGGCTTGGGACCACCGGTACCGTGTATGAATATCGAAACCTCTTTGCTGAGGTGCCACTTTCAGCACTGAATTTGAGTGGTATGTGGCAATGACCTTGTCTCCATGGTTACGCTCGGCCGCCATTTCTGTTCGCCAGTTCTTTCCAAATTTCAATGCTGGAAGAAGACGCCGCGCGGTGGTTCTCAGTCATAACCGGTATGTTGAATGCATTCCAAAAGAACACGATTTGGCAAAATACCCCTGTAGTCTAGTATTACTCCATGAACAAGATTTGGGTTGAGTTGGGATGTCAACAGACGAAAACGAAGATGCAAGTGCATAATTGCACATCTGTGCTTAATTTTATGAAGTGGGAAACTAAGCGTTGTTACTGTCTAAATTAAGTAAATCGGTTTACTGAATTTAGAAAGTAACAACGATTAGTCTACTAAAGCTTAAGTGGGAAACTAAACGTTGTTACTTTCTAAATTAAGTAAA
Organism: Phymorhynchus buccinoides; assembly: GCA_017654935.2. Taxonomy (NCBI): domain Eukaryota; kingdom Metazoa; phylum Mollusca; class Gastropoda; order Neogastropoda; family Raphitomidae; genus Phymorhynchus; species Phymorhynchus buccinoides. The sequence goes on from CM065690.1 coordinate 51,218,164, forward strand.
TCGGTTTACAAATTTAGAAAATAATATCGTTTAGTCTACTAAAGCTTAAGTGGGAAACTAAACGTTGTTACTTTCTAAATTAAGTAAATCGGTTTACTGAATTTAGAAAGTAACATCGTTTAGTCTACTAAAGCTTAAGTTGTTACTTTCTAAATTCCGATTTACTTAATTTAGAAAGTAACAACGTTTAGTTTCCCACTTAAGCTTTAGTAGAACTTCATAAAATGCCTAATTATAATACGCATTCAGATATCAACAAAAGTTATCACTCCTTCACAAGATCGCACAACGGACATGTTTGTACGAAATCATTTCATATTAATTTAATGAATATTTACTTCAATTAGTTTTACACCAAAATGTAAATTTTCATTGCTTTCCTCTCGTTACCTTTGAAACAATAGCTCAACAAATAACACACCTCCGCAATAGACGATTTTCGGGGGGAAAACTTTGTGAAAATTAGAGTTGTTTACCTCCATTACTCAGTCAAATTCCATAGCAACAATGCAACAATGGCGTCGAAGCTTGAAACCACAGGATGCGAGTCAGCGACTTGCAAACATTTTTTTTGAAAAGTTAGGGGTGGCCAGTGGCCACAAACTGAGAGAACTTGACATAAAAATATAAATGACAATTTTTTTAGAATGACGCACGGTGTTCTAAGTGCTGTATGTCTGCTGAAACACACGAGTCGATAGGCTACGAGAGCTGATGGTAAAGTGACGTCCCCTGTTTGACCGATTGAATTAGGCAAGATCACTCCCACGCACCATGAAATTGCTCCCCTTAAATATTTCCGAACAATTCCTATTAAAGATCACAAAGCGCGGCTACTCAAAATGTATTCAACATTGGGCGTGTCCACTCAGGCAGCATTTTAACGGTGTAAGCAGAAATTCCTCAGGGCTTTCTTGATAAATTAGGGGGTTATTAGTGAGGCATCACTTCAATTGTTTTTCTCTTTGCCCAAGCACGACCAATACTCCCAATTTTGATAGGCCTACATTTTGAGTAGCCACGGTTTTGTGATTTTTTTCAAATTTGCAGGTGGCGCTGTTTGTTGATCTATTGTATCGAACGTAACTGCACGGATGCAATTAATCTTCAAATACTAGTACACAAATAGTTGATTTAAGCATCTTTGAAATTTAAAAGTGATTTGAGTGAGCCGTCCTTGTTTATATGCGCTTGTAAAATATGGTCTTTAACATTTTTTCTTCTTCTGTGATCACTCAGACAGTTTCCTGTCAATTATGAGCGCATATGCGTCATGCTGCCGTTATGCGCCTAACTAAAAAATAGTTAGGCCCAGCAAATGTTTTTGAAAGTGTTTCGTGAAAAAAAAAGGGCAGAAGAATGGACCCGGTAAGGCAGAAAGATAATAGTAGATGAGAGTAAACAAAGGGAAAAGGCAGAGTCAAAGAGAGTGACAGATTAGAGGAAATTACAAGCACAGAACTTCCAGAAGGTGGGGGAACCATTTATACAAAAGACCCCCCCCCCCTCCCCGGCATCCCCACGGGGGTTGACATTTGTTGAGTGGTGAATTTCTTTTTCCCTCCCAGCTACAAGGACATGTGGCGTCACCTGGACGGCACGGTCGCCTACTACACTGGGCCCATGAGGGAGATGCAGTCCATCACGGACAGCATGGTGCTGGGGCCCAGGTACCTCCACAAGGTCCAGAGGGACGTCCCCTTCACTGCCAGCACGCTCTGCGAACTGCCCTCGGTTCACTCTGATACATCATCATCATCTTCTTCTTCTTCTTCTTCCAGATCTTCTGAATCTTCCGAGTCTGTGTCTAATTCTTCTTCTTCTTCTTCTTCTTCTTCTTCTTCTTCTTCTTCTTCTTCTTCTTCTTCTTCTTCTTCTTCTTCTCCTCCTCCTCCTCCTCCTCCTCCTCCTCTTCCTTCTTCACGAAATTCACTGAGACTCAGTGCAGTTATGTGGACGAACCAAACATCGGAGGACGGTGCCTCGTCCTTCGTAACTTGCCCCACAGGTCACGTCACCCACTCTTTTCTATCTTGCGACCACCACAGCGACTGCTGGTCCGTTTCCGCTTCCGGTGTTTGTGAACTTCCGGTGACGTCACTTCCTCTTCCTCCTCCTTCGTTCACGTGCAGTGACGGCGTTCAGCGCGTGCCCTACACCTTGCTGTGTGACCATGGCGCGGACTGTGGGGACGGGAGTGATGAGCGGTTCTGTGTCTACACTCCTTGCGACGTCTCCACGCAGTTCGAGTGCTCCAATCGAGAGGTGAGGGCCACGTTTTGTCTTGATTGGTTGGCTGGTTGGTTTATTGGTTTAGTGTTTTGTTGAGTGGTTGGTTGGTTGGTTTATTGGTTTAATGTTTTGTTGAGTGGTTGGTTGGTTGGCTGGTTGGTTTATTGGTTTAGTGTTTTGTTGAGTGGTTGGTTGGTTGGTTGGTTTATTGGTTTAGGGTTTTGTAGAGTGGTTGGTTGGTTGGTTGGTTTATTGGTTCAGTTTTTGGTTGAAATTAAAGCCGAAAACATGAACGGGTGGCTACACTACAGCTTTTTTTTTAATACCAAGCAGGCCCTGTATGGCCACGTACGTGAGCAACAAAACAAAAATCAGACTATGTGATATGTTTTTGCCCTGTGACTGATATCAGTGCATTGACTTGTGAGGATTACCATTTCAGATGTTCTGATAATTTACAGCTTGTCTTTCGAGTGTTTGCAGTCTGAAAGCAGAGCCTGTGAGGTCCTCTGTGCCAGATTGTTGTCAAACGTCATGGGTCATATGACCCCTGATTACAGAAATGATGGGTCAATTTCCAAAGTAATGGACCAATAATGTGTCGGTGTAGTACTAGAGTTAAATGTTATTGCACACATTGTGGGTCAGATGACCCCTTGCTGCACAAAGTGAGGGGTCAAATCACCATCAATAGGGGTCAATGACCCGGGCCCGCTGACAATCTGAAGCTCTGCTGTGCTCTAATTCTGGTAATGTTCCATTTTGTTCGGTGCTTGTGAAGTTCACTCCTGCAATTCTATAATGTTGCATTTTGTGGTTTTGCCTGCGTGCAGTGCGTGTCGCTGGCCCTGACGTGTGACGATGTGCCGGACTGCAGAGACGGCTCTGACGAGCAGCAGTGTGGCTGGATCCGCAAGGAAAGGGACATCACCCAGGCTCTGCCTCCCCCCGCAGTTATCTCCTTTGATGGGCGAGGCGGCATAGTGGCCAAAGCATTGAACGAATCGGAGACAGCAAACACCGACACTGGCATTGTAGGCGAGGATCTCCAAGCGCCCCTTGATATCGGAAGCAGCACGACGAGAAAGGCACCAGCCAAGGGACAATGTCCCGAAACGCATTTCCAATGTTTGGAGGAGGACTACTGCTTGCCTGTGTTTGTCAGGTGCAACGGGGTGTACGACTGTCCTGGTCATGAGGATGAACTGGGCTGCGGCCTGTACAACTGTCCTGGGTTTTACCGATGTCGGGGCTCCCGCTCGTGCGTGCATCAGAGCGAACTTTGTGACGGCGTGTACCAGTGTCCGCAGCGTGATGATGAGCTGCTGTGTGACCTCTCCTGCCCTGCTAACTGCTCCTGCTATGGGCTGGCTTACGTTTGTCCACGCGTCTTTCCAGTGACGCTCCATCCACACCTTCGTTACTTAGACGCCAGCGGTAGCGGTCTGAATGTTGCCGACCTGGTCTCCAATGCACTGCTGGTCTACCTCAGTCTAGCCAGGTGTGACATGCCCAGCGTGGTTCCCGTGCTCCTGCCCAACTTGCTGACTCTGGACCTGAGTGGGAACGCCATCACCTTCTTCACAAACCACCATCTACGTCTGATGCCCAATCTACGCCACTTGATTATAGCCAACAACCCCCTCCAAGGTCTCTTCAAGCAGAAGACGGTTTCTTCCCACGAGGTCTTTGCTGAGGTGGTGTCTTTAGACCTGAGTGGGGTTCACGCGCCAGCACTGGATGTTACAGCTTTAGGCATCTTCCCCAGTCTGCAACGCCTCAATCTGTCACGCTGTGGGATAGTCTCTGTTTTATCTGGCGGGTTTAAGGCTTTGTCAAAACTTAGAGCGGTAGATTTGCGTGGCAGTCCTGTCACGTTCTTCCCTAAAGGCTTATTGGATCAGTTGGGCGAATTGAGCCAGGTGTTTGCTGACAACTACAAGCTCTGCTGTCCAGCCATGCTTCCCTCTCGTTTCAACCCCGCCAACTGCAGGGCTCCTTCTGACGAGATCTCCTCCTGCCAGGCGTTGTTGCGCTCAGACGTTTACCGCAGCTTTCTGTCCATTTTGGCCACCCTGTCCATTGTGGGAAACCTGGTCAGCCTGACGGCCAGAGTGACGGTGAAGAAATTCTATCCCAAGATGGGGTTCGACGTGTTCGTGACCAGCCTGTGCCTGTCTGACCTGCTCATGGGGGTCTACCTGTCCATCATCGGTGTGGCCGACCGCCTGTTCCTGGGCTCCTACCTGTGGAGGGACACGGTGTGGCGGAACAGCCTGGCCTGCAAGGTGGCCGGTGTCCTCTCCTTCCTGTCCAACGAGGTGTCGGCCATCACGATCTGCCTCATCACTCTGGACAGGTTTCTGGCGCTCAGCTTCCCCTTCAGCAAAGTGCGCTTCAGCAGAAAGCGAGCGGCGCTGGCCTGCGCCCTGACCTGGATCACGGGACTGCTCCTGGCCTCCGTCCCTCTCTCGGTGCCTCAGTGGCACTTCTACAGCCAGACCGGAATCTGCATCCCGCTTCCCATCAACAGGAGCCGCTTCCCTGGTCAGGGATACGCCTTCGGGGTCATGATCGTCTTGAATTTCGTCCTCTTTGTCCTCATAGCAGCTGGCCAGATGTTCATTTACTGGTCCGTGAAGCGAAACGAAATGCAGTCCAGCCAGTCGGCCGGCAACAACCGGAGAGACCTCATCCTCTCTCAGCGGTTGATCGTGATTGCGCTGTCGGACTTTTTGTGCTGGTTCCCTATCGGTTTGCTGGGACTACTGGCCTCCCGGGGCGTGCCCATAGCTAGTGAGGTGAATGTGGCCATGGCCATCCTGGTGCTGCCCATCAACTCGGCCATCAACCCCTTTCTCTACACCCTCAACCTGCTGCTGGAGCACTGTCGACTCCGCCGAGAGCGGCGTGTGCAGCAGGTGTTGTTGGCCCGCATGATTTCCCTGCACGGTGCCGCCACATCCGCCACGTCCAGCCACAGCCAGTGCACCCAGGACCAGGCTCTGCAGATCTTCAAGCGGTGGGTCAACAAGGGCGTGCTGTCCAGGGACACGGCCTTGAGATACCTCATCGGGAAGGTCACTCACCCTCCTCCTCCTCCTGTTGTTGCTAGATCTCATGACCATGGCAGCCACGTTCTGGGAGCTCTGGTGGGCTGCGCGCGTCTTCCTCCTGAAGACAAAGAGATGGACCAGGCCTCGCCTGATCACCGGGACCTCTCGTCCTGCACCTCTCTGCCTCGTGAGGATCGCTCCAGTCAGCGCCACGTGCAGCACGCTTCTGCATTGCCAGTTCATGGCCAACATGACCAGGGCACACATACTGAGAAGGTGGATCAGAAGGAGGTGCAGGCAGCTGAAGGTCCTCAGGGGGACCAGGTGTCCTCGGATGCCGCCTCTGTGGAGGAGATTGTGGTGTTCTACATGCGCTGCCTCTGGCGACGGTCCACGACCATCTGGCGTCGCTCATCTCTGTGATGTTGTGTAGAGGTGATTGTAACGCGTGCGTGTTTCTATGGCTTCTGGTGTTAGTGGATAACCAGTTCGTGACAATGTATTGTTATTAGCCAAAGACTGTTGTATGGATAATAATGTGATGTCCAGTAGGGCCTACTTGGTCAGGATTACTTCTTTTCGCATTCTTTATCAAAATTAATTTCATAGTCATGTATACGTCGTCTTCTATTGTCAAATATGATTGTTTTGGATATTGATACAGCATCTAATCTGTTTAGAATTTTATAAGGGTTTATAATATTATGAGGCTTCTAGCATTGGTCAAATGCACATAACTTCCCTATGAAGCGTCTAATGATGACAAAGACCGTTAGTTCACAAACATCAAAGTGTAGATACACGGTAGGCCTACTTATTTCTATTGCTCAAAGAGCATAAGGCCGTGTACACACATAAGCCGATATTCCATGCAGAAACCCGTGCGCAATCCATAAATAAGTGAAACAAAGAAGGGAAAAGATTTGCGCACGTGTCCGAATTTCCCCTATATGCGTAAACTTTAATCCTTCTTTCTTCCACTTATTTAAGGTTTTCCGTACGGAACTTACGGTCTAATGTGAACCCAGCCTTATACTGATTGATTTTATTCCTATGGCATATAGAACTGCTTCAAGATAATTGTATGGAATGTGTACATAGCGTTCGAGACAGAAGACAATTACAAAAGAAGAAAAAAAAGAACTTGTACATAGAGTCACAATAATATCTGTACTGTTAAAAATCCGTGACTTTCCTGGTGTCGCACTGCCTCCGGGCATTGCCTCCAGGATCGTTCTCACCATCTTTATATCTACTAATGTCCCATATGTGTCCGTTTCAGACCGGACGACGTTAAACAGATTTTTCTTCTTGTACAAAGACAATAGGATTCCACCCTGTAAGGGGACTCCTAATGATACTGGAATAGCACCTGCCATCAGTCACCAATCTTACTGGCATTGTGATAATTTTTAGCTTATCTATTTTACCTATTTTACCTAAAATGTTCTTCATTTTTCTTTTCACCTTGTGCTGGTTTGCTTAAATTGTGGACTTTTCGGCCTAGTACAGAGAAGACACCATTTTTTTTATCAGAAATATCTTCCTGTTGGGGTTGATCCACAAGATAGTGTTTGTTAGCAGATATACATACTGACGAGAATTCCATAAATTCGAAAGAGATATCTCTATGTACTTGCTCATACACTGTCTGTCCCCCATTGGGACAAAAAGTAAACCAGCACAATCTTTTCCTTTTATTTTACACAGTTAGTGGTGTTTGTGGTTTCTTTGATCAAATATTATCTCCCACCATTATGGTGAGAACCACTGGCATCCTTTATGGATCCACCACTATTAACAGTGGCATTTTAAGCTATAAAGCCATGTCAAGCCACATTTGTACAGTGCATGAAGGGTTGGTAGTGTTTTGTGGTATAGTTTGTTCTTTTTGTTTTTTAAACAGTCACTCTTCTGCTTCATTGCCCTGGGTTGGTAGGGCTTGAATCCGTTTTAATCCCAGCTAGTTTGTCGATCTATCTACACAAATGGCGCATTGTGGGGGTTGACATGGGTTTGTAAACATCTACCCCCCTACCTCTCCACCCCCCCCCCCCCCCCAATCCATGTCTAACTGATCTGCCCCTGTTGCATATCGTGTAGTTGTATATCTTTGCATCTCTCGTGGTTGGCTACATATTGTGCGTGTTTCAATATGATGTAGTTGTACGTAAATTACTTGTTCAAGTCAGCGTGTATTAGGTATTAGGTACTTTATGGTCACAGAGGCGTCTCTGTGAAATTCGGGTTGCTCCCACCTCGGAGAGCGCGTCGCAGCCAGAGGCGCGCCACCCAATTTTTTTATGAAAAGAATTCGCATGCGATTTTTGTGCGACTGATGAAGACTGGTGTGCTAAATGCAAGGGCTAGCGGGGCCCTGGTTCATCGTCTCATCCGAAAGACTCCACGTTCAGACCGTAAGGCCTAGAGCAAAATGAGAGGTGTTGGTGTGTGTGACTGTGTGTGTGTGTGTTTGCGCGATAATGTACTTCATGTATTTTGATTCCCCTAGCCATTTTGTTTCTTTTCTCTTTCTGATTGTAATATTGATATTCTAATGTTTGTGCTTGTGGACAGCGCTTATGTTATTTTTGTGTGCATATTTGATTTGATTGTACTGCGTTTTATGTGTATAGTGTTAACTTATTTGTATTTTATTGCCCATGCACAGCGCTTGGAGCTCCCTGCCAAGGGAGTAAAGCGCTATATAAAAGGTCAGTGTTATTATTAAATATGTGGGCATCATACACACGTGTGGTCATGTAGGCCTACTTCTTTTATTTGCGCAGACGCCTTGCCAGAAATGTGTTGCAAGGCATTCACAAGTGTGTGTGCATGCGAACATCACCCCACCCCCACCCCACCCCACACACACGCACGCACACGCACACGCACACGCACACCCACACACACACACACACACACACACACACACACACACACACACACACACACACACACACACACACACAGAGAGTGCAAATAGGCCTACTCATAAGCACATGCTTAGAGAGAGTGTAGAGTGGCACAGTGCTAACGCGCTCGCCTCATGTCAAGTAAACCCGAGTTCGAACCTGGGTACAGGGGATTTTTCCTCTCACTTTGCACTAGGCCTTACGGTCTGAACGTGGAGTCTTTCGGATGAGACGATGAACCGAGGTCATGTGTGCCCATGCACATAGCACACATTAAGCCCAGTGGCAACGAGAAAGTTGTCATTTGGTCAAAATTTAACCTACCCACCCCTTTCCTTCCTCATCATTTCACAGTGACTATTAAGTAGCCTACCTAATACCTAATACATGCTCATATTCATGAGCACGCGCGCACGCTCACAAGCACATTATCTTCATGATGCGCTCGTGCACACACATAGCCTACACGTGCATATAGAAACACACGGAGAAGACATACAAGCATGCGTGCACGCACAAACACTCATCGGAAATCACAATGGCACGAAAACACACACACTCACACACGTCCGCGCACAGAGAGAGAGAGAGAGAGAGAGAGAGAGAGAGAGAGAGAGAGAGAGAGAGAGAGAGAGAGAGAGAGAGACAGACAGACAGACAGACAGACAGACAGACAACAGAGACAGAGAGAGAGACAGGGATTAAGGCCCATTATAGGCATAATAATTATACTAATAATATTAACTAGATGGCTTATGTTTGCCTTTGAGAGCAAACATGACAGGATTATCCCCCTAAACACCCTTTTGCAAGTTATTCAATATTACAAAATCAGAAAATATGAACGAAATCCGTTCAGCCGTTTTTGAGATATTCAAGATTGAAATTTTGCCGATTTCGCGGTTTTTCTGCCATATTTTGCCGAAAAATCGGCGAAATCATTTAATATTTCAAATTTCACATACCCATAAGGTCCTGCAACGTTTCTGAAAATGTTCAGCCAAATCGGACAAAAAAAGGGGAAGAAAAAGAAAAAAGAGAAGATTTTGACGAATGCAATAGTACTCTCCCTAAAAGGGGAGAATCCTAATAATACTGGATACTTCTAAAGCGTTTTACTCCCTTGCAGGAAGGTCAAAGCACTGTGCAAAGTAATAAACACTAGGTCAGGTCAGGTCAGGTCAAGTAAGACGACTAGGCCTCGCGGCCTCTCAAGCATGACAGGACACAAACGAGTAAGCATATATACATTAAACACAACCACACGGCATACCCTCGTGTCTCCAGGTGGGAGCAACCCGAATTTCACAGAGTCACCTCTGTGACTATAAAGTACCTAATACTAATACTAATACCTAATACTAATACAACAGAGAGAACTTTAAACAAAACTAACACAAGAGAACACTATCTTTATTTCTGCCAACTGGAGAAATTAACCCAAAGTCGCATTTTTGCACCACAGTGATTTAACACCTATGTCACTAAAAGGCATCAAATTGGGGTCTATTACCCAAAGAACCAAATGTCTTAGTTTTGGGAAGTAAGGATAGACCTTATTTTATATATGTCACAGACGAATCCTGCAGATGGATTTTGTTCCCCACCCAGGTAAAGTTTATGGAATTTTTGGCTGAAATATGACTGGCGGTGAAAGGGTTAAATCAAATTCAGACCAATCTGTGTACACATTGGACAAGATCCACGGAACAAAAGTGTATATTTCTTTAGGATTTGTTTTTCAAAGTCAAAGTAGTCAAAGTAAGTTTATTTCCAAACCCCCCAGGGGGTACATGAAATTGTTACATAATACATGTAACTACTTCCAAATGAAACATTACACACATAACCAGCAGAGAGAAACATAGCGGTATATAGTGCCTCACAAACCAACCTTACACAATCTAGTATACTCTCTCACATACACATCAAATTTAAACATACAAAATGCAGAGAACAAAATTATCCCAATCACTAGTGATGGGATGTAACTACAGAAAAAAAAGAACACTGCATGGACACAATATTTGTGTTTTAAAATACCATTTACGCTTACCTAAGGGTTTAAAGCCTAAAAAAATAAAGAAAGGTCTTAGAAATCTTTTACAATTATCTTAATGAAACTAATTAAGCGAATGAGGATTTTTGTATTTGTTGTTTGGAATAGAGAATGAAACTTAATAATATTTGGTCTTTTCTGGCAAAAGTTTGGCAAATATAGTTTCCTTGGTTCTTGGGAGGCTTGGCATTCAAAGATGTAATGGAATTCGTCTCCCAACACACGGTGTTCGCACTTAGGACAGAATCGTTCGTTGTGTGGGATGTTTTGAATCCTACCTGTTTGAATTGGTAGTTTATGGTTTAAAGTTCTAAATGTAACAAACAAAATGGCTAAGTTTTCGGGTAAAGCTTTTAAATAATTTTCAATAACAAAAACGTCCTTATATAGTATGTAATTACTGAACATTTGCTTTTGATTTCATTGTGAATATCAATGTTGAATAAATTGATCTTTCAAAGAACGTAACACTTTGGACTTAAACCAGTTTAGTGATATGTTAGGATGGGTTTGCTGAGTCCCAAAACCAGTCATTCCTAGGTTATTTAATAAAGTATTAACACACATTAAGAAAGGTGACAGATGTTTGTTCTCTCCATACAGATGGAGTGGTGAGGTGGCTGTGTCTGCCGCCTGTCCCAGCACCTGCCAGCATCCATCAAACAACAATACTTTTTTTTTTTTTTCTTTTTTTTTTTAAGAATACGGTGTTCCTGTCTTGACGCGGCATCATGTTGGGGGATCCACAGGGAGAACCAGCTGGCTGGGTCATTGTAGATTAGGGTTTTCTCTTTTTCCTTTGCTCTCTCTTTCTTTTTATTTTATGTTTATGTTACTATTTTATTTTATTCTTTCGTTTCTCCGACTTCGGACCTCGACTGAAATAATGCCATAAAAAATCAAATTGTTGATTGTCGGCACTTAACCGGAAGAAGAAGAAAAAGAATAACGTTTATTATAAAGCTTGAACTTGTTGTACACTCGCGAGTGTGTGTGTTGTTTGTGTTTTTATTTTGCAGGTGAGTGCGTGTGCGTGCGTGCGCGCGCGCGTGTGTGTGTGCACGCGCGCATGTGTGTGTGTGTGTGTGTGTGTGTGTGTGTGTGTGTCTGTGCGTGTGAGCGTGTGAATATGTGTGTGTTTGTATGTGTGCGTGCCGTAAATGAACAATCCATTCTTTTTTTTTAATAGCATTTCCGCAAAATAGCGAAATCGATCAAAAATACATATTCATAAAACAACAACATACCACATAACAAACCCAAGTCTATATCTAATATAATATAATATATAACAATATGGACAAATTGTCATCAACATCGGTTCACTCACTATTTATCACGATTACTGTAGTTCACAAACAGATGGGGGGGGGGGGGGGGTGGGGGGGGGGGGGTGATGAAAGCATAACCTCAGGCAACGGAAATAATGAGAATTAAAATGGACGGAAAATTAGCAGGCACAGTGATCACGAGGGTGTCTTAAGTTAACACGAGTCGCAACATGTAGGGCCTACATTAGACTAAACTTGCAAAACGGTTGGCGGTTCATTCTATCTAATTCACCGTGTTAGTGGTTTGAGACGCACTCTTGATACGGTACCCCGAGTTTCAAAGCATGTAAGTAAGGAATGCAGCCGGGCTAGTTTCTCACAGCAGGCTAGCAAAGTCAAAAATCTCATTTTTGGGTCCATTTTGAGTTATTGGTATTTTCGTGTTCTCTACCACCCTCACTCAATACGTTTTGATCGCAAGTCCGTATGATCGTGCAACCAAAATATTATGTGGGAACAGATTTGTGGGATGAAAGAGATGTGGCAACATGAAACTGTGGGACCAAATATCCGTGGGGTACACAGAGCAGATACACAGTTTAATTACGCAATAAAATAATCAAATCCAGCGTGCAGTTCCACACTAACCCATAGACACTACTACAGTACATGACATATAACGTCATTTCAGTAATGTCCACTTAAAACAGTTTTACATTAAAACTGTAAATCAATTCTTCGACAAAATTCACTTGGATGGAGCGGTGGGGTGGAGGATGAACGGTTGATGATCAGGGTAACAGAAAAGTGAGAGATGATGGTGATGACGACGACGACGATGATGATGATGATGTGTTCACCATAATGATAAAGCGACTGATGATGAGGATGAGGAAGAGGAGGAGGAGGAGGAGGAGAATGTTGATGATGATAGTGGTAATGATGATGATGATGATGATGATGATGACGACGCCGAGGATGATGATGATGATGTGTTCCTCATAATGATAAATGGACTGAGGATGAGGATGATGAAGATGAGGAGAATGTTGATGATGATGGTGGTGATGATGATGATGATGATGATGACGACGACGACGACGACGTTGTTGTTGTTGTTGATGATGATGATGATGAGGAGGAGGATGATGATGATGACGATGCGTTAATGGTGACAAAACGCGAGACGATAATAACAAATCATTGGAGGGAACTTTTTCTAGTTCTATCCACAAACAAATCAGATAGCCACACCAGCCAACACCAAACGACACAACAATCAATCAACGTAACACAAAACAACAGTGAAATAACCAATCCATGATATGAAAACCACAACTGGACCACTAACAAAATGATGGTAATGGTATTGTGAAATAACCAATCCATGGTATGAAAACCACAACTGGACCACTAACAAAATGATGGTAATGGTATTGTGAAATAACCAATCCATGGTATGAAAACCATAACTGGACCACTAACAAAATGATGGTAATGGTATTGTGAAAGAAGAAGAAACATGATATAATAATCATATGCAGACAAGATGGCTTAGAGTCACAATGGACTATATTCAGATGGTTCATTCATTGGTTTATCATGGAACTTGTTGCGAAAACTAATAAAATTGTATTTAAAAAGACTGACAAGAAATATAATTATTTTTATGTATAAGGATTATCCCGTTATATTTTTTTTAATGCAAGTTATTGTTTTTCGCAATAAGGCGCATATTAACCCCTTGACTGCCACCAACGTATTACATACTGAAGTGATGACATCACTGATGATGTCATCAGATGAAGAGGAATAACTCTGATATGCTGGCTTTTGCTCTAACACAGTCAAGAGAGTTATATCCCCAGACCATTTTGCCAGATTGGCTCTATCAGTTGTCTTTTTCATGTCATGATTTGCCCAATGATTTTTTCTTTAATTTTCTCTGGCAGTCAAGGGGTTAAGTCGATTTTTAAGCAAATCGTTGAAAACCAAGAGCTGGTCGGTAAGATGGATGGAAAGAACACGAAAAAAGGGAATTAAAAAAATAATGGTAAAAGATGGCTTGATAGAAGGTTGATATTGATATCATCGATGTTGTGAGATTTTTGTGTGGTTTCTACCCTTCCGCCGCGAGCAGCATGGAGCAGAGCTGAATCAAAACATGGTGGTCTCGGCCTTCCTGAAGGTGACGCTCTTTTCTCCAATGAAAATGCCGTCCTTGGTTTTGTCCACTTTGAAGGTCATCATCCTGAAAACCAACACGCGCCATTCATAAATTGTAATCTCCCTTTCACCTTCAACCTTTTTTTTCAGCGAAACGTTTCTGTTCAATTTACTAGAGTAGAGAAAGCGTGGTGTCTGGGATATTGGGGATTCTTCTATGGCATGTACAACGCTATTCACCACTGCAATTAGGGTTATTAACGCCCTTCAGACAGTGAGAGTGAAGCCCTTGCTGGTCAGTGCGGACAAGGGCATTCACTCTTGCGAAAGACAGCCATTTAGTGGCCTCAAATTGGGTTATTGGCGAGAGTTATTCCCTTGTTTGGTCAGTGCGCAACCATCTCCCTCCACCCACCAAGGGCATTCACTCTTGCAAAAGGTGTTCTTTGCAGTAAAGCATTAAAACGTTAGATCAAGTATTACGTGTTGGTCAGTAGGAGGATCCCTTCCTTCCCCCCTTCCGTCCTCCTCCCTCTCCGCTCCTTCCTCCACTTAACCACCCCTGTAAGGTCCCCGGTACGTTCCCCACGCGTGTCTTCCCCTCATGAGGTGGCGGCGCTGAAGATGGTCCTGAAAGATGGGGTTGTCAGGTAGAGATTCTTTCCTTCCTTCCTTCCTTTTCCTTCCCTCCCCCTTCCTTCCATCCATCCTTTCCTTCCTCCATCATCCCCCTCCTTACACCCCACTTTTACCCCTGTAGGTCCCCGGACTTCCTCATGAAGGTGGTACTGAAGATGTGGTTACTCAGACAGAAGATTCATTCCTTCCTTCCTTCCTTCCTTCCTTCCTTCCTTCCTTCCTTCCTTTCCTTCTTCTTTCCTTCCTCCCTCCCTCCCCTCCTTCCTCCACTTACCCTGTGGGTCCCCGGTAGGGTTCCACGCGTGTCTTCCTCATGAAGGTGGTCCTGAAGGTGGTCCTGAAGATGGGGTTGGTCAGACATATTCCTTCCTTCCTTCCTTCCTTCCTTCCTTCCTTCCTTCCTTCCTTCCTTCCTTCCTTCCTTCCGTCCTTCCTTCCTCCCTTCCTTCCTTCCTTCCCTTCCTTCCTTCCCCTTCCTTCCTTCCTTCCTTCCTCCCTCCCTCCCCTCCTTCCTTCACTTACCCTGTAGATCCCCGGTACGGTTCCACGCGTGTCTTCCTCATGAAGGTGGTCCTGAAGGTGGTCCTGAAGATGGGGTTGGTCAGGGTAGAAGATGAGTGGGTTCAAGATGCATGCAGGACCCCTTGCAGAACATGGTGGGCAGGGCGTTCACCCACACCGGGATGTCAGAGTCGTTGATGGTGTACACGGCCAGGAAGGCGTAAGGGGACCACGCCACTAC
>CM065690.1:51238243-51245743 GCA_017654935.2 Phymorhynchus buccinoides
GCCATTTTTTAGCCAAAAAATACCATTAAACTTAACTGGATAAGAGAAAAACGAATATCTGCAATATTGTGAATTCCTCTGTGACATATATAACATTAGGCCTATCCTTACCTCCCAAAATTAAGAAAATAGGGTCTTTGGATAACAGGCCCTGATTTGATGCCTTTTAGTGACATGGGTGTTAAACCATTGTGGTGCTGAAATGCGACGCTGGCGGTGAAAGGGTGTAAAACGGTGGGTAAAAAAACCCAAGGTACCTGTGACAAGGGAAAACTCCAACGTTTCGTGTCTTAAGCACTTAGTCATGAAGTGAAGACAGCAAACAAAGTTGACAGGTTGTAGATTTTCTTCTTGTGAGCATAGTTAGCAATCAGTCCAAAGGTCAGTGGGAGAGAAATAGAGAGAGTAGTATCTGCATCTGTAGTCGGTACGTTGGCAGTAACCACTTCTGGTATTTGAAACCAGGGGAGAGCATAACAATTTATTAAAAAAATAATACAAGAAAAAACATTAATAATAATAATAATAATAAATAAAAAGTGTAAAAAATTAGTGGAAAAACTAGTGTGATTACAGTTTATGAGGGTAGAAGCCAACTGAGCAAAAGGGTACAGGGGCAAAAAGTGAAGTCATTTTAAAATGCTACGGACCTACCCGCCAAGAACAGGTCTGTGTTTTCAGACTCACAACTGGAAACAATCGACTGAAGCAGCCCCTGTTTAAGATCACAATACACGTTAACAAAATTTCACTCTTTCCCCGTGGCAACACACTCATAGCCAGGCCATAAGATTGACTTGCATATCACTGTGTTGCCATGGGGAAAGAGTGGGAAAACATGTTCACGTGTACAGAGATCTTAACCAAACTTCGCATCGGTGAATCAGAAAAGTGCCCATGTGGCACTGACAAGTGACTACTGTAGTTCCCAGTCTTAAAATGTGATGGTGCATGGTACATCCTACATAAGTCGCTCAGAATGGTTTTTTTTTAGCAAAAGCCAAAAATAGCAAAGAGAGAGAACCTGGTCAGACCCCATCCCAGTGGCCCAGAAACTCTTCGGAAGCCTGGAGGACCTGCAACGTACGGTCGCCATTATATTGGATGATAAGACGTTTGAGAAGAAAAGAAGAAGAAGAAGAATGTTTTTTTACGAGGGGCTCTCAATACGTTTCTGGATGTAGCTCTCAATAAGTTTCTGGATGTAGAGAACTGATCATTTTTTTCTAACGTTGACAGAATCTTCACATTGCAAAACATACGGAGTGTCCCTCGTAATGCAACTTACTGAAGTGAGGCAGGCAGACTGCAATCCAGCGATACACACCGACCCAAGTCAGCGTGTACATAGCCGTCAGGGCGAACACGAACGTGGTGTAGCCTTGGATCATGCAGCCCAGGTCTCCGAATAGCCACTGGCGAGCGAAGCAGGAAGCAGTGGTCAAGGGGTAGCCAAAGACGGAGGTGCCCAGGTCCGAAATAGCCAGGCTGATCAGCAACATGTTGTGGGGCTTGACCCTCACTTTCTTGTTTCGTAGAAACATGATCAGAGTCGTTGTGTTCCCCACTGTTGCCACCAGACCTGGGGGGTTTTTTTGGGTGGAAGGGAGAGAGAGGTGAGAGAAGAAGACAGAGAGAGAGAGAGAGAGAGAGAGAACTAGAGAGAGAGAGAGAGAGAGAGATAGAGAGAGAGACGAGAGAAAGAGAGAGAAGAAGAGAAGAGAGAGAGAGAGAGAGAGAGCGAGGAGAGAGAGAGAGAGGAAAACGAAATTTTATTGAACCAGGGAACATGAGATTTAGCAAGTTACATGCTTTTTTCCACACAGCCCTAGGGAAAATTAAAGTAAATCAAACAAAAAAGCTAAATAACATATGAACATGCAGAAATGAGAAGAAAAGGGAGGGAGGAGGGGGGAAGGGGCATAGAGGGGGATAAGGATGGGAAAATTTGGGAATCTAAAGTACAGGCACAAAACACAAACAAATGTCACATCATGCAATCATAAAATATGTTTTATTAGAGAGAGAGAGAGAGAGAGAGAGAGAAGAGAGAGAGAGAGAGAGAGAGAGAGAGAGAGAGAGAGAGAGAGAGAGAGAAAAGAAAGAGAGAAAGAGAGATAGAGAGAGAGAGAGAGAGAGAGAGAGAGAGAGAGAGAGAGAGAGATAAGATAGAGACAGAGACAGAGGCAGAGAGAAGAGAGGACAGAGACAGAGAGAGACGGACAATAGAGACAGAAAGAGAGGAGAGAGAATTAGTTTTTAAATCAAGTCAGCTTCAAAAACAGAAGCAACAAAAGTCGTAGTCCAGCTATCAACTCAACGTCAATTTCAAAGTGTCAGTCCGAATCAAAAGGTCACGTCTAAAGTGAGAGGTGAGGTCAAATTAAATCATGTTAGATATTAGTAAAGTCAAATTCAAATGTCAAAATCAACGTCATTTATTTATGTTAAACTTCAACACCATTGTCAAAGTCTATGTCAGGTTAAAGTCATATTATGTCAAAGTCACAGTCACATTAATTAATTAATAAAAAGGAGCATTGCTTAATTTTTTATTTTTTTAAACCCTTTCAACGCCAGCCATTTTTCAGCCCAAAGCTTTCCATTAAACTTACCTGGGTAGAGAAAAGATTTCATCTGCAATATTTGGGATTCCTCTGTGACATGCATAAAATAAGGCCTGTCCTTACCTCCCAAAATTAAGAACCATAAGGTCACTGGATGCCAGACCCTCATTTGATGCCTTTCAGTGACATGGGTGTTGAATCATTGTGGTGCCAAGAGGCGATGAAAGGGTTTTAAGGCGCAGATTTTATTTATTTATGCGATGCGAACGCCACCTACTTAAGATTATCGCTCTTGCCTGTCATCAAGTAGTAGCTTATATAACCACACAAAAAATATCTGCTCCTGACTCGCCGCTAGGTGGCATGAGCAGTTCGGGCCTAAAATGATTTCCCTTTCGTGTCGTCAAGTAGTAGTCTTTTGACAAACGAAAGCAAATCACAGACAGATAATTGGATAGACAGAAAGACGATAGACTGACAGACAGACAGAAAGACGATAGACTGACAGACAGACAGAAAGACGATAGACTGACAGACAGACAGAAACAGATATATACCTTTGCATAACGACTGACCGATGTCAAATGTATTGAAAATGTCAGAGCTTAATTGATTGAAGCTAGACAGAAAGTGAAAGTAGTAGGGGGCTATGTATGTGTGTGTGTGGTGTGTGTGTGTGGTGTGTGTGTGTGTGTGTGTGAGCGCGTGTGCGCACGTGTGTGTGTGTGTGTGTGTGTGTGTGTGTGTGTGTGTGTGTGTGTGTGAGAGAGAGAGAGCGCGCGTGTGCGCACATGTGTGTGTGTGTGTGTGTGTGTGTGTTTGTGGCATTTAGTGGTGTAGTGTGTGGGTTGCTTTGGTTTGTATCTCTCGGGTATGAAGTGGGGGTCAGTCTTTTGTGGTGTTGATACGTGTCGTTTATCTTCGATAAATATATTATTGGTAAAATCTAAAGGCAGAGGTGGTCGGGGGGGGCGTGGTGAGGTGCGCCCCAGCACCTGTGTAAGGAGGACAAGTGACATATAGACAGACATGGCAGACACAGAACAAAGTCTGGCTCTATTTCGACATCCACTAGATCTTGCAATATCGACTTTTGTAACATGTCATTTACTTAATCCTTTCCATTGGATATCTATACACGTGTATTTTAAGCCTACCGAACATGCTAAAAAAAAAATAAAACCTTTCTCCGTTGAGTGTATAGCACTCCCCAATGAAGAGATAGGATGGCACAGGCCATGTAGCCGGCCGTGTCGTAGGGGTCGCAGGTTGTAGCGGTATCAGCATGACTGCAACACGTCGGTCCGTGGTTTCTGGCTGACGTCACTTGACATGCATTTAGAGTAGATGACGTCAATATCCGAGTTTTGGTTGTTACTCTCCATGGAGGGAGGGCGGAGAGGGAGGTAAGACAGATGCGGTGGGAGTGGGTGGTGAGTAAGGAGATGAGACATGAAGGGGTAAGGGGGCGGGGGGGGGGGTGGGGGGAGGGAGGGGGGCTACATATGGGTGGAAACACACTCAGAATTGATTTGTGCCTAAGAAAAAAATGAATATTTTTAATTATGTTAGGGACACAGTTAGTGTAAAAGAGGATGCTAGAGTAGGAGGGGCGAACACAACAATGACACAAAAAAAAAAAAAAAGAAAGGACGAGGTGATTGACACCAAAATGCAACTACTGTGGCGTGGGTCGCTAGACGATTCCGATCCAACGCGACAGGATGCTGTTAGTAGCTGCGAGGCCGCCCTACGCCGGAAAACCAAAACCAACAAAGAATAACCTGTACAGTTTTCTGATATTATTCAGTTGAGCAATTCGAACTAAAAAATCTAAATCTATGTGTAGGCCGAAATTCCGGCACTATTGCACACAATAAAAAGTCTTCATCGGGGCAGGTCCCCAGATTCCCCAAATGTAATTTAAATAGTGGTTGGCTGTTCGACCTTTGATGTTGTTGTTGCTGTTTTTGTCGAACGGTATGGTGGGGGGGGCGGAGGTTTTGTTGATAAGGGGAATAGGGGGAGGGAGGGGGGAGGATTGCGGGGCCTCGGGGGTTGGGGGGTTGTTTGTCAAATAAAACAGTTGATAAAGGATTTACTGTGCATACAACTAATGTAGTCAACGACTAGTCTGTATCTATATAGTTTATTATGGTATATATGGATGGTATTATTATATAGCGTACGCTTATATATATATATATATTTATATAGCTACGTATATATTTATATATATTATATATGATAAAGGTAAAGGCATTACACGAGAAACAGGTTTGAATCTCGTCAAGTGCTAGTAAGGGATTATTAAGACTGATGGGCATCGTACGAAATTAATCATGCAATCTAATTGCTGGAAAAGTAAATCATAACTTACGTCATAAGAGTATTTAAAAATACCGGACATAGTAAGAACAGCCAAATAGTATAGGTGATGTAGCTACATCAGCTAATTCTATGGTTTATGTCAATTGTAACAGTACCATCATCTTTTACCTGAACAGCATGACAATATTACTATTTAGCATACATCAGTATGATAGTTGGTTTATGTTGTAACAGTACCATCATCTTTTACCTGAACAGCATGACAATATCTATTTGCATTTCACTTTATGTTGTAACAGTACCATCATCTTTTACCTGAACAGCATGACAATATCTATTTGCATTTCACTTTATGTTGTAACAGTACCATCATCTTTTACCTGAACAGCATGACAATATCTATTTGCATTTCACTTTATGTTGTAACAGTACCATCATCTTTTACCTGAACAGCATGACAATATCTATTTGCATTTCACTTTATGTTGTAACAGTACCATCATCTTTTACCTGAACAGCATGACAATATCTATTTGCATTTCACTTTATGTTGTAACAGTACCATCATCTTTTACCTGAACAGCATGACAATATCTATTTGCATTTCACTTTATGTTGTAACAGTACCATCATCTTTTACCTGAACAGCATGACAATATCTATTTGCATTTCACTTTATGTTGTAACAGTACCATCATCTTTTACCTGAACAGCATGACAATATCTATTTGCATTTCACTTTATGTTGTAACAGTACCATCATCTTTTACCTGAACAGCATGACAATATCTATTTGCATTTCACTTTATGTTGTAACAGTACCATCATCTTTTACCTGAACAGCATGACAATATCTATTTGCATTTCACTTTATGTTGTAACAGTACCATCATCTTTTACCTGAACAGCATGACAATATCTATTTGCATTTCACTTTATGTTGTAACAGTACCATCATCTTTTACCTGAACAGCATGACAATATCTATTTGCATTTCACTTTATGTTGTAACAGTACCATCATCTTTTACCTGAACAGCATGACAATATCTATTTGCATTTCACTTTATGTTGTAACAGTACCATCATCTTTTACCTGAACAGCATGACAATATCTATTTGCATTTCACTTTATGTTGTAACAGTACCATCATCTTTTACCTGAACAGCATGACAATATCTATTTGCATTTCACTTTATGTTGTAACAGTACCATCATCTTTTACCTGAACAGCATGACAATATCTATTTGCATTTCACTTTATGTTGTAACAGTACCATCATCTTTTACCTGAACAGCATGACAATATCTATTTGCATTTCACTTTATGTTGTAACAGTACCATCATCTTTTACCTGAACAGCATGACAATATCTATTTGCATTTCACTTTATGTTGTAACAGTACCATCATCTTTTACCTGAACAGCATGACAATATCTATTTGCATTTCACTTTATGTTGTAACAGTACCATCATCTTTTACCTGAACAGCATGACAATATCTATTTGCATTTCACTTTATGTTGTAACAGTACCATCATCTTTTACCTGAACAGCATGACAATATCTATTTGCATTTCACTTTATGTTGTAACAGTACCATCATCTTTTACCTGAACAGCATGACAATATCTATTTGCATTTCACTTTATGTTGTAACAGTACCATCATCTTTTACCTGAACAGCATGACAATATCTATTTGCATTTCACTTTATGTTGTAACAGTACCATCATCTTTTACCTGAACAGCATGACAATATCTATTTGCATTTCACTTTATGTTGTAACAGTACCATCATCTTTTACCTGAACAGCATGACAATATCTATTTGCATTTCACTTTATGTTGTAACAGTACCATCATCTTTTACCTGAACAGCATGACAATATCTATTTGCATTTCACTTTATGTTGTAACAGTACCATCATCTTTTACCTGAACAGCATGACAATATCTATTTGCATTTCACTTTATGTTGTAACAGTACCATCATCTTTTACCTGAACAGCATGACAATATCTATTTGCATTTCACTTTATGTTGTAACAGTACCACCTGAACAGCATCATCTTTTACCTGAACAGCATGACAATATCTATTTGCATTTCACTTTATGTTGTAACAGTACCATCATCTTTTACCTGAACAGCATGACAATATCTATTTGCATTTCACTTTATGTTGTAACAGTACCATCATCTTTTACCTGAACAGCATGACAATATCTATTTGCATTTCACTTTATGTTGTAACAGTACCATCATCTTTTACCTGAACAGCATGACAATATCTATTTGCATTTCACTTTATGTTGTAACAGTACCATCATCTTTTACCTGAACAGCATGACAATATCTATTTGCATTTCACTTTCGATACAATCCTCCTCTTTTTTCGATCGTTCTGACAGTTTCCTGTCATTGTGAGTGCAGATGCGTCATGCTGCCGTGATGCACCTAAGAAATAAGTTAGCATGTTCGTCTTTGGCTGCAGAAAATCTTTGTAAAGACTTCTTTAAAACAAATTTAAAGGCAGGAGAGAGAGAAAAACAACAACACACACACAGACACACAGACACAAACAGAGGACCACAGAGA
>CM065690.1:51250743-51253243 GCA_017654935.2 Phymorhynchus buccinoides
CCCTGAAGGTAGTGTTTGAAAAGAGTCATGAAGGGGATGAGTGGGATCACGAAAGATTCATGCTTGTGTATATCCATTGTATTTTAGCTGTTTATTTTTATATTGATGTAAAGCACTTTGAGCTCCCTGCAAAGGGAGTGGAGCGCTATACCAGTGTCCTTACTTATTATTATTATTATTATTAACGAAAACTCCAGGAAGGATTGAGGTAGAACTGTGGGGAAGGGGGGTGCTTATATAAAAAAGGGAAGAGTACAGTCTTTTGTCTTATGTCTGAAGCGTGGTTCTTTATATAACATAATTAGGCACATATATATCTAAGAATAATGAGAACATGTTTACTTGAATAGATCCCCCTTCAAAAGAAGATGCCTCACAAATTAGCTTTCTTAATCAGAACAAGGGAAGGAGACGTAGCAGAAATGTGATGCTGTTAATGAATAATAATCCTGAGATGAAATAGATTAGTGTGTGTGTGTGTGTGGGGGGGGGGGGGGCGTCTGGGTATAAGCAAAAAGCCTGAATATACTAAGAGTGATTACTTCGCAGCCTACAAACCTTGCAAAAGAATGAAGCCAACTTTCTTACTTCCCACCTGGAAGGTGGAAAGGTGGGAAGTGTTAAGTATGGTAACAGAGGCAGTGAGTGAGTTCACAAATGATCCCCACCTGTAGTGTATGTGAATGGTGGAAGGTGGGAAGTGTTAAGCATGGTAACAGAGGCAGTGAGTGAGTTCACAATGATCCCCACCTGTAGTGTAGGTGGAAGGGTGGAAGGTGGGAAGTGTTAAAGTATTCACACACAGAGGCAGTGAGTGAGTTCACAATGATTCCCCACCTGTAGTGTAGGTGAAAGGGTGGAAGGTGGGGAGTGTTAAGCATGGTAACAGAGGCAGTGAGTGAGTTCACAATAATCCCCACCTGTAGTGTAGGTGAAAGGGTGGGAGGTGGGAAGTGTTAAGCATGGTACCAGAGGCAGTGGGCTCGAGTTCACAATAGATCCCCACCTGTAGTGTAGGTGAAAGGGTGGAAGGTGGGAAGTGTTAAGTATGGTAAACAGTAGGCAGTGAGTGAGTTCACAATAATCCCCACCTGTAGTGTAGATGAAAAGGTGGAAGGTGGGAAGTGTTAAGTATGGTAACAGTAGGCAAGTGAGTGAGTTCACAATAATCCCCACCTGTAGTGTAGGTGAAAGGTGGAAGGTGGGAAGTGTTAAGTATGGTAACAGAGGCAGTGAGTGAGTTCACAATGATCCCCACCTGTAGTGTAGGTGAAAGGGTGGAAGGTGGGAAGTGTTAAGTATGGTAACAGAGGCAGTGAGTGAGTTCACAATGATCCCCACCTGTAGTGTAGGTGAAGGTGGGAGGTGGGAAGTTGTTAAGCATGGTAACAGAGGCAGTGAGTTGAGTTCCCAATGATCCCCACCCTGTATGGTAGGTGAAAGGGTGGGAGTAAAAAGACTAAAAAAGGGTGGGAGTAAAAAAAGAACCGGCTTCAGTCAGCTGCGGAGTTTTCACTCTTAGTATCTTCAGGCTTTTTGGTATAAGGTACAGGAAACGTGTGTAGTAGAGGGGAGGGGGTGGTGAAAAAGAAAGCTATTCGGACTCACATGTCTTACCATGTGCTGGGCTTTTACTTAAAGGTGGACCCTGACGGATGTGTTTTTGCAAGAAACCCGTCCAGATCACCAGAAAGACAGCCTTTTCAAGGATCGGAACACTCACTTTGCTCTGGTTTCCTAGAAATTAAACAGTCAAATCGTCGATTCCTCCTTGGCGGAGGTGCTGGAAGTCAAATTCTTTCACCCAAAGAGAAGGCGTGTGTAGTCTCTTTTCTAATGGCCGCCTGCGTTTAGACCAAATCGTTAGGACAACATTTTCCACAATACAAGCCTTTTTATCAATATGTATTTATTTTTTTATTTTAATTTTACACAGTTCACCTAGAGGAGTTTCGCTCTCAACAAAGGAAATAGCTCCATTTGTTTTTATTACTGCACTACAAAAAAAGAAAAAAAGCTTTAAAGCGATTACGTACAGCGAGTAGGTAAACTTTTGCAAGAATATGAATGCTTTAGTAATTTAAAAAAAATGTATGTATCTATGTGTAACCAAATATATGTTATTGCATGATTTATGTTTCTATCATTCTAACACCCCCATCAGGAAGGGGCCTATGCCTATATCTGATAAAAAAAATCGTATTCGTATTTCGTATTCGTATTCTCTCTCTCTCTCTCTCTCTCTCTCGTCTCTCTCTCTCTCTCTCTCTCTCTCTCAATCTCTCTCTCTCTCTCTCTCTCTCTCTCTCTCTCTCTCTCTCTCTCTCACTCTCTCTCTCTCTCACTGTCTTCCTGTCGCGCACGCACGCACACACGCACACACGCACGCACACACACACACACACACACACACACACTCTCTCTCTCTCATTCTCTAACACACACACACACACACACACACACACACACACACACACACACACACACACACACACACACA
>CM065690.1:51263243-51310743 GCA_017654935.2 Phymorhynchus buccinoides
AACACTCACAAAGACGAACACCCTTGGCAGCTAGCTATATATATATATATATATGAAAAGAAACATTGTTGACAGGGTACATTAACTATCTTGATTATTTAAAAACTTCGGGATTTCCCTGGTATTGCAGTGCCTCTAGAATCGTCCCACTATCTTTATAGTTATTAATGTTCCGTATGTGCCTGTTCCAGGCCGGAGGACATTAAACGAACTTTCATCAAAGGGTAAAAATGCGAGGAACCAAACTAATAAAAATTATTTTTTTAATGGAATATGGGGACAGACTTCACTTCGTAAGTTAAATTTACTATCCTTAAATTACAGAAGACTAAGGGGAGATTTGATGAATGTTTATAAAAAAAAACCCACCACTTTTCATAGCCCCGACAAAACTAACAAATGTTTGTTTCAATTATCTAATGATCCGAGAACCCGTTACAACGAACTAAAAATACTAACCCAATACAGTAGAACTAACATGAGGAAAAACTTCTTTTCTAACAGAGTCACTCGATCAGTACTGGAACAATTAATTTCCCTGCACAAACTAATCTTGCTTCTGACATTAACAATTTTTTTTAAAAACTCCTGGATAGTGATCCCACAATTGCTGTATTGAAATACAATCAACATTATATTTTGCAGGACGTTAACCGCCCTTCTATCTCTATCTCCTCCCAAACCGCTCGAGGTAGAGATCGATCGACTTGGGATTTGGCGTATGCCCACGGACACATCACCTGTAATGTATGTAATGTAGTGTCCGTGGCTATGCCAGTCTAAATGCACAACAAAATCAAGAAAACGAACAATCAAAAGAAAGGGCGGTCGAAAGGGCATATCAAGAGGCCGTGAGGCCTGGCTGCCCTAAAATCCTGACCTGACCTTGAATGTATTTTTCATAAACAGAACAAGTGCGAAAAAAATTATTCCTTTGTCAGATGGATATGTGCACGCGTGTTTTACACACGTGTTTGCAGGCCTACAAGAATGTACCTAATGAAGGCGGGACTAAGGAGGGGGGGTGGGGTATTTGTCCCGTATCTTCGAAGTTATCAGTGGAACTTCCATGTACTACAGCAGGCTGAGCAGCAGATCCATTTCGCATTTCGTATTAATTTCCTCCGGTGTAGGAAATGAGGACTTTTGCTTCAAAGAACTTTGCAGGACTTGAAAGACCGAAAGATGGAAGTTCAGTTTAACGTCGCGTATCGGCTTTCGCCATGTACGACGGGCTGAACAAACCAACCAGGGTATAAACACAAATTTATGTTCCTGAATCACTGTCTTAGCCAAAAGGCCGAGAAGCGATCAGAATTAAGACCGAAAGATGGGTATAGTCCCTATATATAGTCATCAGCAGACGAGTGAAGTAGGCAGGTGTTTAATTCACATGACGTTGCTAGCTTCGAGGTTTATGAATTGAATTGAATTGAATTGAATTGAATTGAATAACTTTGATTTTCTGAGGATAATAGAGTAAGTATAAATATTTTTTTCTCCATCCAGTCCTCAAGAACAAGAAGAAAGGAAAAGAAAATTAAATTCAATAAACAAGAAAGGCCAGCAATAATTATTGTGGCTATATATTCTTGATAAGAAATATTTCAAAAGGACTGTATTCTTTCTTTACACATCTGCATTGTTAAAAGTTCGGGACTTTCCTCGTATTGCACTGCCTCCGGGCATTGCCTCCAAGATCATTCCCACCATCTTTATATCTACTAATGTCCCATATGTGTCTGTTCCAGACCGGAGGACGTTAAGCAGAATTTCATTCAGGGACTGTATACGTATTCACGTGTTAGTAAAACAACTTGTAGATAATTATATACGGCAGAGTAAATCGTCGGAAAAAGTTAAATAGAACTTCCTTTTTTTCCATTAAAGTGATGTTTCTTTTTAAAAAATATACTGGTCGACTTGCAAGCAGATAAATGAAACAGAAAATGCACTCACACACACACACAGTGATTGTAATGTGTGGAGATACTATTATCATGTGCATTGATTGTTCATGACGAGATGTATTCCAATTATTGTTATTTGATTGATTGCTATAAGTTAACCCCTTCACTGCCATATAACGTATCACGTACTGACTTGATAACATCACTGATGAAGAGGAATAACTCTGGTATGCTTGTTTTTGCTCTAACAGTCAAGAGAGTTATATCCCCAGACCATTTTGCCAGATTGGCTCTATCAGTTGTCTTTTTCATGGCACGGTTTGTACAATGATTTTAAAAAATTAATTTTCTCTGGCAGTCAAGTGATTAATAATGGTTATTGATTTGTCTCTCTCTTTCTCATTGTTTATTTCATTTGGCGTTTCATGTTCTTATTTTGTGTGTGCAGTACACACACACACACACACACACACACACACACACACACACACACATACTCTTAAAGAATGGACCCCAAAACGTTGAATGAGTAAGCCCTCCTCCAAATTTGGTTTATTGCACAAAACATGAACATGGTAATTGGTTTAGGAAGAGACTCCACCAAAACACTATAATAATGATAAATAATAATCATAATCATAATAATGATGATGATGATGATCCCACCCGGAAGGATGAATTCTAATAATCACCAACATCTATGCAACAGAACATGCTCGTTCACATTGGTTACCAAGAAAACATTGTAAAATTGTTGTCTAAATAAAAGAGAAACAAACAGAAATTGACAAAATGGCAATTTTGGTGATTTTAACAATCCAACGGGAAAAAGTTGGGGGGAAAGCAATTTTCAGCATGTTCAAAATAATTATTACAAAATTCCAAAACTGTTTGAAAAACACCGAGCAACAACAAATTTGTTTTATGGTGTAACGAAAAACAAAAAGGCAAGGTAAACAAATAACTTTTACACACGCACACGCACACGCACACACACACACACACAGAGGGTTGGGTTGGGGTCAAGGGGCAGAAGTGGGGTGGGGGTAGGGGTGGGCGCAGTATCAGTTTCAAAACTTGCATTATCATTCACTACCACACAGACAGGCGTGACATTATATTTAGCAATAGGAAATTCAAAAAAAGATAATCAAAATATGCTCTACTGGCCTATAGGTGAATCAAACCTCAAATGTGGAAATAGAAATAGGAAAGACTTCAAACTACGTATTCCTTCAAAATGGTCCCCCGACAATTAATACTTTTTACAGTCACAGCTGATGAAGTATTTCAAAAGTCACGAAATTTCACAAGTGAAAAAATAACAGTGACCACAACAACGACGACCAAAAAAAGACATCTAAATTATCTTTGGTTTTATCAAAGAATATCTTGGCATAAAAAAAAGAAAAGTGAAAGTATTCCGCAACCATAATCAAATGGCTATTAAAGGGGCACCCTGATGGATGAGTTCTTGTAAGAAACACGTCCAGATCACCAAGAAAACACCCTTTACAGAGATTGCAACACTCACTTTGCTCTGGTTTCCCAGAAATCAAGCCGTCAAATCGGTGATTCCTCCTTGGCGGAGGTGCTGGAAGTCAAATTCTGTCACCCAAAGAGAAGGCGTTTGCCGTCTCTTTTCTAATGGCCGCATACGTTTAGACCAAATCGTTTGCACAAACTTTTCGCAATACAAGCCTTTTTATTTATTTATGTTTTGGCACAAACTTTTTGCAATACAAGCCTTTTTATTTTTTATTTTTTTGCAAGCCTTTTTATTTCTTTATTTTTAAATTTCATACAGTTTACCTAAAGGAGTTTCGCTCACAAAAAGGAAATAGCTCCTTCTTTTAAAACGCTTCAACCACAATGAGTGACCTTCACCCACCCCATCTAAAATAGCTACTCTCTCCGGCATCTCCGCAAAGGAGGAATCGCCGTTTTGACGGTTTAATTTCTAAGAAACCAGAGCAAAGTGGGTGTTCCGATCCTTGAAAAGGCTGTCTATCTGGTGATCTCGACGTGTTTCTTGCAAAAACTCATCCGTCAGGGTGCACCTTTAAGGGCCGGCCACACTGCATATAATTCGATTCAGTGTGATCCGACTGACATTTGTCAGGCATGACTGACGTGAAATTCTACTGTCTAAACAAATCTGATGAAATCCTACTGGTTATGTGCACTACATTTCGTAGTCTCCCGTACACGAATCTGATCAAATATCTAATTTCTGTATCATTTTATTTGATTCGCGTATTGCCGTCTACACGAGCACAGTGAACGGAGATAGAGGTTTTTTGAGACGGAAGTATTTCACGTGAATCACAACTCACAGACATCGTCACAATCCTTTGGGGTCAAATCGTATGCAGTGTGTCTGGGCCTTTCGCCTGTAATCTGAACTCAACGGTTGGTCTTCTATGTATATCAGCAGCAATGACTCCTACGCCTTTGAAACTTGTTCCTCTCAGTCATCAATAACTTTCTTTTAAATCAGACAGCACCGATCTAGCGCAAACCTCCTCCAAGGAGCCGACTCGCACACGCATGGGTGCAACTCCCCAAAATGAAAAAACCCTGAAAGGCAGGAGTCCAGGGACCCATGGCCCCGGCAGGGTACAGGGACAGAGCCCCGTTGGACGATTCATGCGGGCAACTTAAGAGAGGGACGTAACGAGACAGACAGACAGTTAAAATGCGAGACAGAGACAGTTTGAGTCTGATAAGCCTTGTAAAATTATTATATTGCCTTTGTAAACTTCCAAGATAGAACAATTACTAGACTTAGTTCCAAATGCCCCAAATCGCTGGTGGTCAAATTTGGTTTTGTTTTGATGAATTAAAAAAAAGTTCAGTTTCTGGTTAAATTAAAAATACTGAAATGAGTGTAAAAATGAAAGAGTAGCACCCAGGCATACACGACTTCAGTCGTACGACAATCCCACCGTGACGACATCTGTGAAGCATGATTCTGATGAAATACTACTGTCTAAACTAATTCGATAACATCCTACTATATTCATGTTAGACCCCAAGACACGAACGTCGCAAAATGTCTGATACAAAAATACAAATATTTCATCAAATTCGCGAATGGGGGGGACCACAAATATAAAAGAATGAACGAAATTAGTAGCATTTCATCAGATTCACATTTACACCGTAGTATTTCACGAGAATCGTGCCTCACAAATGTCACAGTTCAATAGTTATACGACTGCAGTTGCACTTGGGAATTGGCCCCTTAAAAGCCGGCGCAAAATGTCTCCCAATACTGTAACCACATCTGTATTGATAAAACAAATCGGGACTTTCCTGGTGTTGCGCTGCCTCCGGGATCGTTCCCACCATCTTTATATCTAGTCATGTCCCATGTGTCTGTTCCAACACCGGAGGACGTTAAGCAGAATTTCATCTCCAATACTGAATGCACATATTCACCCCAAAGAAGCAGCTTATTTTATACAATGCACACAAAACACTTGTCTGAAGAATTTTTTTTCAAAAAATACATAAAAATCATCATCATCCTTGGGTATACTGACAACTTATTGTGGCACATTAATACAAAAACGCTTCAATATCCAATAATTTTCTAAAATACATTTATACTTAAAATAAAAAAAATTGTACATAATTATAGACACATATAAAATGTCTTCTACAACATCATCACACACAAAAAAGCCGCATTAAAATAAATATTTCTCTATGGAATGTCTGTTATAAAGTGAAAATGTTAAAGTGATGGAATTGATATTGATAAAAGAGGGAACAACATAAAATGCTATTCATCTCTACAAAAAAATCGAATTCACAACTGATTGTAATAATATCAAGGAACAAAAGCATGAAATGGCAACACAATTATCACTGATAAAAGAGGAATATCACATTGAACATTTTCTCTCCAATAGTTTTCTAAAATAGCACAAAAGAAATACTAACTTTTTGTAATCTATATGTACACATAATTTTTTATTTTTTAAAACACATGCACACAGACAATAATTTTCTCTCTTTCTCTCTCTCTCTCTCACACACACACATGCATGCATGACACACATACATCACATACACAAAATATATATCTCTCACACACGCACGCATGCATGCACACGCACACACACGGGTACAGAGTGGCACAGAGGTAACGCATATACAATAAACCTGAGTTCAAACCTGGGTACAGGGGGATTATTCCTCTCACTTACAGTCTGAACATGGAGTCTTTCGGACGATACAATAAACCGAGGTCACAGAGCTTAATCTAGGATTTCTGAAAAAGGGGGGCTTTTCCCCCCTCATCAAAAAAAGGGGGGCACTCCCCCCTATCCAACCCCACATCACATGCATAAGAACCAGTACCTCCCCCACCCTCGTACACAGACATTAACTTTTCTTTGTCAGCCACGGCCACTTTTTCGACCAGACATTTTGGAACCGATGTTCCTTTGCACTGCCACTGTTGTCATTCTTTTCCGATGTTTTAGATGTAGAAGCCTTTTTCTTCGAGGTCTTCACAATCGCTTGGAAAATCCAAAATCAAACAGGGTTCCTGCCCGCTTCATTTTGAAAAACATTCAAGATGGCGGCCAAAACTCTCGCAACTTCCTGTCGGTAGAACGAGAAGAACGCGATTGGTTGATTAACACTAACATTTTGTCAAGAACCAATGAAATGTCGAGAAATCCTTCACTCCTGCTCGATACTTTCAGTTAGTCCAGACGACGGGTTTAGCAGACGACGAAGGTCTTCCCGCATCGATCGGTAAAAACTGCGGGCCGTTCTGCAAATGTGCGGGACTCGACCTGCTCCCCGTGGCGATTATCGCGGGAAGGAACAAAATTTGGGGGGATTTGACCAATCCAGCGCTCTAGATTAAGCTCTGAGGTCATGTGTGCCCATGCACTTAGCACATGCTAAACACAGTGGCAACGAAAAAGTTGTCATTTTGGTCCAAATTTATTCATTGTGAGATGAAGCTCTGTTAACCCTCTCATAATTGCAGACGCCAAATCCGCCCACATTTGTTTCCTTCCCTGGCTCCCGTAAACGCCGATTGCGCCCGCTGAACGCCAGGTCTAGTACG
Organism: Phymorhynchus buccinoides; assembly: GCA_017654935.2. NCBI lineage: Eukaryota > Metazoa > Mollusca > Gastropoda > Neogastropoda > Raphitomidae > Phymorhynchus > Phymorhynchus buccinoides. The sequence continues at coordinate 51,270,249 of CM065690.1, forward strand.
TTCACTTTCACTTTCTCCCTACCCACAATGCAATATACTAGGTTAGTTCTTCCTGTTCCTGACACTCACTGATCCGTTTTTGGTCTTTACAGCAAGGGAAAGCACCCAATAGTCTTTTTGAACGGATTTTTCGAAGTGACCCCAAATTTTTTTAATTTCCACGTAACGTGTGCAGTATTGACTCGGCGCGATGCTCGGAGCGCCATTACGGATTTTTTCTTCTAATTCATGGTTTGTTGTGTGACATTGTGTTAGCTTTCGAATGAAAATATCATCATTGCTATTCAAAATGCATCTTTCATAAATTAAATGTGAGTTAGACTTTATTCTGGGTGATTTTTTAAAATAATAGATTTGGTGTGACGTTCGGAGTTACTTCCCATCACTTGGTACTCAATATAGATTATCGGTTCGATTGATCAGAGTGAGAGGGTTAAAAAAACAAAAAAACATTATAATTAATATTATGCACCACCGCACAAACTTTGAAACAATTCTCTTCACTGGTTCACAAGATACTGCATGGACATACAAACAAAAGAACATGGCAAAGAGACACTAAGAATCCCAATAAAGTGAGTAACCTTCCGCTTCGCAAGGAGAAGGGCTGATATAGAAAAAAGCAAAAAAAGCACAGGACTTGTCTCTAAAGCCGGCGCCACACACGCGTAAAACCGTATGGGGGGATGCGATGCGATTGTGTCACGTGAGTCACGATTCACGTGAAATACTTCCGTCAAAATATAATTCTGCCATTTTCTCTCACTATACTCCAAGTAGACCCAATACATGAATTTCACGTGAATCATGACTCGCATTGACAAAATCGCATCGCATTCAGATCCGAATCGCATGTGTGTGGCAGGTCCCTAAGGGCACACGCCATGAGCAGGGAAAACTAACTTTCTAAGAGCACAGCCCCAACAGTAGTTAACAAACAAACCTACAATACAACATTAACCCTTTCATCGCCAGCCATATTTCAGCCAAAAAATTGCCATTAAATTTACCTGGGTAGCGAACAAAATCCATCTGCAGTACGGTGACATTTATCAAATAATGTCTACCCTTACTTCCCAAACTAAGACAACAGGGGTCTTTGGATAATAGACCCCAATTTGATGCCTTTTAGTGACACAGGTGTTAAATCACTGAGGTGCTAAAATGCGACTTTGGCGGTGAAAGGGTTAACGCACAAAAAAATGCTAACTCTACACAAACAAGAGGCAAAGCCTTCAAGGCTCACTTGAACAGGAACATGTGGGACAACAACAAAGATTGAGGGGGTGTCTAAAGTACAAGATTGCCAATAACATTTTAAAGTACAAATGAAACTATCGTTGATGGATACAACTTTTAATTTTATTATTTTTAAAGTGCCCGTGCCAAGAATCGGACCCGGAACCATTGGCATGACAGACAGACACTCTACCAATGAGCTATCGAGGCTTTCAGTGTTGATGAGTTGTTTTTTAACTCATGTTGCCTGTTGAAAACTGTCTAACCCACTAATCTAAAATGTTATCATGTTTACAGTGTTGTTTTGAGTATTTAATTATTCAAATCATTGTTGTTTGAAAGCTTGCATAGACATCTATATGTGTGCAAAGTTTGAACAATGTATGCCTTCTATTTCCCGAGAAAATGCCAACGTTAAAGTTTGGAGATTAGACCACGGATGCAACACACACACAACCGAACAACTATCATACAGACTCACTTCGTGTTGAGTGAGCCAAAAATGTGACTCGTCTCACATGAGATCAGCAGTCAGAACCCACAACCTTCAACTGCAACTCTGCACTAAAGCCAAGCCAAGAGGGATCACAATTAATGGTTTAATAATTAAATATCAATTAACAAACCACCAAATAAATCATTCCAAAATAAACAACCATAAAATCAATAAATTTCAGGGACACTTTATCCTCAAATAAAGAGGTTGGGTACTTTTTTTTCTAGGGGCGGGTGGGGGGGGGGGGGTGTAAGAGAGCATGAAAGGAATACAGAATGGGGTGGGGGTGGTTTGGTTAAAAGTGTTCTTCAAAGAAAAAAAAGAAGAAAAAATTCTTGCAGAAAAATTGTTTTGGGTAAACAAAAACGTCAAGGAAATGGTTTTGATTTACAAGAAACAAATTTTGACAAAAAAAGTTTTTTGGTTTTTTTAACGCTTTGCTTATTTTTTAATTTTTTAAATACAACAGAGTACATGATTATTTTACAGGGGAAAGTTTGCATAACCATTCCTTCTTTGACATGATAGTTTTTAAGAAAAAATCCAATTCTTTAGCTAGTAAAAATATGTTCAATTTAAATAGGCATTGGTCATAATAATAAAAAAAAAAGGGGGGGGGGGGGGGGGGGGAGCTGTGGTTGGGCAGAGGACTTTGGATAAAATTCTTACCTTTTTTTTTTATTCACAAAGGTTGGTTTTTTTTACTTAGACCTTGGGGAAAAGAGTAACGTACATTTAGTAACAGATTTTTTTAGCTGTTGAAACTGAAAAACGGACACATACGTACCTTACCCATTATGGCCATATGGCCTGGGAACGCAGAAGAAGACTGTACGAACAATGCCAGTCATCTCTAACCTAAAACTAAACTCCATTCACAAGAACAAAATGAAAAAATAAAATAATTTGTTGAAACGAGATAGTTCTACATTAAAGGAACAAACAATCAAACATAATGTTGGATATGAATTCACAACTCACAAGGAGCAGAGTGGCACAGAGGTATCGTGTTTGCCTCGTGTCAAGTAAACCCGAGTTCAAATCTGGATACAGGAGATTTTTCCTCTCACTTTACACTAAGCCTTACGGTCTGAACGTGGAGTCTTTCGGATGAGACGATAAACTGAGGTCCCGTGTGCCCATGCACTTAGCTCACGTTAACTCACTCGGCATTGGTCGGTTGCTTCCCCTTACAACCGTTCAGGACGGGTTGTTTGACTAGGTTTGAAATTACATCACCACAAAAAAGTTATGGAAAGTTATGGACTGATATTTTCAGATTACTAACACCATGCACTAAGCGATCGTAAAATATCAGATTCCATACCTTTGTCGCTTGTCTCCTATTGATGAAAACTCGTAACACATAGAAAAAAGGAACATTTCACATTCCTACCTTTGACCCCCCTCTACAACCAAACGTGAATGTAAACTCTGCAATGATTGGTTGATTTCAAGAGAGGCAAGGTCAAAGCAAACTGAAAGTAGGATATGATGTCAAACTTGAAAGCTGGTTACACGCCAGAAATCAAAACCTCTTGAAATCTCTTATGAGCCGGATCGGGCTCATTCATCCTAAACAGTTGTGCGAGCCACGAGCCGGATCCGGCTCATTCGTCCCGAGTGAGTTAAACCCAGTGGCAACAAAAAAGTTGTCATTTGGTCAAAATTTACCCCCCTCCCTTTCCTTCCTCATCAGTCACACAAAAATTGCATGCCCCCAAAAAGGGGGTGGCGCGCCTCTGGCTGCGACGCGATGCCCTCTCCAGGTGGGAGCAACCCGAATTTCAGAGATGCCTCTGTGACTATAAAGTACCTAATACCAAAAAAAATGTTGGATAAGGTTTCACAACTGGAACTCTCAGAATGGCAGCACAGAACCAACCATGCCATCGATTCTTTCGAGCTCCGAAGTCTTGCCCTTAGATTCTGTACAACAAATCAAACTGGGACTATGTATGAAAAATAACAATTCTACATAATAATGTTCTGCTTCTGTTTTGGATTGGCTTTTCTTTTTTTTTCTTTTTTCGGTACAGTGGAACCTCCCTTATAAGACCTTCAAAAATCATCCAGAATGTGGTCTTATAAGGGAGGGGTCTTATAAGGGAGGTTCCCCTGTATTCACTCTGTGCAGGGGTTCTCTTATGAGAGCTAAACTGAGAGCAGCTCACAATACATGTGTGCGTTTCTTTTACCAATGTCCTTTTTGCGATTTTGTTACCGGTTAAAAATGTTGATGACCTGTTTTCGTTTCAATACTTTATATGTCATTTTCCTAACTTGTCATTGCAAAGCGCATAGAGATTTTTTAAATTATTGTGCTATATAATTAGAATTATTATTATCATTATTATTATTACAGCAGCCCTTGCTTGAAACGTCACACTTTCCCCCTTTCTGCTCTGATTAGATCGTGTTCTTTATGTCAATTTTAACACATAATATTCAATACATAACTTCATGGCCACCATGACAAAAAGCATAACAACAGTCCACCTTGAAGCTGTCATACCCGCCACCCCATTTCCCCCAAGGAAACAAAAACACCACAAAGCAACACAATTAACTAAGAAATAAAAACACCACAAAGCAACACAATTAACTAAGAAATAAAAACACCACAAAGCAAAACAATTAACTAAGAGCACATGTGCATTCTATTAGTGTTTCTCTGTCCACTGGCTCTCAACTGTATGCACAATGCAGGTATTCGTTACAAAAGAAACGCACACATGCATGCAAACACACACGGACACACACACAGTGACACACACATACACACAGAGAGTGACACACACACAGAGTGACACACACATACATTCCAACACAGAAGAAATATGCGCCCAAATAAGTTGTAGAGATAACACAATGAACATTCTATGTACAGAATATGTTTTCTCCCGATCATTTGCGTCCTCAGGAAAAGAAACGCACACATGCGTGCAAGCACACACGGACACAAACACACAGTGACACACACACATACACACAGAGAGTGACACACACACACACAGTGACACACACATTCCAACACAGAAGAAATATGCACCCAAATTACTTGTAGAGATAAAACAATGAACATTCTATGTACAGAATATGTTTTCTCCCAATCATTTGCGTCCCCAGAAAAAGAAACGATAATCAATCAACAGTTGATCACAGGAGCGTCCAATGTGTAGGAAGGTAACAAAACGACAAAACAGAAACAATTTCTTAACAAAATTCTCATCGGTTTACTGATAAATGAGCAGCAGAACAGCAGTAGATTGGAGAGTCACTGGTCAATCAAGGAAGAGCATCCTTAACAGACGACTGTAAGAAAACGGTCCAGGCTGAACAAAAATGTCGCAAAGAGTTCATGTCGCAAACGCTTTGTGGTCGCAGGCAATTCCATTCCCACTACAGAACAACCATTATCAGAACTGGCAGCCAGAGACCAGGAACAGAGAAAAGAAAAGGAAAACCTTTACTCTCTGCACAATAGCTACAATTAGGACAACCGCATAAAATACCGCACAGGGAGAAAGGTGGCAGACTGGTTAAGACGTTCGCCTGCCAAATGTAATGCGTGACTGCAGCGTGAGTGACCCGGGTTCGAATCCCGGCCTCCCCCTTTCTTTCTAGTTTGACAGGAAAATCGAACTGAACGTCGAGTCCTTCGGATGGGGACTTAGAGGGGACTTAAAGCTAGTCTGACAATTGCGCTTTACGCACGAAAAAAATCCCACGGCAGTTGAAAATCGGTAAGAGCAGGGAGAAATCCCGCTGCCTGGTATGGCCAAATTGATAGCTAGGTTTTCCAAGTGTGCCCCCCCCCCTCCTCACCCTGTCCCCCCCCCCCCCCCCCCCAATATTTTTTAAAATAAAATTGGGTAGGTGCTGCACTTGTGGCGACGCTCTCTCCATAGGAGAGCAGCCTGAATTTCACAGAAATAAGTCTCTGTGACTAGAATATATCAAATACCAAATATGCCACAGGAGCTGCCTGGTTCTTCAAGTTTGGCATTTGTGTGTGTATATGTGTGTGTGTGTGTGTGCGTGCATGCATGCATGCCTGTGTGCATGCATGTGTGCGTGCATGTGCGATACTTCAAGTTTGGCATGACTTGGTGTGTGTACATACATGCGTGCGTGCATGTGTGTGTACGTGTGTGTGAAGCTTTCACTTCAGAACTCTCTTACATCGTCTGAAGCATTTATTTTTGTAATAAGCTTGAACATGTGAACATGCATGTTACTTCGGAGTTTGTTAAGTTCAAGCCTTGAATGTGTGCTGAAGGTTTGCTATTTGTGCGCACTCCTACTTCCAGCTGCCTTTTCTACTTTGTAGATACATGGCAACAAAGGCTTCAAAACCCAGCTGACACACAAGGCATCAAATCAGATGGCATCACCACAAAGCATTCTATCTGCATATAACCTTCAATGGAATTGCCTAGTCAACATCTAAGACAAATTCATTCATGTTTCTTCTTTTTTGATATCCAAATTCATTCGTGTTTCTTCCTTTCTCATAGCCAAATTCATTCACATAATTTTCTTTCTTAACCCCCCCCCCCCCACGTCACGTGTCACATTCCCTCTTATGCTAGGAAGATTTCTTAAGATTTCTTACCAGCTGTAAGAGGGAAAACACATGAAAACTGTGATATTGGCACGTGACGTGGTGGCTCTTTAATCATGATCGTGAACAATGAATGATCAATACGGTCACTAATGCATTAGTCCTTTTTATCTCCCTTCAACATCACAGTACCATCATCAAGCATCGCACCAACGCATTGCACCCCAAGGAGAGCACTATCAGCGAACAATGAAACCAATGTTCTGAAACATGTTACCATCATCAAGCATTGTAGTACCACAAGCATCGCACCAACGCATTGCACCCCAAGGAGAGCACTATCAGCGAACAATGAAACCAATGTTCTGAAACAACACATCACTTTCTACAATCAAAAACAAACAGCGTGTCATGTCCAAACACATAGGACAACACTGGCCAACGGCGATTCAGTGTCATTGTTTTCTTCACTCATGTTATCAATATTGTTTAATTCTAACAACAACAAAAGCAGATGTAACAATACCCAAGACAATCAAAGTCATGGGGATCAGTGTGTTCTGGGGAGCTGTCGGTGGACGGTCGTGGGTGGCGCCCTCAGAAGAGGACCTCACTCACGCTGGCTCCGCGACTGAGAATACGTGGTCAGTCAGTAGGGGGCTTAGTAAGTGGTGTCCTGAACAGGCTCTACTGAACTCCACAGAAGTGACTCAGCAGCAGTGCAGTGTCTCCTCGGTTGGTTGCCTCCTGACGGCCCAACATAGATTCGCGCCCCTTGGACCGCTGGTCTCGGATTCTGCGACCTGAACAAGCCGGGGTGTGGCTGCGAGTTGGGATTTGGAATGGGCGGCATGAGAGCAATGCCACTGTATGGCCCAGAAGATGGGACAGCACAAAAAACCAAAACAATCACTACCAAAAAGAAAATAATTTAGTGTTGCCCAAAACATGTCTTTTTCTTTGCTGATGTGTAAATGCGCAAAACCATCTATTGAAAAGCGTACACAATTTCACTGCTAAAACGCTTTTCACTTTCCTCTTCGAAACAAATGTCAAAGCACAAATGAACCAAGCATGGTAGCATGGAACCACACACAGCAATACGTGCCTCTTGATTGACGCAGGTATTCTTGGTTAACGCAACAGCGTCCTCAGTAATACTATCATGTGCTATCATCATCAACAATTACGTTTTTTCTCACCTCAAAAAACAAGTCCATGAAACATATATAATGTACAAGCGGGTACACACACACATAACACATTCACAAATGCACATTCACATGTACACAAATATCCCTCATTTTTCTTCAACGACGCATTCAGGATCCATCATGCTTGGCTTAAACTGATAAAGAGTTCACCAATTTCAATACGTGGCAAGAATGGTATAAAAGCAGAGTATAATGATGATATAACCTATCTCCTCTGTCTCTCTCTCTCTCTCTCTCTCTCACAGACACATAATGCAAGAAACAAACACACACAACCACCACCACATAAACAAGTTTGCACACACGCTTACACACACACACATGCGCACTCACACACTCACACAACATCAAACTACCAAATGATGGAACATGCATGGAGCGTTTCAAGCATTCAGAGAACACAGCAACACATTACATCAGCAGGCCTTCAGATGAGAACAGCAGCAGTAAGCTTCCGTTTCAAAACTTGGAAAATTCAATGTGTCTTTATTGATCGAGTCGAGACGTTGACTGGCAGAAGATTGTAGAACGAGCTCCATGCTTTGTGTTTCCATACAACTGTTGAACAGTTTGAATGTTGAACCACACAGGAAAGGCAGAGTGGAAAAGAAAGGAAGTGGGGAGAAGGTGGAAAGTGTGGGGGTAAGGGAGTGGAGATAATGGGGTGGGAGAAGGAAAGGGGAAGGGGAAGAAGTTGACAGGCTGTACATTTTAGAACTGCCTCAACATGCGTTTCCATACTTCATGTAAACAGTTTGATCCACACAATGTTTTCATCAGTATCACTACAGCTCCTGCATGACTGAAGTCCCCAAGTTTCTGACGACAAAAGCCATCAAAACCACGGTGGTGGTTATTGCACAGAAAGAAAAAGAAGGCGAAGCTGGGAAATGCATGCAGAAGTGGAGACGTGGATTACAAGGGGGAAGGCGGTATGGGAAAGCTGGAGGTTTGTTATTCTTTAAACATGGGTGCAAAAATTGATTTATGACGTTTTAGATTGCTTTTTCCACAATTTAAACAAATGCTTATTTTAAAGTGTTTGAAAAATACAGTCGACACACAAAGATCTTGTTTGACAAATTTAGAAAAAAGGAACTTCCATTTTTGGTAAAATTCAAAAACAGGAAATCCTTGTATGCCAGGGAAAGTTGCATCCATGTTCTTAGCTTTAACACTGGTATCATTTTTTATATTTTTTTGTCCCTGCAATTCTGAGCCGTCAGTTGCACGGAACAGATGAGCAGGCAAGTGTTTGGTTGGTTTTTTTGGGGGGGGATGGAGGTGGGTTAGGGGCAGGGTGTGGGGGTGTACATGTTCAGAACTGATACACTGTCCATGCGTTCCCTTCACCATTTCTACTGCAGAACAGATGGGGCAGAGCAAAGTTTTCGTTCTTACATGTTTGGGGAACGTGGGGCATTGAATGTATTTTGGGGAACAGGGGGCATTGAATTTATTTTGGGGGAACGTGGGGCATTGAATGTATTTTGGGGGGAACGTGGGGGTATTGAATGTATTTTGGGGAACAGGGGGCATTGAATGCATTTGGGGGGGGGGGGGGGGACAGAGGGGCATTGAATGCATTGGGGGGGGGGGGGGGGGGGGGGCAGGGGGCATTGAATGCATTTGGGGGGGGGGGGGGGGGGGGGGACAGGGGGCATTGAATGTATTTTGGGGGAACGTGGGGGTATTGAATGTATTTTGGGGAACAGGGGGCATTGAATGCATTTGGGGGGGGGGGGGGAGGGGGGGGGACAGGGGGCAGGGGGTGATTGGAATGCATTTGGGGGACATAGGGCATTGAGTGTATTTTGGGGAACAGGGGCATTGAATGTATTTTGGGGAACAGGGGGCATTGAATGTATTTTGGGGAACAGGGGGCATTGAATGCATTTTGGGGGGAACAGGGGGCATTGAGTGTATTTGGGGGAACAGGGGGCATTGAGTGTATTTTGGGGGAACATGGGGCATTGAATGCATTTTTGGGGAACAGGGGGCATTGACTGCATCTTGGGGGGAACAGGGGGCATTGAGTGTATTTGGGGGAACGTGGGGCATTGAATGCATTTTTGGGGGGAACAGGGGGCATTGACTGCATCTTGGGGGGGAACAGGGGGCATTGACTGTGAATGTTACAGCAGGTAGCAGTTGTTTTGGGGAACAGGGGGCATTGACTGTGAATGTTACAGCAGGTAGCAGTTGTTTTGGGGAACAGGGGGCATTGACTGTGAATGTTACAGCAGGTAGCAGTTGTTTTGGGGAACAGGGGGCATTGACTGTGAATGTTACAGCAGGTAGCAGTTGTTTTGGGGAACAGGGGGCATTGACTGTGAATGCTACAGCAGGTAGCAGGTGTTGGGCGGTACTTTAGAACTGGTACCACTTCTTGTCGCGGTAGCGCTGTGCCATGTGCTGGGCACTCTGGGAGAAGTTGTCCGCCTGGTTCATCATGCGGGCCGACGAATCGTCCAACTCTGTCAGCCTTTCCCCACGCTTGATCATCAGCTGAAAGAAGGTACAAAACTGTTTAAATGTACAAGTTTATTTAATATTAGCCAAAGTAATATCATATTTTTACATGACCGTTTTGGAGACCGTTTGACTGTGAAGAGAGGAAGAAGCACTGTTTCGTTTTCTGTGTTGCTTGTTTGATGTTTGAAAAAGACATTTCTTGTTTAAATATCACGTTTTGTTTTGCTTCATCATTAAAGTAATAGAACCCAAAACCATCATTCCAGGGCTATGACATCAAAAGTCATGACATCATCAATGACATGACACACCCCGTAGTAGACACGAGGCTGGCAGTGAAAGGGTTAAACTATATTGCCAGACACTTCCTCTTCACTTCCTCTTCTTTGATCGGTCAGTTTCCTGTCAACTATGAGCGCAGACGCGTCACGCTGCCGTTATGCGCCTAATTAAGAAATAGTCAGGCCCAGCAATTCCAACTTCGGCTGGAGGAAATCTTTTTGAAAGTGTTTCTTGAAAGAAAAAAAATGGCAGAATGGACCGGTAAGGCAGAAAGATAGTAGATGACAGCAGGCAAAGGGAAAAGTCAAAGTCAAAGAGAGTGACAGTTTAGAGGAAGTTACAAGCACAGAACTTCCAGAAGGTGGGGGAACTATTCATACAAAAGACCCCCCCGGTATCCCCACGGGGGAAGCGGGCGCCCGTCACATTTACCATTCTGGTGCGTGCAATCTCTCCCCCCGCGGTTCCGGCCTGTTGCTGTAGGTTCTGCACCCCTCCGCTGCCAGCTATATGTCTGGCCAGACCTTTTGACGCCTTGCCGCTCGCCTCCCCGACTGCAGAACAAAACATGGGATGATGTCATTAGTATGTTCAGCTTCTTGCTATATTGTGGTAGATGCTTACACCCCTCCGCTGCCAGCTATATGTCTGGCCAGACCTTTTGACGCCTTGCCGCTCGCCTCCCCGACTGCACAACAAAACATGGGATGATGTCATTAGCATGGGTGCAACTCCTGAAAATAGAAAAAAAACCTGAAAGACAGGGGACCAGGGGTTGCTGAGGCCCCGTCGGGGTACAGGGGCAGAGCCCCAACAACAGAAAATTTCTGTTTTTGGGGGAAAAAAGAAAACTGAAATCCGTGTAAAACGGACATAGTTCCACCCATGCATTAGTGTGTTGAGCTTCTTGCTATACAGTAGAACCTCCCTTATAAGACCTCCCATTATAAGACTCCCTCCCACATAAGACCTACTTCTCTGAGACATTGTCCTTCTTTGTAACTATTAATAATACCTCCCTTATAAGACCTCATTTTGGATGATTTTTGAAGGTCTTATAAGGACTGAGGTTCACAGTGTATTGTGGTAGATTTGGACATGCCTCCACTGCCAGGTATGTGTCTGGCCAGACCCTTAGACGCCTTGCCGCTCGCCTCAACGACTGCAGAACAAAACACAGGATGTCATTAGTGCGTTGAGCTTCTTGCTATGTTGTCGTAGATGTTTACACCCCTCCACTGCCAGGTATGTGTCTGGCCAGACCCTTAGACGCCTTGCCGCTCGCCTCAACGACTGCAGGAAAAACCCCATGAGATAGTTTCTTTCGTGTGTTCAGCTTCTTTTTATGTTCTTTCAGACTCTGTGCCAATGGCCACATCGACTGTAGAACAACACATGAAACGTGTCGCATTATTACTACCGTATTTTTCGGACTATAAGGCGATACTTTCTTCTCAGACTGCGCCTTATAATATGACATAATATAGTCAGAAAATAGAGTTATCTTTCTTGGTAGCGACACGCTCGCTGCCTTCTAGTAGCACATTTTATTTACGTTTTCTGTCCAATTTCTTTGCTTCTTGTGAAGACAATAAAATGGATGTTCATTGGATTAGCCTCACCTATGCCGGAGGGGGGATAACTCCCCTGTCATATCCGGTTGGGGGTGAAGGTCATGAGCTACTTTCGTTTTTTCTATGTGCTATGGTATAGTCCCAGGTCGCTTGAGGCGAATGCAAGTGTTTCAGGTGTTGGTAATGTATGGTTAAAGTAGATTGATTGAATTGATTGAATTGAATTGAATTGAATTGAGTAAGGAAATCTGAATGTTGTGTAAAACTTGGGGGGTGCGCCTTTTAGTCCGTAAAATATGGTACATATGGAGCAGAGCTTGATGTATTGTTCCTGTAAACTCTGCATTCTGCACCTATCAGGCATGGGAATTATCAGAGACAAAAAACTCTGAAAAGCCCCCCAATTGAAGTATTTAGTAACAAAACCAAAGTATTTAGTAACAATTTCAAAAAAACATTCCCGGAAATCCGCGAATTCGCGGACAATTCTCATGCCTGACCTATCTTATGTCAGGGACATATCGTCGTTTCTCCATCATCATCATCATTGTCACTGTTGTCGTCATCGTCATCATTAACAACTTCAATATCATCATCATCGTCATCATCATGATCGTCATCATCATCATCATCTTCTTCTTCATCATCCTTATTATCATCACCATCATCATCATCATTATCATCATCATCGTCACTAAGCAGCAGAGACTAAGGACACAGAGAGCATATAAAAAGATGAAAGAACGAAACAACTGTGTTACCTTATCCTCTCTAAGCTTCTAATTTGTGAGTTTATACAAATAATGTACGTGTGATTACAATATTTCTTTTTATTACAAAACAGAGAACTGACTTACACAGCTCCGCCCGGTCCAATATGGAGGGTCCCACCCCAAAGAGGTTCTTGAAGAATCCCTGCTTGGGGGCCTCGGGCGTGTCACAGGGCAGAAAGAGATCCCCCAGCATCTCATTGAGATTGTCCCTGCAATCACATCAATAAGACAGATCAAAACCTGGTGTGTCGCAGGGCAGAAAGAGATCCCCCAGCATCTCACTGAGATTGTCCCTGCAATCACATCAATAAGACATGATCAAGACCTGGTGTGTTACAGGCCAGAAAGAGATCCCCTGCATCTCACTGAGATTGTCCCTGCAATCACATCAATAAGACAGATCAAAACCTGGTGTGTCGCAGGGCAGAAAGAGATCCCCCAGCATCTCACTGAGATTGTCCCTGCAATCACATCAATAAGACAGGATCAAGACCTGGTGTGTCGCAGGGCAGAAAGAGATCCCCCAGCATCTCACTGAGATTGTCCCTGCAATCACATCAATAAGACATGATCAAGGATCAATTTACAGTTAACATGGATTTTGAAGCAGCTCAATTTGGGGGCCTCGGGCGTGTCGCAGGGCAGAAAGAGATCCCCAGCATCTCACTGAGATTGTCCCTGCAATCACATCAATAAGACAGGATCAAGCGGTGTGTCGCAGGGCAGAAAGAGATCCCCAGCATCTCACTGAGATTGTCCCTGCAATCACATCAATAAGACATGTGAAAGTGAGACAAAAATTAACTCATTCAAGTCGTTCTGGCCATATATGTCCAGAATTAATAGATAGCTGTCAATTTGATGCATTTGCTTCAAGGGAAATAAATATGTGTGTACACCATACATTGGTCACTCCTAAACTCGCTTCACTCCCTTAGACAACAATTTTGCCTCTGACTTTGCTTTTTTAGTGACTTGTTGTGGGGAAACCAATTGGTGTAGAGTTTTTCTATATAAAATCTACATATAAAAAAAAAGTCTGATCTACCACTTCCCTATGTCTAAACCTGAAGTAAAAACACGTAATCTTCTTTCATTTCTCCTTTTGTTTATGTATGTTTTGTTTGTGTGCATGGCTGGAGTGATTAGTGATTTTTTCGACCAATTCAAAATCGTTGCGATGCGAATGAGTTAAAGGTAGCGGTACTCACGCAATGTCAGTGGAGTAAGTGATCTTCTGAACCTCTGTGGGAGAACAAAGGTACAGGGCGTGGCCACTGTTGCTGAAGCAAAACGTTCGCGCCATCCTGCACACACACACACACACACACAGAGAAAACTAGCACAGTAAGTACATGGGTGCTTCCGGGAAATTCCTGCAAGGGGGCGGCCCCGGCAGAGTGCAGGGGCAGCGCACACACAACACACACACACACATTTACTGCTCTTTTTTTACTCCTCTAGACTGGTACAAGTGCTACATTCCTTTGACTATAGCAAATGCTTATATAGGCCCTTTTATTGTACATGTGTGTGTGTGTGTGTGTGTGTGTGTGTGTGTGTGTGTGTGTGTGTGTGTGTGTGTATGTGTGTGTGTGTGTGTGTGTGTGTGTGTGTGTGTGTGTGTGTGTGTGTGTGTGTGTGAAGTCAAGTCATGTCAAAATGATCTTTATTGACGATAAAGGAGTAAGCTACAAGCTTTTTTCATCCTGTCGTCATGAAAAGAAGAAAAATACTGAATCAAATAAAATGTAAAGATCAACAATGAAAATTGGTGTGTGTGTGTGTGTGTGTGTGTGCGTGTGATCGTGTGTGTGTAAGAAAATCATTGCTCCTCAAATACTCATAATCCGGCGACGCCGGCTGTAGGCAATTTCAAAATCCTGCAATTCAGAACATCCTGCAAGAAGGAGCATCAAGGTAAGCATCACAATTGCAACCGCCGTATTTTTCAATCTACAAACCGCACACGCACACACACACACACACGCACACACACACAGAGTTCTACAGACCTGAAATCCGTCAGAGGCAGGAAATCTTCGTCAAACAGAGGCTTCAGGCTGGGTAGACTGAAAGCCATGATATGTCCGTTGGCCACGTAGCACATCAGGCATACGCTGTCTGCACAGCACGACAGCAAAAAACAGCGCTCAGAAACAGCCCACTACTGAAACGTAAGGATGCCTGTCTTGTCGTTTCTGAGATAAAGACAGCAGATATGTGACCCAGCACCACGAAAGGGTCTTTGGTAAATTGGCATTTGCTCCAAATTGGAAGGAATAACTCATTCGTAGTGAAATGGTAACATGATAGAATAGATAGGGACATTAAGTGTCAAACTGACCATTCTGAGAAAATCATACATTTGAAAACTTCAGACAATTCTCTTTCTAATGATACACGAACCATTCTTGCATCTTTTTTCGTTAGTTATGAGCATTTAAAGTTAGTAGGGTGAGCGTCGGCCATTTTGAGAAAACACAGTCTAAGGTCCAGCCTAGACGAAGAAAATACATTGACCTACTCGATGTAAAGCACTTATAAGACCATTTAGAGACCAAATTAAATATTCCAAATAAGGAAGGAAGAAAGAAAAATGGAAGGAAAGACGGCGGTTACCTCTCAAGGACACGATTTCTGCCCGCACCACAAAGGAGGTCTCTGTGATCTTCACTTTGTAGGCACACGTCTGGGAGGGCAGAGACACCACCTGCAAATGGAAAGAAGGTCAAACTCTTATGGCTAGGTGGACAAGAACTGTTAAACGCATCTCCCCATGATAATTAAACTCACATGTACGCACGCGCACATACACAACGTAGAATGTTTCTTTAACATTGAGGAATACAACATTAAGCCTTTCGCCGTCAACGTCGCATTTTTGCACCACAATGATTTAACACCCATGTCATTAAAAACCTTGAATTCAGGGTCTGTTATCCAATTATTTTTGTGTTCTTGATTTTGGGAGTTAAGGATAGGCCTTTTTTTTAAACATGTAGTAAAGAAATCCCCAATATTTCAGACAAAATATTTTCTTTACCTATGTAAGTTTACTGGATAATTTTGGCTAAGAAATGGCTGGCGGTGAAAGGGTTAAGCCTGTAAGGAGCAACAATCCAGGCCCTGCAGTCGTGAGTGCATCTTAGACAGTCAAAGCGGGGATTAGTATGTAAATTAGATTAAACTCCCACAACGATTGGCTGTTTAGACTATTTTTTACATACTGCTACTAACCGTGTTGACGGTCTAAGACGCACTCATGATTACACGCCCAGAATAATAATTGGCAGCTATGAATATGAATTAATCCTTTTGCGTTCACAAAGCCAGCAATGATATATGCCAGATGAACAGAACTTTCCCCCAGCAGTCTGGAGCATTGTTATTACACACAGGACAACACAGTTTAACCCTTTTGCGTTCACAAAGCAATGATATATGCCAGATGAACAGAACTTCCCCCCAGCAGTCTGGAGCATTGTTATTACACACAGGACAACACAGTTTAACCCTTTTGCGTTCACAAAGCAATGATATATGCCAGATGAACAGAACTTCCCCCCAGCAGTCTGGAGCATTGTTATTACACACAGGACAACACAGTTTAACCCTTTTGCGTTCACAAAGCAATGATATATGCCAGATGAACAGAACTTCCCCCCAGCAGTCTGGAGCATCGTTATTACACACAGGACAACACAGTTTAACCCTTTTGCTGACAGCCATTTTTCAACCAAAAAATGCCTTTAAACTGCGTAGAGAAGAAGAAAAATGATCTGCAATATTGGGAGTTCCTCTGTGACATGTGCAACATTGGGCCTATCTTTGCCTCCCAAAATTAAGAAAATAGGGTCTTTGCATTACTGGCCCTGATTAGATGCCTTTTAGTGACATGGGTGTTAAATCACTGTGGTGCATAATTGCGACATTGGCGGTGAAAAGGTTAAGGCGTTTCGAAAGGAAAAGGGTTAACAAGAGAACAAAAGAGACACAGAGAGGAGAGAGAGAGAGAGAGAGAGAGAGAGAGAGAGAGAGAGAGAGAGAGAGAGAGAGAGAGAGAGAGAGAGAGAGAGAGAAATCAAACAGCTTAATTACCCTGGCCTGCTTTTCAGAGCAGATGATGACAAACTGTCGGTCGGTCAGTTCCTGGGAGGACGTGGGGGAGATCTTGGGCTTGGTGGACACTGACATCTGACCTGCACACCCAACACAAGCAAACTATATAGGGTGGAGGTGGGGGAGATCTTGGGTTTGGCGGACACTGACATTTGACCTGCACACCCATCACAAGCTACTTATCTGAGGTCTGAAGTCCCCCCGTGGGGATACCAGGGGTCTTTTGTATAAATAGTTCCCCCACCTTCTGGAAGTTCTGTGCTTGTAACTTCCTCTAATCTGTCACTCTCTTTGACTCTGCCTATTCCCTTTGCTTACTATCATCTACTATCTTTCTGCCGTAACGGTCCATTCTCCTGCCTTTTTTCACGAAAAACACTTTCAAAAACATTTCCTCCAGCCGAAGTCGGACTTGCTGGGCCTATTTCTTAGTTAGGCGCATAACAGCAGCATGACGCATCTGCGCTCATAATTGACAGGAAACTGTCTGAGCGATCGAAGAAGAAGAAGATGAGGTCTGAAGTTGTAGTTGCTGTAGAAGTTCCAAACCTTACTGGGCTGCGATCACGAATGCACATACGTCCCCACCCCCACCCCACCCCTACACAATCTCCAAATGGGAATTTAAAGCATAGTCTGACCAGTGTGCTTTACGTACATTAAAAAAAACCCCACGGCAGTGAAAAGCGGGCAAGACCAAGAGAGTCCCGCTGCCTGGTATGAACTAAATTGATAGGTACCGTATTTTTCGAACTAAAAGGCGATACTTTTTTTTCCCAGACTCAGACCCCTGCGCCTTATAATCTGACTGATGAAATAGTAAGAAAATAGAGTAACAAAATCTGAAATTTGGGTCAAATTTGGGGGGTGCGCCTTATACAAAGGTGTGCCTTATAGTCCGAAAAATATACTAGGTTTCCCCAAGTCCAACCCTCACCCTTAAAAAAAAATTTAAAAATGGGTGGAACTGCACAAGCACTCTCCAGGTGGGAGCATAACAAAATTCACAGTCTCTGACTAGAAAATACCACACAACACACGCACACACTCACGCAGAGCCTTAGATCCCCGATCGTCCCTGTTGTCCTTGTCCATCCCAGAATTCTGCAGGTTCCCCGTGCTTCCACCGCGACCCCCGACCCCTGCGGTGGTGCTGTCTTTCCATTGGTCGCACATGCTCTGCAGCAGGATGCCGTTGCAGTCCAGAAACGACATGCCCACGATGGACCCCTTCAGCCGGAATATCGTGCCTGGGGACAAGCGCAGGGAGGGTCAACATCACAGGGCTGCTGCCTAACCCCACTGTTGCAGTTTCCAGGGACACACTGCTTAAAAACTAGGTACCCTAGCCCCCCCCCGTGCCTTATGACAACTAATATAGTAAACTATAATATTAGAATCAGAACTTTGTGCAAAATTTGGCTTGTAATGTAATGGACCTTATCATCCGTAAAATATGTGACCCAGCACCACGAAAGGGACATTAAGTCGCTGAGCTAGTTTCTCACAACAGGCTTGCAAAGTCAAAAAAATTCATTTTTCATCAAATTTGAGATAGCACACGTACACAGTACACCCGGATTTTCCGCGCGAAAATAATCAATAAGTAAAAGAAAGAAGGGAAAAAATAAGCGCACGTATCCATATTTCCCCTAGTCCGCATACTTTTTCCCCTTCTTTCTTTTACGGGTTTCTGTACGTAGCTTACGCGTCTCACGTGTCTCCGCCCTTACGGGTATTTCCGTGCTCTCCAACGTCTTACCTTTCCTATCCATAAAGGATAATCTTTAATATGGTCTCTAAATATTAAAACAAATGCTTTAAAATTAGTAGGTTGGATATGCTAGATTTCTCAAAATGGCCGACAGTCACCTTACCAACTTCAAATGCCCATAACTCTGCAACAAAAAAGGATACAAGAATGGTTTTTATATTATTAGACAGAGAATTATTGTCTGAAGTTTCCAACTGTGCATTTTCTCAGAATGGTCATTTTCACACTTGATGTCCCTTCCGTGGTGCTGGGTCACATATAGTGATCTGCTAAGTCTGTTTATCCTATTCCTCTGAACAGGCTATTGTGCATTTTTTTTTTTTATCATTATGCATCATGACAAAGACTATTTATATTGTTAAAACTGCTCCAGAGGAATGAAAAGTGCACATTCAGAGGCAAAACCCAAGACAAGAATAGACGATTTTCTGAAAAAACTAGGGGAGAGTTTATCTATTCCTCTGAAAATTAGAGTGTGATTACCTCGAGAATCGGTCATTTTCCACTTGGTCCCTTCCGTGGCGCATGGCGGCGAAGCTTGAAACCGCCTATTCCTCTGAACAGCGAGTGTGCGACTTGCAAAGAATGGCTATTTCACACTTAGCCTTTCCAGACAAACAAACATATACCCATAAATAAAGGCATGTATAACTAGCACTGACCGCTGGGTGACACGGTCATGACCCTTCCGGCTGCTGTGCCCATCTGGTCGCCGGTCAGTCCTGGCAGGCTTGAGGCAGATGACAATCACTGAGCCGAGGCTGGTGGGGTCACCCACAGACAGGGGCAGGTCAGACTGTCTGTTAACACACAAACACAAACACATGTTCATGCATGCAGGGATGGTGCTGGGTCACCTTTAATCGATAAGTCCAGTTTATTTTTCGGAACAGCCCCCAAATACCATTAAACTTTATGTCTTCCGGGTACTGGGTCAAATAGAATCTGCAATATTGTTAGTTCCTCTGTGACATATTGTGCATTATCTAATGGCCATTATCCTTACCTCCCAAAATGCTAAGTCACATATAGTCTTCTGCTATAACAGGTCCTGGTTTGAACAGGCTTTTGTGACATGGGAATGGTCATTTCCAAACCATTCCGTGGTGCTAAAATGTGACATTGGTGTTGAAATCCTATTAATCTGCAGGTATTTTGTGCATTAACTCAGAGTCTCATTCATTTGTCTTCATTGAAACTTAATGGTGCCATCATTATTATTTAAGTCTGTAAAGGTCAACAGATTGTGCCCTCCCCCCCCCTACATTTCTCGGTTGATGTCCCTTTTGCTGGGTCACATTTGATCTGCTAAGTCTTTTACCTATTCCTAAAGGCTATTGTGCATTTTTTTTTTTTATTTTATGCATCATGATAAAGACTATTTATTTGTTAAAATACTCCAAGGAATAAAAGTAACATTAGCCCTAAAACCCAAGACCTAGACGATTATAAGAGGGAAAGCGCTTCGTGAAAATTAGAGTTAATCACCTCGACTTACTGTGACAAATCGCGGTGTAACAATGGCTGCATGGTACATAGCTGAAACCGCAGGATGCGAGTCAGGACTTGCAAACATGGCTATAGGGCATTAGGGTTAGTATTCAAACAAACACATTAGCTGTATAACTAGCACTTCCGCTGGGTGAACAATGACAGCTTTGTGTTCTGGTAAGAAAGGCAAAAACATAAGGTTGAGGCAATTAACCGAGAAATGAGCCGGGCTGGTGGTACCCACTTTACCTTTACAGGTCAGACTTTAATGTTTATATTCATTGATACTTGTCTTCATGTTGATTATTCTTGTATTAACTTTCGCTTTTTTGTGTATGTTTATCTGTATGTTAGTAACAAAAAAAATCTGAAACAGACTGTTTGCTGTATGTTAGTGCTTAGGCTTCATGTTTTAAATCTGCTTTCCTTGTTCCTTCCTTAAATGTGTTGCCATTCTTCATGTTTTAAATCTGCTTTCCTTGTTCCTTCCTTAAATGTGTTGCCATTCTTCATGTTTTAAATCTGCTTTCCTTGTTCCTTCCTTAAATGTGTTGCCATTCTTCATGCTTTAAATCTGCTTTCCTTGTTCCTTCCTTAAATGTGTTGCCATTCTTCATGTTTTAAATCTGCTTTCCTTGTTCCTTCCTTAAAGCTGTGTTGCCATTCTTCATGTTTTAAATCTGCTTTCCTTGTTCCTTCCTTAAATGTGTTGCCATTCTTCATGCTTTAAATCTGCTTTCCTTGTTCCTTCCTTAAAATGTGTTGCCATTCTTCATAGGGGTTAGGGTTAAATCTGCTTTCCTTGTTCCTTCCTTAAATGTGTTGCCATTCTTCATGTTTTAAATCTGCTTTCCTTGTTCCTTCCTTAAAATGTGTTGCCATTCTTCATGTTTTAAATCTGCTTTCCTTGTTCCTTCCTTAAAATGTGTTGCCATTCTTCATGTTTTAAATCTGCTTTCCTTGTTCCTTCCTTAAATGTGTTGCCATTCTTCATGTTTTAAATCTGCTTTCCTTGTTCCTTCCTTAAATGTGTTGCCATTCTTCATGCGCTTTAAATCTGCTTTCCTTGTTCCTTCCTTAAATGTGTTGCCATTCTTCATGTTTTAAATCTGCTTTCCTTGTTCCTTCCTTAAATGTGTTGCCATTCTTCATGTTTTAAATCTGCTTTCCTTGTTCCTTCCTTAAATGTGTTGCCATTCTTCATGTTTTAAATCTGCTTTCCTTGTTCCTTCCTTAAAATGTGTTGCCATTCTTCATGTTTTAAATCTGCTTTCCTTGTTCCTTCCTTAAATGTGTTGCCATTCTTCATGTTTTAAATCTGCTTTCCTTGTTCCTTCCTTAAATGTGTTGCCATTCTTCATGTTTTAAATCTGCTTTCCTTGTTCCTTCCTTAAAATGTGTTGCCATTCTTCATGTTTTAAATCTGCTTTCCTTGTTCCTTCCTTAAATGTGTTGCCATTCTTCATGTTTTAAATCTGCTTTCCTTGTTCCTTCCTTAAATGTGTTGCCATTCTTCATGTTTTAAATCTGCTTTCCTTGTTCCTTCCTTAAATGTGTTGCCATTCTTCATGTTTTAAATCTGCTTTCCTTGTTCCTTCCTTAAAATGTGTTGCCATTCTTCATGTTTTAAATCTGTTTTCCTTGTTCCTTCCTTAAAATGTGTTGCCATTCTTCATGTTTTAAATCTGCTTTCCTTGTTCCTTCCTTAAATGTGTTGCCATTCTTCATGTTTTAAATCTGCTTTCCTTGTTCCTTCCTTAAAATGTGTTACCATTCTTCATGTTTTAATACAAAAAAGACTCATCACACCCTGGCCCTGACCTGACTTTACTAAGCGTATGCGTAGAGCCCTCCTTAGTACCATCAGAATCTCCTTGACATGACGAAGGCGGATGGTTAAAGGAGGAAGAAGAAGAATATGCCCATCTAAAATATTAACAATTGGGTGTGACCCACCTGTTTTCCTGGTGTAGGAATCAGCAAACACCAGGCACTGGATGGCCTCCTTGTTGACAATTGGGTGTGACCCACCTGTTTTCCTGGTGTAGGAATCAGCAAACACCAGGCACTGGATGGCCTCCTTGTTGACAATGTGGTGTGACCCACCTGTTTTCCTGGTGTAGGAATCAACACCAGGCACTGGATGGCCTCCTTGTTAACAATGGGGTGTGACCCACCTGTTTTCCTGGTGTAGGAATCAGCAAACACCAGGCACTGGATGGCCTCCTTGTTAACAATGGGGTGTGACCCACCTGTTTTCCTGGTGTAGGAATCAGCAAACACCAGGCACTGGATGGCCTCCTTGTTGACAATTGGGTGTGACCCACCTGTTTTCCTGGTGTAGGAATCAGCAAACACCAGGCACTGGATGGCCTCCTTGTTGACATTGTCCAGACTAGAGATGCTGGAGCTGCGTGAACGGGAGAAGGAAGAACTGTCGTTCCTCTCTGTGTCCGCCATTCCACAAACATCAGGCAGCACAGAATGAAGAACAGGATAAACAGGAATTAGTGACCATTGTCGTCAGAGCAGTGGTAGTTACAGCAGCAGTAGTAGTAGAAGTGGGATTGTAGTAATAGTAGTAAAAGTAGTAGTAAAACAAGAAAAATAAAAAATTCTATATCGTCCTTTCTCATAATAATAATAATAATAATAATAATAATTAATAATGCTTATATAGCGCATAATCTTGCTAAGCAACGCAATGCACTTTTCACTCACCATTCGTACAAACATTTCTAACAGACTGGTTCACGTATCCTCATCATACATCTCTATGAAAGAGAATGCATTGCATATAATCATAACACACCACACTAACACCCACCTCCCTTCAACCCCCCCCCCCCCCATCCCCACCCACCCCCCCCCACCCCCGATAATGAGCTCATCATGCTTTACAAAATTAACTATTAATTAGTCACACAAAAACGTTGTCACCCACACTGTGAAAAACTCATGCACGCACGCACGCACGCACACACACACACACACACACACACACACGCGCGCGCGCGCGCACGCATAAAGATTCACGCACACACATCTCAGTACAAAGATAACCCTCTTGACAATCTTTTTGGTGTGAAATAAATTGAATCAAAGGAATTGTATATCAGTTGCATTAAATATTATACAAAGAATAAGCTTCAAAAGCAAAGCAAGAATTTCACAATACCAAAACATCATAAGTCTTGCTAATACTAAATATTAGAGACATTCTGAGATTACAGCTTTGGAAAGCAATATAATTAAACAATACTGCATATTACACATATTGATGAGGCATTAAAAAAGATAACTACCGGGTATACAGTATGTTTTCCCTGTTAGTGTTAGTGTGTTAAATGTTACATACATTGAAAAGAAAAGACAATCTAGTAATGGCAAGCACTTTAAATATATGTCCTCATGTGTGTGTGTGTGTGTGTGTGTGCGTGTGCGTGTGCGTGTGCGTGTGTGTCTTTGTATCTCTCTCTCTCTCTCTCTTTCTCTCTTTTAAATGAAACAGAAAAGAACTAATCCATAAATGCAAACTTCAGTATAATTATGCTCTATTTATTTTAACTTTTGCCCTTTGAATCATTCTAATTGAGCATTACGGAGACACGTCATGTTTTCTAAAGCATTTAAATAGAACCAGCTGACTTTATATGGTATCACATTAAAAGAAATATACTATAATAGATAATTTTTATTTAATCAACAAAAAAACAGAGCAAGCTGTACCACAAAACATTTTGTTAAAAAAAAATCTTTTTAATATACCAACACAAATCTGAGATTACATCAGGGTTCCCAGGGACCCCCATTTGGGGGTCTATGAAGTACTAAAATTCTAAAGGACCCTCTAAAAGAATGTGCAGAGAAGTCCCAGGGATGCACTAGAAAAAATATTTTTAGCATTCGCAATGCCACTGGGACCCTCTATCCTGCCTCTAGGACCCTCTATACTGTACGTGTTAGAGAAAGCATAGGGCTTCATTCACACATAAAGCAGATATTACATTTGTTCAAAGGAGTTCTGTGGTGAGCGCGCGTGTGTGTATATGTGTGTGTGTGCTTGTGTTTAACATATTTTTAACCTTCACTTGTTTCTATTGATGGTTTATTAATTTATTAATCACTTATTTATTATTGTAAGCGCTTAGGGCTTATCTAAGATTAAGCGCTAGAAATGCCCATTATTATTATAAATAATTAACAAAGCAAATTTTCTACTGCTTAGGTGGAGTGGCTCACGATATTGCACACACACATACAACAGCAACGAAAAACAGTTACAATACCCCTCTGTTCCAAGAGGAAAAGAACAAAATGACCCCCCCCCCCCGAAAAAATATCACATAAAAACAGAAAGACAGAATGCATTTCAGCTTTTACAACAGGAAAAAAAAGAGTATTGTGTTTGCGTTATGGGAGTTGCTGGGTAGCTAGAAGCTAAACAAGGGGGCTTAAGAGGGGTAGACAACTGTGGAGAACAGGGTGGAAGCAAAGCAACAAGCAATGCATGGGTGCACCTCCCCAAAAACCTGAAAGGCAGGGGTCCAGGGACCCATGGCCCCGGCAGGGTCACAGGGGCAGAGCCCCGTCGGACGATTCAGGGGGGCAAGTTAAGAGAGAGAGATAACGAGACAGACAGTTAAAATGATAGGCAGAGACAGTTTGAGTCTGATAGCCTTGTAAAATTATTACCTTGCCTTTGTAAACTTCCAGGATAGAACCAAGTTCAAAATGCCCCAAATCGCTTGTGGTCATTTTTTTAATTTTTTGGGATGAATGAAACAAAAACTGAAGTTCAGTTTTTGGTAAAATTAAAAATACTGAAATCAGTGTAAAACTGAAAGAGTAGCACCCATGGACATGTCCTGCTATTGTGTCATCAACATTACAAACAAAAGATGTTGATGAAAATGTGGTGAACATCAATAATGTCTCTTCTGTACCATGGATATAAAATATTATTCATTTTCAAAAACAAGACAACATTTGAATCAGAACATACAACAACAAATATCATGCCTCATGCATGCATTTCGCATGCATGCGCATGCAAACATAAACATGCTCACATGCGTGTACACATGCGCACACACATACACACACACACACACACACACACTTTTTTGTGTTGTGTGTCTTATACATGGTACAGTACACACTCTACCAAAACCTCTTGGTTTTAATAATAACAAGAGGCAGAGCCTTCAAGGCTCACTCGCTGTTTTTGGAGATAGATCTAAATGCCAGAGAAAGATCTAAATGCCAAATTGTTCGGACAGGGTACAATATTTATACTGAACTCATCAGCTTGATGTGTTTATGTCACCCTACAAAGTTTAACGGAAATCTGTGCTGCGGTTCATGTGATAAATTGACAGACCAAATGTCAAGGTCAAAGGTCAAGGCCACCATCATGGTCACAGAGGTCAACAATACTTAGCATTTCTTATTATCTTAAGCTAGTCTACCTACCTGCTAAACTTGGGGGTTGTATCTGCCAGGATGTAAAAGATATGGCCCAAACAAACAATTGACGATGTTCAAGGTCAAGGTAAATGTCAAGAGGGTAAAAGTCACCCCGCATACCATATCACCTTAAGGTAATACACCATCACGCCAAATTCGGGGACCATAACTGCAAAACATGTGCAATATGTGGCAAAGTAAAAAAAATTACATGTTAAAGGCCAAATGTCAAGGTCATTGATCAATTTCAATATGCAAATGATGTTTCTTGAAAGCTTGCATAAACATCCATATGTGTGCAAAGTTTGATCGATGAACGGCTTTTAGATACCGAGTAAAAGCCAACGTTAAAGATACCACAGACAGACACACACACACACCTTGAAAACTGAAGAAGCATGAGAACATAGATTCACTTCGTTGACACGCGTGAGCCAAAAAAAAGGGTACACAGCATTTACTAATAGCCCTCTTCCCTCCCCCCCCCCCCCCCCCCCTCTCTCCCTCCTATTTCCCTTGACATAGGAAATCATAGCAAGGTTAGTGTTGGGCGGGTTGGGGGCAAGGGGGTTAACTTTCCCCATTCAAAGTGAAGTATTCATTTCCATCCATGTGGGGGAAAACAGAAATGTTTGCTTTTCAATAACAAATTAAAACAAAACCCAGGGATTCAAATTTATTAACAGCGAGGGACGTCATAATAATTATACAGAACAAGAAAACTCTAATCAACCCCACACATTAGATGCTGAACTACACATACAAAGTACACATCTGTATTGTTACAAATTCGGGACTTTCCTGGTGTTGCACTGCCTCCGGGCACTGCCTCCAGGATCGTTCCCACCATCTTTATATCTACTGATGTCCCATATGTGTCTGTTCCAGGCCAGAGGACGTTAAGCAGATTTCATTCAGATGCTGAATTTCTTCTTCTTCGTCTTCTTCGATCGCTCAGACAGTTTATCATCAATTATGAGCGCAGATGCGTCATGCTGCCGTTATGCGCCTAACCAAGAAATAGTTAGGCCCAGGAAGTCCGACTTCGGCTGGAGGGAAACTTTTTGAAAGCGTTTCTTGAAAAAAAAGACAGGAGAATGGACTGGGAAGGCAGAAAGATAGTAAGATGACAGTAGGCAAAGGGAAAAGGCAGTCAAAGAGAGTGACAGATTAGAGGAAGTTACAAGCACAGAACTTCCAGAAGGTGGGGGAACTATTTATACAAAAGACCCCCGGTATTCTCACGGGGGTATGGATGCTGAATTAACTACAATTATTTTTTTTCTTAAATCCTGGCCGGACCATATCAGATTACGTGTATTTCCACCACAGGAATGTGGATGTTGGTAGATTCTACAGGAAATGCACAACAAGAGCTCCATTCAAAAATGAAAAGGTTGGGTAGTCAACGATTCACCAAGCCAAGAGAAGGAACGGTTAACAGTGAATGGAAGAAAAAGATCAAGACAGACTGTCCACCGGTCACCCACAGGAAAAGACCCAAGGAGAAATGTCCAACACTGACCCATGAATACCACACAGACTGACCAAGGTAGACATAGATAGACACGGAAAGAGACGTATCAATATACTTCAGGGTAGACAGAGATAAACACGGAGAGAGAGAGATGCATAGATTGATCCAAGGAAAGTTCCACCACTGACCGATAACACACAGACTGACCACGGTAGACATAGATAGACATGGAAAGAGACGTATCAATATACTTCAGGGTAGACAGAGATAAACATGGAGAGAGAGATGCATAGATTGATCCAAGGAAAGTTCCACCACTGACCAATAACACACAGAATGACCACGGAAGATAGAAATATGCATGGTGGAGAGAGAAAAGTATAGATATATTCCAGATCTTCAATGGGAAGCATCGTAATGCCAACACAAGCCTGCTAATTACGTCCTTTTGCATTCGCTTAATACCCAGTTGATCCAATAAGTCTAATCTACGTCTAATTTTAAAGAATCAAATAATCATCTGGCTCATAAGACACGCATTTCACAAATTAACTTTGATGAAATTGTGAAAGCATAGATCGCCTTTCCCAATTTTCTTAAAATCAAAATTAAACAGATCAAGTCGCGAAAGCCTTCATTACTACCTACGAGTCATTGCTACACTCAACGCTGCTGTCAACTAGGCTTACCGTTTCCTTCTGCACACTTGCGCTCTTGGCTGTAATGCCAAAAAAGGTGTTAGTGTGAAAATGGCTAGATCTAGTCTCTTTGATTAGAAGTACAGTGGATTCCTGATAACTCAAAAACTGGTAACTCAATAACACTGGATAGCTCACAATGATTTTCTGGTCCCACTTCAATAACCCTTATGCTAAAAAGTCTTCTTATCTCAAAATACTGGCTATCTCGAAATAAAATTCCAGTCGCTTCAATTTAGAGTCAAGCGATTTTCACTGTATTCTTGATAATTTGGAATAATCAAAGGCATTTTGACACACAAACTTTCAGTTTCAGGACTAACTGAAGAAGTCGTCACAAAGCACATGCATAACTGATTTGAGTAACCGGATGTTGGGCCCAAGCAAAGGGATGCAACCAACAGGTGTGTGACAGCATACCAATACAGTCAAACCTCTACTATAAGACCCTCCGTTAAAGGACCTCCTCTCATATAGAATGTTTTTGGAACGGATGTTGAACTCTTCCGATAAAAACGACCTCCATTGTAAGACCCCCTCCAGTTTAAGACCGGTTTTCCCAGACTTTTTGGAAGTGTTACAATAGAGGTTTGACTGTGCTTCCCATACAGAAGATGACAACACCCAGGTCTGATCAGAGGCACCTCCACTGCTCCACTCTTCCATAGAAGAAGCCCCACTGGAGCTCTTCAGAGCTCTTCGAATCGGGGAGCAAGGCGCTTTGGTCCATTTCAAGTCGGGCAGTTTCTTAGGCCTTAAGCCGGTGGGGCTAGGGCAGAACACGCTCGACGAGCTCGGACTAACGCACAGCCCGTTTATCTACGGAGAAGAAAAACAAACAAACAAACAAAAAAAGACATGCCAAGAAAGAAAAGAAGAAAATAAAATGAATAGAGAAGTCATGAGCAAAACGAAAAGGCGTGCCACATAAACCTGAAACAAAAACATTACCACAAATTCCCCCCCAAAAAAAAAGAAACGAAAAAACCTGAAATTTCCAAAAAAATTAGAAGCCTACATTGGGAAAAAAAAGCAGGAAAATCAAAGCTGCAATAAAAGAAAAGAAAACTAAACATACACACGTGCAGATTATGATAATCAAAACAAACAAAAAGCTTATACGTTACAAAGTAAAATGATTTTCTAACACTACTAAACTTAGTTTATTTGGTTTATTATCAGTATTTCATCTCACAAGATACCCCCTTTCTCATAAGAAAAAGAAGAAGGTAGAGAAAGAAAGGAGGGGGAAGAGAAGGAGGAAGATGATGAAGGGGAGAAGGAGGAGGGACAAGAGGAGAAGGAGGAGAAGAAAGAAGAGGAGGAAGAGGAGGGGGAAAAAAACCCAAAAAAAAAACTACAAAAAGTCAGGTGGAATACAGAAGTCGTTTTGGTACCAAAGTATCATCACTACTCTTTCTTTTGTTTTACAGAAGACTGTTTTATGATGTTTGTGTGAATTTCTATGTAGAGAGAGATATAGCTAAATTCGTTTATTTTTCTTTAACCCTTTCGCCGCCAGCCATTTTTCAGCAAAACGTTTTCCATTAAACTTACCAGGGTAGAGAAAAAAATCTGTCTGTAATATTCAGGATTCCTCTGTGACATTTTTAAAGTATGGCCTATCCCCACCTCCCAAAATGAAGAGAACTGGGTCTTTGGATAACAGACCCTGATTTGATGCCTTTCAGAGACATGGGTGTTAAATCATTGTGGTGCAAAAATGCGACGTTGGCGCTGAAAGGGTTAAAAAGTGTTTTGCATTTAATATAACAAAAATTTTTAATGAAGGATTCCTATCTTGAGAAACGCCTTTCTGTCCATCATGGGCAATGAATAGCAGCACGAGACAATGCTAAGAAAAGACTACATTTTCATCATCAAAAACAAGTGTTTTGCATTTAATATAACACATTTTTTTAATGAAGGATTCCTATCTTGAGAAACGCCTTTCTGTCCATCATGGGCAATGAATAGCAGCACGAGACAATGCTAAGAAAAGACTACATTTTCATCATCAAAAACAACTCAAATTTGGACAACAGAACTACCCTTTCTATTGTTTTGGGTTTGTTTTATCTTTAGTAATGTCAAATACTAACATTTTCAAAAATCTATTAGACGATTGGGAATTTTACAAAAATTTGAAATACGAATATGATGAATGATTAACTAAAACCTGAGTGCACGATAAACCTTGTACATTATAAATGATATAATCAAGGATGGGACGTTTGAAAGGCTAACAGCTATGCTTAGTCCCGATATCCTAACCTAACCTAACCTAGAACAACAGTAAATAGCCAATAAACCAGTACTGATAACTACTGTATGAGAAATGCTGTTCTCCTGTCTCTGCCCCCAACTACAGAAAAATACACCCAAACCCCATACATTTCAGTCCATTAAACTGATCAATCTCACCCGTCAAGCCATTCAATGACATGGGTCAACAAAAAACAACCATTCAAAACGCAATTCAAACCAACAATCAACAACCACTATATATATACAGACCTGCCTACCCCCAATTTCGTTTTTAGGTACTCCACGAAATAAAATTCCGTACTTTTTCTCAAAATTCCGTATTTTGCAAGGAGACCCAAAAACGGAACATTACAGAACATTAAACCGCCATGCGAAATGACAAAAAACTTTCGATTTTGACCGATCTTAGAAGACCTTAAGTTCACATTTTTGCCGTATTAATTTTCCATTTACCGTACTGCCGTACTGGGGCTCAAAATCGTGTACAAAATAGGGGAAAATCATATTGGGTAGGCAGGTCTGTATGTACTAATCTCATCACCAGTTTCCAAAATCAACCAACGACGACCTCGTAAATAATTAAAAAAGCAATTTCACCATGCACCAGAAATGAACCAATCAGCCGTGTCGATGTGTAAAAATAGACACAACTACACCTCACCCAGAAAGAAATGTTATGCACAATCAACGCAAACAGAAGTGAAAGGTGAATATACATACATTTTAATGCAAAAAGGGAAGATAACTACACACACAAAATGGAAGCTACCACAATCGCCCACACCACGAAAAAGAACAGATCTAAGAACACAATTAACCAAAAGACACAAATCACCCCCAGAAATAAACACCAAAAAAGATGTCACTGAGTGCTGTTGCCAAGAACAGTCCTTTCTAGCCAAACGTGTGTGTCAGTGTCAGATAAACGTTTTTGTGTGACATGCAGTGTTCTTTCATTATAGTGTTCAGAACAAAACCTAGGAAAATTCACAAACTTGAAAAATCAACATACAAGGAATAAAATGAACTTTAAAAAAATGGTGCAAAGGAAGGGAAGCAATCTGATAGTGAGGGAGGGTGAGGGGGGAAAAAGTGCTTAAATAAGAGAGAAAGAGAGAGAGTGAGACAGAGGGGGAGAGAGGGAGAGAGAGAGAGAGAGAGAGAGAGAGAGAGAGAGAGAGAGAGAGAGAGAGACTCAGACACTTTATTTTACAAGGATAAGAATTTAGGCTGGGCCTATTCTTCCATTCTGTCCTTGGTTCTAAGCATGCAATACATAACTACTACTATAAGAGAGAGAGAGAGAAAGCGATATAGAAAGAGGGATAGAGAGAGAGAATCAGTGCTGATAAATATTCTTTTTCAAACGGCATTTCAAAACCAACTTCAAATAAGAACGTTTTTCACATACCAACTGCTGTACCACATATAATTCCTTTAAACAATTTGGTTTCTTTACAAATGAACAAAACTTCGTTAGCTTTCAGTTTTAGTACATCATTAACTTCACTCCCCCCCTTAAAAAACCAGTTCCTAATCTTTCAAACTGAACACACTTTTGGCAAAAAAGTCTCGCTAGAAACGGCTGCTCGTGGTTAGCATGCAATGACATCGTTAACATAACATCACAATAATGATGTTAAAATTAAGATAATTAGGAAGAAATGGGTCTCACGCTGGTCTGAGTGCAAAAGCTTAGTAGGGGTCGGGCACTCACCCTGTAAGAAAGGACAAGGCATTTCACACGTCTGGAGTCGACTGAACATCTTATTTAAAAAAGGAAACAAGACAGACTGATGAGGTGAAGGAGAGAGAGAGAGAGAGAGAGAGAGAGAGAGAGAGAGAGAGAGAGAGAGAGAGAGAGAGAGAGAGAGAGAGAGAGAGAGAGAGAGAGAGAGAGAGAGAGAGTCGAGCCTGGACGGCTTACTGATAAGGCCACAGGCCCATTTCAAAGAATGAGTACATTACAGGCAACACACATCCACAAAACATTAATAAGGAAAAAAAGAATAAAAGAGAGAGAGAGAGAGAGAGAGAGAGAGAGAGAGAGAGAGAGAGAGAGAGAGAGAGAGAGAGAGAGAGAGAGAGAGAGGGGGAGGAGAGAAAGAGAGAGAGAGAGAGAGAGAGAGAGAGAGAGAGAGAGAGAGAGGGGTGGGGGGGCGAGGAGAGAGAGAGAGAGAAGGCATAGATGTTATGCCGCACGAAAGCTAAAAACCAAGATCGCAATCTAGTTTTCCTTATTTTTATTTTACAGCTAAAATATTACACTGACCCACTCCCCCTCCCCTCCAATCACTTCACCCATATCTTTCTGCTCCCAAAACACAAGAGAACCCACTCCATTCCCAACCCACCACACCCCTGGCCCAGCAAGTCCACCTTCGGTTGGAGAAACATTTTTGTAATAAGAGTTTCCAGAACAAAGGCAGGAGAATGGCAAGGAGTAAGGCAAACAGATAGCAGACAGTAACAAAGAGTAGAGTCAAACAGAGTGATAGATTACCGTAATTTTCGGGTTATAAGGCGATATGTTTTCTCCAATTTCGATCTATGCGCCTAATAAATGAGGGCGCCCTATTAGTGAACAAAATCGTGAGAAGAGAGGCAACGATTGCCGTGTTCCGTACAGTCTACCGTGAGTCAGACATCGAAAGTGGTCACGAGTCGCAACCTTCGTTGGATAAAAAAACATCGTTGTAGAGCTTAAAATGCCATAATCCTATCAGTTTTTTTGCAAAGAATTGTCCAAACACAACAACAGGAAGCAGCTCAAGCGGAAATTCGATTTGAAAGGGGAGCCAACTCTCATTTATGACAGCAGTAATGAGCGGTCGGTAAATGTTTACAGCACGCATACAGGCTTCAAAGTTTGACTTTCTTTTGTGAGGTGTGTATCGCCTTATAAACGAGGGCGCCTTTTACTTTATTTTTTTTCTCAGATTTTTCTTGAAACTTGCCCTATTCGCCTTATACACAGCAGCACCTAATGATCCGAAAAATACGCTAGAGGAAGTTACAAGCATGGAACTTCCTGAAGGTGGGGGAACTGTATGAAAGACCTCCCCACCCCCCGGTATTCCCACAGGGTGAGGGGAAGGGGTGGGGGTGGGGGGATCAGTGAATACAATCCTCCACTTTTGCTTGCCATACACAAGAAATGTTTAACTTTTGTTTCCCCATTTTGATACAAACGGTGCAAACCCAACACCAGTTTAGCTAAACTAGAATTTAAGAAACGCAGTTAGTAGTAGTCTCTTTAATAATATCTGTATTGTTCAAAATATCGGGACTTTCCTAGTGTTGCACTGCCTCCAGGTGAACAGGATGCTTCAATGACGAAGTTACATAGCACACTGTATAAACATATGCCAAAAAAATGTGTCCTAATTTCAAAGGATTGTCTATTGCTTTTTCAGCTCCTGACTGCTTTTAGAATATATATGCGTGGACGCATACGCACGAATACTACAAACGCACGCACTCATGATTGCACGCATACACGCACACGCGCGCACACACGCACACACACAGTAATCAAACAAACAAATTATACATAACACATATTTCCAACTATTCTTGAGGTCATTTTCTTGAACGCAGGTAACATCCGAGTGACACGCAAGTACACTTTTTTCCCCAATACTCTCACCCACTTTTCCAGCAATGCTCACTTTCAAACGTAGAGAATACAAAAAATGGCTTCATATTCATAAAGCACACACGCAACTGCAAAATGCAACAAGTATTTGAATGAAGTGATATACACACACACACACAAAAATGGTGAAAGGTGTGGTATAGGGGTTATTGGTGCAAACACAGCTGCAAGAGGCAAATCCATCCAGTGGTGTAGTAGCAACCCTTAAGTGATGAGTACAAATTGCACCAATCATCCCCGCGAAACTACATACAGGTTAGCACTGCATTAGGAAATTCAATAGAATCTGTCAGAAGAAAAATAATAGAAACGAAGAACCAAACAATGGCATACACACAATTCTGCACAGTGTTTTAATCAGTTAAATAAAAGTGGTAAGTTTTGCAAGATTTGGTTGATGATTCAAGCCATGCTGCTGGTAGGTTAGCTACAGGTTAGTGCGGTGAGTGAATCAATGCAAAGGGGAGAAGAAGACAAGAAAAAACAAGTGGAAGCCACGGAAGGAAGGAAGGCAAAAATGGGTGCTGCAGACTCTGCTCCGTGCTGTAAGCCATACCCACCCGCTCTGCGCGCGCTGGTGCACAAGTCGGCCACGCACACTCTGCGCACGCTGGGTCGCTTCTGGTGGGAGTCGTCGCTCAGGTCGATGACCTCCACCTTCCTCTCCCTCATCTGCCGCGCCCTCTCCCTCCGCTCCCACTCCTCTCCCCGCCCCTTCCCGCCGCCGAACGGCGCCTTAAGCTTGAGGCTCATGCGCTGGAAGAAGCCTTTGTTGTGAGCCGAGGAGGGGTCCCAGCAGTCCGGGCTTTTCAGATCCGCGCTACAGTCCGGAACGTCTTCTCCTCCACCCATCTGGCCTTGAGTGTCGACTAACACATCTTCCGCCGACCCCACTCTCAAAAATTGCATCGTCGTCGTCGTTTGCGGTTGCGTGTCTGCGATATCGTTCTTCTTGTGTTTCTTGGAACTAGACTTTTTCCACCTGGGCGGAGGGGGGGTGGTGACGACAGGTAACGGTTGAACAGTTTCGCTATTCGACTCATTTTTGACGCTGGGGTCGGACACGGAGCGCCGGAAGCACAGCTTGTCGTGCCCCCTCTCTCCTCCCTGGTCCCCCTGGGAGCGTTGGTCGGACACCAACCCTTTGCCCACGCCTCTCTTGGAGTCCAGGCCCTCCACGTTCACGCTGCCTGTGCTGACGCTCTTCTGGGCGGCGGCCACAAAACTGCCGGCCGTCAGCAGCAACGGACTGGGAGGGCGCTGCAATCGCCGCCTCGTTTCCGGGACCCTCAAAGTCTGCGGTGGGGGCGGGGGTGGGGGTAGTGAGGGTGGGGAATCTACGGAGTCCCTCCGCGCGGAAGGGTCATCAGAACTGTCCGGGGTGGGTGACGTGACTCCGTCGACGGTGATCTCTTCGAAAGAGGTGGTCTGCGACGTCGTCCTGCTCTCCCCGCTCTGGGCGTCTTGGACCGTCCCGGCGTCCTCCTCGCTGCACCTGAGCTGCTTGGCCAGTCTATGTTTGGGACGCGGAGGGGGGAGAGGAGGGGAGGAAGAGGAAGGAGAAGGTGGGGGGGCCTTTGAAACCGCGGGAGTTTGAACACAGGGCAACTGAAAACGTCGAGAAAGCAAAAGGAAGAACACAAAAAATACACTCTGCTAATAAAACACCACAAGCAAACTGAATGAAAAGCAGAAGAAAACGCGCAATACATCTTGTTTATAAGGGACCTGAAACAAGATGCGTAAAATGATGCGGAACTACTCCATACCAGTAGACACCTGCATAAAAAAAACCCACTTGTTCCAGCTATCCAAGTTCATGTGGCTCCTTTACTTGCTTGCTTCAATGTATTTAAAAAAGGCACCATTTAAAACTGACTGATCAGCATTCACACCATATAGCCATTGTCTTTCGACATAAAACCCCATCTTTTCTGGTCCCGATTCTACCAGATCATCAACAAATCCGATTCTACCAGATCATCAATAAATCCTTTTTAATTTTCATGGCGAAGATTAGAAATTCAAACTTCAACTCCAAACTCAACGAAACGAAATGTACCTTGATTTGCTGCTCCTGACCGTTTGCCATATCACTTCAGGAAAGCAGGGAGTGCTGGTCAGTCTTGTTTGACCCTGACTGCCAGATAGCAGACAGGGGACAATTGCTCTTCTGGAGAGCTGGGCAAGAATTTGTTCATTGTGGAGATGCCGCGCCCACTGAACCAACCTCTCTACCATTTTTGTTGCGAGGACTGTATGACGGCTGTCATTGGGGATGGCTAAATATTAACCCCTTCATGCCTGTAGAGAGGCACAGGGGTAGCGCGTTCGCTTCGTGTCAAGTAAACCCGAGTTCGAACCTGGGTACAGGTTTTTTCCTCTCACTTTGCACTAGGCCTTTGGGTCTGAATGTGGTCTTTCGGAAGAGACGATAAACCGAGGTCCCGTGTGCTCATGCACATGTTAAACCCAGTGGCAATGAAAAAGTTGTCATTTGGTCAAAATTTACCCCCCTCCCTCCCTTCCTCATCAGTCACACAAAAATCGCATGCAAATTTTTTAAAAATAAATTGGGTGGCGCGCCTCTGGCTGCGACGCGCTCTCCAGGTGGAAGCAACCCGAATTTCACGGAGACGCCTCTGTGACTATAATGCACCTAACCTAACCCAGTGTCTACTGCGGGGCCGTTTATGCTATGCTGTACACCTCTAACCGTGTCTGCCACGGGGAGTTTTCTTCATCGAATTTCGAGCGAGTTAAATGGGGAAAATAACCTCCACACTCTTCGAAAAAATGTAACAGTGAACAAAGCCAGATATTTATGGACCTCCGCATTGCTTCTGTTTTCAGTCAAAATAGAAGTTCCTGTTTGGCAGTTCCACGGTGAAACAAAAATATAAAAGACCAAAATGAAAGAACACAAAGATGTTTTAAAAAAACAAAAAAAGCACAACAAAAGAGCACAACAGTACATGAATTTTCATTTAAGAAAATGAAAATGAAAACAGAAAAGCAGAAATGGGAATGAGAGTAAAGCCGCACACAATGAAAGCCCGTCATATGATACGAATGATCAGATAGTTCACATCCTGAACAAGACTGATACAATAAATAAGCAGTACTCTTTATGAGGAAGACAATATCACGGATAGGAGCATAATAACAATATGTACACCATGTACCAACAAGAACACAAACAACAACAAATCTCTAACCTTGTTTTCACAGAATAATCAAAATGTAGACACACACGCAAGCACACACACACACACACATACACACACCAGAGATTCATAACAAAGAGTATGTACACCACAATATCGTCAGTGAAATTCAAAAACCAAGTATCTCGATTTTTGGGGGGTTTGAGTTAGATACATAGTCAGCTTTCTAATTTTCCCCGCCACCTTCCACCAAAAGCTCGTATCTCTAACAACTTTCTATCTGGGGTAATCATGTTGTGAAAATAGACGAAAAACTCGTAAGTCCCAAATTCAGATCTAGTTAACCTCGTATCTTCGTTCTTTTCAAGTCTAAAAAAAAAAAATTATAAGTAATTTTAACAAAATGCAGAACTACACTTGCAATGTCTTGAACAACATATTCATCATAATTAATCAATTGTGGTCAACGCAGTTAATTTTTAAAAGTTTTTTTCATTTTTCTCAAAACTACCAAAATTGAGATACAAGGTTTTTTAATTTCACCGACGATATACATAAATTTATACAAGCACTGACACATCATAAGCCATGATAAGGTTCAACATAGTAACGAACGAAGATTCAGCGCACACAGTCAAGAAGAAGAGGCAAGCTATGGAAATATTCAAGAGGACTACAGTTAAAGATGACCCTAAGCACACTAACACACACACATATTCTAATATATTTGGGGGGATGGGTGGGGAGGGGAGAGCAGGAGGCTTAGTGGGAATAGCGGGGTGGGGTTAAGAAGGAAAGAGGTGTAATAGGGTGAGGGTAAAGAAACAAAAACTTGCACATGTAACATTTACAGCACAGTCAACAAACAGTCTGGTACAATGCACGTTTAACCCTTTCACTGCCAGCATCACCTTTGGCTCTAGACCCTTCATTGACTTAACACCCATGTCATTAAACGGCATCAAATCAGGGTCTGTTATCCAACAACCTTATCTCCTCTTTTTGAGAGTTATTAAAGATAGGCCTTACTTAACTCTTCTAGCACCGTGGAGGAATACATTCGCCCAACTACACTCCTCCCAAATGCAAAAA
This sequence comes from Phymorhynchus buccinoides, assembly GCA_017654935.2. Lineage (NCBI taxonomy): Eukaryota > Metazoa > Mollusca > Gastropoda > Neogastropoda > Raphitomidae > Phymorhynchus > Phymorhynchus buccinoides. Next base: position 51,308,085 of record CM065690.1, read on the forward strand.
CATTCACTGCCAAGTACCCTGCCATGCGTTTTATTTTTATTTTTAGAGCTTATATGGCTTGTTTCTTACATTAAAGCAACACATGTGCACTCGAAAAAATAGATATCCCCCTCTTGTTGGTTGATATGTAACGGACAACCAAGAAGGTAAAAAAACCACATGGCGCTAGAAGAGTTGTTAATACAGACAAACCTCTATTTTAAGACTTCCAAAATGTCCGGAAAAATCGGTCGTAAATTGGAGGGGTCGTATGACGGAGGTTTTCACTGGCAGCCGTAGAAAGAAAAAGTTCAGCACAGTTCATACTCTCTTCTTCATGCACACATACAATGACATATTAAAACTGGATTTGGGTCTTTCTAACTCCGTAGGATTGTGCAATCGATGTATTACAGTTTCACTTCGCCGACTTCTGTTAATCACCTCCACTCTCGTCCAAAGTCAGTGGTTTTCTTTTTCAAAGTCAGTGGTTTTCGTGCTTTTCCTACGCTTTCCGCCATCTTTTCTACAACAAGGGAAGCGACTTCGCTTTCAGGCCCTTGACCGTGGTTGTTTCCCTTTGCTCGAAGTCTATGCAGACGACAACAACGGTCGTAAAAACCAACAAAATGTCGGTCGTAAGTCGCGTTTTAGAGGAAGTCGTTTAAGAGAGGTCGTTTACATAGTAAAATGCATCCGTGCCAACAAATCCGGTCTCAAATGAGAGGTGGTCGCTTAACAGAGGGTCGTAAAATAGGGGTTTGTCTGTAATAATAAAAATAATAATAATAATAATAAAGAGGTTTTTGTTGTTGTTGGTGGGTTTTTTTTAATAAAGAGTTAATATATGTGTTATAGAGGAATTCCCATTGTTACATACAGTATCATTTCTCCACCCAGGCGAGCTCGACAGATAGTTTTGGCTGAAACATGTCTGGCAGTGAAAGGGTTAAAGCCAAAGATGTGAGACGACAGAAGCTGGGGCTCAGCCTTCCTCCTCATCATGGTCTGAAACCTCAACCACAGAGATATGACGTAGACAAACAAACTGCAGCCAATATCAGCCATGCTCCGAGGATGGAAAAGCGATAGGACAAACTGTCCTGAGACAAGAGAAATCAATGGCACAATGTCCTGACTCTTGCAGGAATCGATAAGACAAAGCGTTACAGTGTTAAAAATTCAATCAGACAGTTGTCCTGACAGGGGAGAACACAATAGGACATTTTTTATTTTAATAGGTCAAAGGCCTATGACCGGAGCCTCAGGACATCACTGCAATATAAACTGGAAATCGATACGATAAAACCCAAACAAACACACCATGAGCTGGAAAATGACAGCGATAAAACCAGTTTACACCATCCAATATCAGCTGTAAACAAACATGGTTTAACAGACAAACCACAACCAATATCATCCTTAACCCTTTCGCCGCCAGCCATTTTTCAGCCAAAAAATACCATTAACCTTGTCTGGGAAGAGAACAAAATTACCTGCAATACTGGGAATTCCTCTGTGACATGCATAACGTAAGGCCTACCCTTGTATCCCAAAATTAAGAAAATAGGGTTTTAGGATAAGAGACCCTGATTTGATGCCTTTTAGTGACATGGGAGTTAAACCATTGTGGTGCATAAATGCGACATTGGCTGTGAAAGGGTTAAAGAGATGTGATGAAACAACCATACCATGAGCTGGAAAACGATAAAACAAATTTATGCCAGCCAATGTCAATGGCAAACAGACACGACGTAACAAAACAACTACATCCTCTGCAAAGGCGCCGTGGCCGGTTGGTTAGAGTCGCTGCTCGTAATGCAGCGGGTTTGCGAGTGCGCTGGTTCGAACCCAGCTGGTCACGGTGTTGTATCCTTGGGAAAGATACTTTACTCCTATTTCCTGGTCCTTCGGATGAGACCTAAAACCGAGGTCATATGTGCGAACACACGTACAAGATCTTGCGCGCACGTTAAAGCCTATTCCACTATTCGGTACGAGTAGGCCGTGTGTGCCGGTGGAATGGATGACACGAACTCACAAAGCATGCATCCTGTGCGCCAATAGCAGTCTAAACGAAGACTTTGGGCGTGGGGCAGGATAAACATCCCCAATCGGAAGAGGAAGAACTGTAAATATATAATTATGATGAAATACACACGAGTCCATATCAACTGTCTTAAATTGAAAACAGAAATGATAGAACAAACGTTCAACTACCACAATCAACTGCAAACTGGAAAAAAAGCCATAAATATCTTAATCAGAAAATGAAACTGCATCGTTATTGCAACAATATGAACGAATGGCCCAAAGTATTAAAAAATAAAAAATAAAAAATAAAAAAATTGTATGAAAGTAGTATTTACTTGAAAAAAAATGCAGACAAAAAATGCGTAAGAAGAAGAACAAAAACCACAGTTGAATTCACCTTCACCATCCTGCACACGCACACACAAAATCACACACAGCAAAAAGCCAAAGAAACAGGAAAAAAATGAATCCATCTTTTAGAGTTTGCAGCAAAAAACACCTAAAAAAAAAACTAAATCAAAAAGTGTTTATTATCTGCAAAATTCGAGTAGAAAGACAGATCAACCGACGCAAAATAAACAAAGAAGGTTAGAAAGAAAGAGCAAAGAAGAGAAAGACGAGCAGGCATGAAAGTGGATGAAGATCA
>CM065690.1:51315743-51362187 GCA_017654935.2 Phymorhynchus buccinoides
TATACATTAAAAACAAGACGTGCTTCTAAAACATAATGACAATACCATTAAATCAAAACACACATGATAATAATTATCACTGGAGAACAAAACAGCAGTGCTTAAAACAAAACATGTTGCCAATATTATAAACATTTTAAAACAAAGTACAGAAAATATTACCGTTTAAGATAAATCACTTTAATTATATAATTTTAAATGCACAACACACACAAGGGACTTATTTACAACAAAACACGCATAACAATTTAATGTCATAGATATACTTTATGTTTAGACAAAGTCATATATTATCATATTTACAAGTTAACATATCCACATAATTCATATAAAATATGGACACGTGTGCACCTACTCAAACATATGCACACACAAACCAGCATAAATTATAGCAAATCTACAAAGAACAAACACATACACCCATGCCTACTGAAAGACACACACACCCGCTCACGCGCGCATGGACCGCACACACATACCCAGACCTGCCTACTTGGAATTTTCTTCAGTAGCCCAGCCATCAATTTAAGTAGCATGGCAATGACGGTTTCGTAGCATCCACAAACGACGGCAATCGATTTGTTCTCTTCCTGAGCCGAAATGTCTGCCGATGTTTCGCCGATTGAATGTGTTGACAGCAATCAACTACCGCCATGATTCACAGAGAAGTCCGCATGGCAGAGGTTGCACTGCAGCGAGCATGGTTCGCAAGAAGTCGACTTCTGACGATGCAAGGCCACTCCTCCGTGTAAGCTATTTTTCAAAATTTGTGCGGCAGGCCGATGTTTTTTAATAGAACAAGATGGTGTGCCAGATGATTTTCGTTTTCTGGTTTGGGTTCGTTTTTCTTCGTTTGAAACATCTCCCGAATCGCTACTGCTGCTGGAGTTCGCCATTTTTTCCAGAGAAACGTAATAAGAACGCATGCGCAGTCACTTTGATAAAAACGGAAGTGACTAGGTTATCGCGCGTGACACGGCGTCTGCTCTTAGAAACAGACAAAACCGGGAACGGCATTATAAAAGCAAAAATAAAATGCGGCGGCAATTTGTTTTTTTCCGTAGCAACGTTAAGGTTGCCGTAGCTCCGTAGCAAAGCCTTATTTTTCGTAGCTGCTACGGCCAAATCGTAGCAGTAGGCAGGTCTGCATACCCCCCACACACACACACATACTGGTACACGCGCGCACGCGCGGGAGCTAAGAGATTATTGTTTGCTAAAATGCGTATCAAGCTTTAAAATGTATAGAAGCCTAATTAAGACAGATATTGCATTCATTCTAAATGCCAGAACAAGAAAAGGATAAGATGCCAGAACAAGAAAATATCTACACAACATCATTTCAGAACTAATTTTACACAAGATCCTACCACTGCACAAGTCTGTTAGCTTGCCAAACAAGCAACTAGTAGTCTAAGGTCTTGACGTCTTCCTCTGTTTTCCATGAAATCAATCATTCCCTTAATCTTCATTTTCAATTTGCAACCCCCCCCCCCCCCCCCCCCATGGGGAACGCGGGGGGTCTTTTGTATAAATAGTTCCCCCACCTTCTGGAAGTTCTGTACTTGTAACTTCCTCTAATCTGTCACTCTCTTTGACTCTGCCTTTTCCCTTTGCTTACTATCATCTACTATCTTTCTGCCTTACCGGTCCATTCTCCTGCCTTTTTTTCACGAAACACTTTCAAAAAACATTTCCTCCAGCCGAAGTCGGACTTGCTGGGCCTAACTATTTGTTAGTTAGGCGCATAACGGCAGCAAGACGCATCTGCGCTCATAATTGACAGGAAACTGTCTGAGCGATCGAAGAAGAAGAAGAAGAATTTGCAAAATTACTTGAAAAGTGATAACATTCACTGACGTACCTTGACATTGTCTGAGGTGCTAGAGGAGTGGGATCCCACACTGCTGCTGTGCTGAGCGGCCACAGCCAATGTGGGCTTGGGTAGCGTCGGGTACTCAAACTCTGGAGAGTCCAGGTCATCGTAGATCTCGTACACTATGGAGAACTCCAGACACTGCAACAAAGAAAACATAGACTAAATTTTTTAAGATATTCTGCAAACTTTAACACTTAGTCTCATATAAGGCTGCCTAGTGTTTCAACTCCCAGTTCATAGAAGGAATTGGCAAAAAGAGGCTTGCAGTGGGTAGGTATGTTTATACTACTATAACTTTTATTCTAATTGATGCATTTGAATGAAAATGTAAGATTGTGTGGATATATGATTGTTTTACAAGTTGAGTATCATTTCTTGCCAGTTGTTGGCATATGCTGATGTTATTTGTTTACTTTTGCTTTAATTAATGATATTTTGTAAACAAACAATAAAAAAAAAATGAAAACATAATGCGAGAGTTACCTTGCTTTATGCCAGTAAATCACACAACACTGATGAACAAACAACAGCAAAAACCACAAAATAATTCACTAACCTTGTTTATTTTGTGTAGTAATTAACAATTCATTAACGGTTCACACAGGTACACAATCTTGAGTTTGTGAATCATCTTGCAATCAGTTTCAAACCAAATATCAGACTGCAGATCCACTACATAATGATCAAAAATCAATTGATTCGCTGTTTAGCACACTACATTTCTGCTACAAACACTGGATCGCTGTTTATTTGATTTTTTTCTTATTTTTTCCTGTCATGCCATTATACGGCGAAGGTGAGTCACACAGGTAAGGCGACGATGTAAAAAAATCGGAAATATTCTGATCACCGATTCCAGACAAGTCATTTTTTTGCACAGTTGACACAGTCGTTTCACTTCCAAAGTTTTTATTAAGTTCCTTCTTTGTGTTCTGGAACCATTCGGTCGATAAATCTGCCAAAGAACGATCCATAAAACGATGTAGCTTCGGCCATTTTGGTCCAGAAGTCGAACCAAAAAAATATTCGGTGAAAATCGATGCAAAACTTTGTGAGATCGGCCATGAGGTGGATATGGTGCAGACAGGAAGGAAATCAACCATTTAGGAAGCTAATCTGCGCATGCGCGAAAGTAAAAACGTCGTCTGCTCTTCCTGTGAAACTGGTTTCAGTTGTGGGTGGATATGCGCGGTTACAAGCGATTCATGAACGAGCGGTAATGGCGGATTGGCGCGGATCGGAGCGGTTTATGAGACTAAGAGTTAATTAACCAAGCCAGGAATTGTAAATTATATCACACACTATAGAACACTTACTTTTAAAAAATAAGAAATAAATCAATAAATAAACTGAAGGTTGATTACAAGTTCATTCAAATTTCATCAAACATAATTGCATTCGCAGCCCCCCCCCCCCCCCCCCCCCCCCCCCCCCCCCCCCCCCCCCCCCCCCCCCCCCCCCCCCCCCCCCCCCCCCCCCCCCCCCCCCCCCCCCCCCCCCAACCCCCCCCCCCCCCCAAAAAAAAAAAAAAAAAATACAAAATAAATAAATAACAGGTTTGGGCAATATCTGGTGTTAAGATACAAACTCACTGGCACTTCAATCAGCAGCTCCTGCTTGGAGAACTTGAAGAGCATGGCGTGTGAGGCCCCCGCAACACACAGGAGACCTCTCTCTCTCTCTCTCTCTGTCTCTCTCTCTCTCTCTCTCTCTCTCTCTCTCTCTGTGTGTGTCTCTCTCTCTCTCTCTCATAACTCACTGGCACTTCAATCAGCAGCTCCTGCTTGGAGAACTTGAAGAGCATGGCGTGTGAGGCCCCCGCCACACACAGGAGACCTCTCTCTCTCTCTCTCTCTCTCTGTGTCTCTCTCTCTATCTCTCTCTTTCTCATAACTCACTGGCACTTCAATCAGCAGCTCCTGCTTGGAGAACTTGAAGAGCATGGCGTGTGAGGCCCCCGCCACACACAGGAGACGTGACTCAGGACACAGGTAGATGATCTGGATGGCGAAGGGGTCATCGTCCTGACCCCCACCACTCCCTCCTCCTCCACCCCCGTCCCCTGACCGCCGTGATGACGGCTTCTCGAACATTTTGGCCGTTTTCAGTTTGTACAGGATTTGAAGCAACACTGTTAGCCGAAACGAAAAAATATGTAAAAATTCAGTACGAAGTCTCTCTCTCTCCGTCTCCCTCCTCCCATGCCTACCTTCTCTCGCTATCTCCACCTCCCCCCCACCACCTCCATCCCACCACCACCCTCTGCCACCACCCCACCCCTTGCATCTCTCTCTCTCTCTCTCTCTCTCTCTCTCTCTCTCTCTCTCTCTCTCTCTCTCTCTCTCTCTCTCTCTCTCCAAGAGTTGATCTTTTCAAAACTAGTCTTGTATTTCGGGCGGTTGTTTGTGGAATACGATTTCAGCTTCTTTTAATGTTCATTCAAGTCTCAATTTTTTCAAGAAAGAGCTCCATAAGCATCTTAGAAAAATAAACGATTAAAAACATGTAGACAATATCTCCTAATCTCTCTATGTAGTTTCTGAACTGTATCACTTTTTTTTTTATTGCCACATTTAATCTGTACATAAATCTTGTATAAATATTAGGTTTTGTTTTGTTTGTTGTTTGTTGTTTTGGGGGGAAGGGGGGCAGGTGGAGGTGGGGGGAGGGAAAGAAGGAAGAAGAGGGTAATTTCTTGTGTTTTGATGTTATTATACTCATAATTTATTTTTAGATTGTTTTTCTTTCTTCCCATGTTTCTTGATTGTGATTAATTCAATTTAGATCATGGTGGAGGAGCGGTGAGGGGGAGCGGTGAATGGATAGAAGAATAATTACCTGACGATGCATCCCAGAACTTTAGAGACCCATCAGCGTGCCTGTTTAAAGAAAAAATAAAAAACATTATGTTGTTGCAACCATACTCTTAGCCCCAGTCCAAGCTATGTTACTGAATGTGAAATCTTAGTATCTTAATAAGCATGGAGAGTTGGATCACACAAACACACACACACAGACCAGACAGACAGGCAGACAGACCAGACAGACAGGCAGACAGACACACGCACGCACACACACACACACAGACCAGACAGACAGGCAGACAGACACACGCACGCACACACACACAGACAGGCAGACACACGCACGCACGCACACACACACACAATCTACCTGTAAATGCATGTGAGCATTTGATATGGCCTGGCTTGTGTTGCACTCAGTAAACATTCTACATTTCTACAAAAAGTTATTTTTCTTAATAACCCCTTTGATTTAAACAGATGTTATTGAAAATCAATATAGCAGCAACATAAACAAATAGAAACGAGCACAACAAGCTTAAAGCTTATACAAGGCGCTCAAACACACATATGTTACACAATATTGGCTGCCAAAAGTAATAATAAGCTGTAACAGAACATGATGAATTAAAGAAATAACAAGCAAAATAATAACTCCTTTACATGATTATTCAAAACCAAATAAATGCGAACACACTCAAACACACACACACTCTCTCTCTCTCTCACCTAATAAATTTGTGTTTGTGATGTTTGCTCTCTCTCTGATCTCTTTCTATCTCTCACTCACTCTCTCTCTCACAGGGCTGGGTGTAAAAAAGTATATATACTTATCTCATTACCCTGTATAAATAAAATTGTGTTCGTTCGTTCGTTCATTCTCTCTCTCTCTCTCTCTCCCTCTGTCTCTCTCTCACCCAGTGATGATGATCTCTGGATAGCTGACGGTGGTCGTTCCCCACTGACCTCCTTTGATGGGCCATGCCTGCAGACCAATAATAATTATAATAATAAATGAACACTTATATAGCGCTTTTTATCGAGCACAAAGCGCTTTACAATCAGCATTGAAAACACTCACACATGCACACTCATGCACAACAGACACACACACACACAAACAGATACACACACACAAACAGATACACACACACAAACAGATACACACGCACAACAGACACACACGCACGTACGTGCACGCACGTGAGTGAACGCGTTCTTGCACACAGACATACACACACAGACCCACCCACATTTCATCAAACACACAGAAAACACTTTAAGTAGAGGTGATGTGTGATGAAGACGCTTGGCTTTGAAGACCATTCTAGCAGCAGAGTTTTGAAGTTGTTGTAAGGGTTTGAGAAGCGCCTTGCCTTGCCTTGCCTTGCCTTGCCTTGCCTTGCCTTGCCTGTGGGCAACCAAGTAGAAGGGAGTTGCAGTAATCTACTCTAGACAAAATGTATGAGCTGACTAGCATTTTGGTTGCCTCGGTCGTGAGAAAGGGGCGTATAGAGCTGAAAAGTCTAAACCAAAAGTCCATACATTTATTAGTTTAAAGAACAAAAGGCTTTAAACTCACTCAGGACAAATGAGCCGGATCTGGCTCATGAGAGTTTTCAAGGTTTTGATTTCTGGCGTGTAGCCAGCTTTCAACAGTCACGTTGTAATCTATTTTTAGTTTGCTTTGACCTTTCTTCTCTTGAAATCAACCAATCATTGCAGACTTTACTTTCAGCTTTTGGCTGTAGGGGGGTGGGTCAGAGATCAGAATGTGACATTTTTCTTTTCTCTATGTGTACGCTGTTTTGGTCAAAAGGAGACAAACGATGAAGCTATGAAAACTGATATTTAAAAGTCGATTAGTTGTATGGTGTTACTAATCCTTTCTGAAAATACTGGTCCCTAACTCTTCATAACGTATGTTTGGCAATTTGTTTTTTAACCTAATTGAATGGTCCATCCGAAACAGTTGTGAGGGGAAGCAACTGGCCATTGCCGAGCATGTTTTTTAAAAAAATCTCTTAAAATAGAAAGCAAGGTTCCCAAGGGCCAATAGGGATCAGATCAATGATTAGAGGCTTAACTCCTCGACTGTTGCTTCCGCTAAATGGTAAAGCTAATCAGAACATCAATTCAATAAAAAAAATAAAAAAATCTCAAGAGAAGAAGAAATATCTTGAGAGTGAGATGCAATTTTGTTGCGTCAATACAATCAAGAGGGCTATGTTTCCAAACATTTTGCTAGATTGACACTCACAGCTCTATTTTTTATTTCATAAATTCATCATCCACCCTCACCCTTCCTTCCCATCTCTACCTTTACTTTGCTCCTTCTCCACCTCTTCTGCCACCCTCCTCCACCCCCCCCCCCCCCCCATCTCTACCTTTACTTTGCTCCTTCTCCACCTCTTCTGCCACCCTCCTCCACCCCCCATCTCTACCTTTACTTTGCTCCTTCTCCACCTCTTCACAACACCATACCATACAATACAAACTACCGTAGTTTACGGACCACAATGCGCACCCCCCCCAAATTCAACACTAAAGTCAGAGTTTGTTACTCTATTTTCTTACTTTATTATCAGTCACATTATAAGGCACCACCCCCCAAATTCAACACTAAAGTCAGAGTTTGTTACTCTATTTTCTTACTTTATTATCAGTCACATTATAAGGCGCAAGGGTTACGGTTTGGGGAAAAAAGTATCGCCTGATAGTCCGTAAAATACGGTAATAGTTTATTTTCCTATACTTTTGACTCACTTTATCACTGAACCCAGATTTCTTTTGCCGTGATCCCACAGAGTAGAAGGCGGGGATGAGATCTGTGGGGCAGTTGGCGTAATACTGGCAGGCCGTCACAGGAGATTCGTGCAGGTCCATAGGGTAAGGGTTCTCAAAACACGGGTACCTGGAACCAGTTCAACATATGTTACTGTTTGGAGAAAACGTGGTGTAGAGTGGCACAGAGGTAAAGCGTTCGCCTTGTGTCAAGTAAACCCGAGTTCGAACCTGGGTACAGGGGATTTTTCCTCTCACTTTGCACTAGGCTTTACGTGTCTGAACGTGGAGTCTTCCGGATGAGATGATAAACCGAGGTCCCATGCGCCCATGCACTTAGCACACGCTAAACCCAGTGGTAATGAAAAGTTGTCATACGGTAAAATTTACCCCCACCTCTTTCCTTCCTCGATCATCAGTCATACAGAAATCGCATGCAAAAAAAAAGAGAAAAAAAAGCCTCTGGCTGCGAAGCGTTCTCCAGGTGGGAGCAACCCGAATATCACAGAGACGCCTCCGTGACTATAAATTACCTAATACCTAAAAAAATACCCAATAAAAAATGTGATATTTGAACATTTACTCAAAATAATTTAAACCCTTCAGACCTATTAGTTGCACATGTGCCAGCAGTTCGCCACACAATTTTTGAATGCGGCAAAAATCGTGACTCAGCACTGACGTATATATATATATATACGTCGGTAGCAAGTACTGAAGCATTATGCGTGTGTGTCTGTTGGGCGTGTGTTGTGCGTATGTGAGTGTTTCAATGCTGATTGTAAAGCGCTTTGTGCTCGATAAAAAGTGCTATACAAATATCTCCATTTATTATTATTATTATATTAGATGACGTGATGACCCCCTACTCAACACCCAACTGACCCTTGTTTGCCAACTTCTGCCATTCATGATTGCGTACTCACTGTCCCCAACCTCTCTCATCTCAAAACATTTTTTTCCTTCTTTTTCTTTGATTTGTGTTCACAAATGCATGCCTTGTTCTTTGGCTTCAACTTGGTTGTATCATTTACACATTGGACTGTAGAGGGGAAGTATTGTTTTTTGATCTTGTTGTTTTTTTGCTCCTTTTGTTGCCTGCTTTTTTTGCTCCTTTTGCTATATTTACTGTTTGGTGTTTTCTTGTTTGTCTATGTTGATAAAGGCGCATTCGCCGAAATATCCAGTAGTTTTGTTTTGTCTCTTGTGAATAAAATAACGTCACTTACACTTGTCGTGTAGTTTGTTTGTTTGTTGTATGTTCCAGTGACGATGCAGTCAGTTTCATTTTTTTATGCTCTAAACAGACAATAGACGATTTTCGGAAAAAAAAACTAGGGGAGAGCACTTTGTGAAAATTAGAGTTGTTTACCTCCATTACTCGGTCAAATACCATAGAGGCTCGTCCTTAAAGCAATGCAACAATGGCGTCGAAGCTTGAAACTGCAGGATGCGAGTCAGCGACTTGCAAAAAATTGTTTTAGAAAAATTAGGGGTGGCCAGTGGCCACAAACTAATAAAACTTGCAAAATGTGACGTAAAAATATAAATTACATACATTTTTAGAATGACGCACAGTGTTCTAAGTGCTGTATGTCTGCTCAAACACACGAGTCGATATAGGCTACGAGAGCTGATGGTAGAGTGACTTCCCCTGTTTGACCGATTGAATTAGGCAAGATCATTCCCACACACCATGAAATTACTCCCCTTAATTATTTCCGAACAATTCCTATTGGTACTTTGATGAGCAAACCATGCGATTTCAGACTGTTGATCATCACAAGGCAACGTACCCATTCGTGGTCAGGTCGACCACCACCAGGTCATTCTGCAGCAGCACCACAATGGCGTAAGGGTCCTGGAAGTCTGAAAGCAACACAAAACACACACGGGCCTGTAGATATGCTTGTGTCACTATGCGCATACCATATACCAAGTCATTACTGGTCTATGTGCAAATAAAGTACCAAAGTAGTAAAAAGTCATTACTGGTTTATGTACAAATAAAGTACCAAAGTAGTAAAAAGTCATTACTGGTTTATGTACAAATAAAGTACCAAAGTAGTAAAAAGTCATTACTGGTTGATGTACAAATAAAGTACCAAAGTAGTAAAAAGTCATTACTGGTTGATGTGCAAATAAAGTACCAACGTCGTAAAAAGTCATTACTGGTTGATGTACAAATAAAGTACCAAAGTAGTAAAAAGTCATTACTGGTTGATGTACAAATAAAGTACCAAAGTAGTAAAAAGTCATTACTGGTTGATGTGCAAATAAAGTACCAACGTCGTAAAAAGTCATTACTGGTTGATGTACAAATAAAGTACCAACATCGTAAAAAGTCATTACTGGTTGATGTGCAAATAAAGTACCAAAGTGCAGGTTTATGTACAAATTCATCAATGCAAATTCATCTTCATTTAAACTTAAAGCTATGTTCTGCAAAGGTCTCACTGTAAAATCCTCAAAAAATGACACCCAAAATTTGAATGGACAGTAAAATGCGGACTATAAGCCGCTACTTTTTTTCCTCAATATTGGCCCATGTGGCTTATAGACTGATGCGGCTGTTTCTGGCCACATTCTTCAGCCTATCTTAAGCTTCTTTGAGATTCAAAACTGGTTTTGGTAATCAATAGATTCAAATCTCATGTTTAAAGTGTCTGAGAACATTAAATACACTCATGTTCTGATAGGAGAATTTATATATTTGTGTTGGTTTGTGCGCATACAGTTCTCTCTGCGGCTTATAAACTGGTGCGGCTTATATGTGAATAAATGCTTAATATTGTATCAATTTAAGGGATGCGGCTTATATACAGGTGCGTCTTATAGTTCAGTTTTTACGGTAGTCATACAGACTGATGTAAACACACATCCACACACAAAAACACAAGCATGCTCAAACACACACACACATGCACACAGGAAGCCTTTGTAAATTATAATATTACTCATCATATTAACAGCGATACAAATGATAGTACTACCGTATTTTTCAGACTAAAAGGCGATACTTTTTCTCAGACTGATACCCCTGCGCCTTATAACGTAGTAAGAAAATATAGGAACAAAATCTGAATTAAGTGTACAATGTAGGGGGTTCCGAGGGGCAATGCCCCTGGAAACTGAAGGGAAACAACAGTTTCCAATGTAACTGACAGGCTCTTGTTGCACTTTCACTTCTGGTTAAACTTCATGACCTCTATAACCAGCAAAATGCATCTTCTCAAATTCTCATAATCCGGCGATGCCGGCTCCAGGCAATTAAAAAAAATCCTGATCTTCAGGACATCCTGAAAGCAGGACAAAGTCGATCACAGTGTGTTCCATTTCCATCAATGTTGTAAACTTTCATCATTATCATCACCATCATTATCGTTATCACCATCATCGTCATCATCATCATCATCATTATCATCAACATCACCATCATCATCGTCATCACCATCATCATCATCATCATCATCATCATAACACCATCATCATCGTCATCATCACCATCACCATCATCACATCATCATCACTACCATCATCATCGTCATCATCACCATCACCATCATCATCATCATCACCATCATCATCGTCATCATCACCATCACCATCATCATCATCACATCATCATCATCACCATCATCATCGTCATCATCACCATCACCATCACCATCATTATCATCATCTACTCACCCTGGCACCAGGGGGACTGGCAGAGGACAAAGTCGATAACAGTGTGTTCCATTTCCATCAATGTTGTAAATTATCATCATCACCACCATCTTCATCATCATCATCATCACCATCATCATCATCATCATCATCATCATCATCATCATCATCATCATCATCATCATCATCATCATCACCACGCATCATCATCATCATCATCATCATCACCATCATTATCACCATCATTATCACCATCATCATCATCTTCACCGTCATCACCATCACCATCATCATCATCGTCATCACCATCACCGTCGTCTACTCACCCTGGCACCAGGGGGACTGGCAGAGAATGACAAAGTCGACCACGGTGTGTTCCATTTCCAGCACTGTCGTGGCCTTGCCCGTCATCACCATCATCATCATCACCATCACCGTCATCTACTCACCCTGGCACCAGGGGGACTGGCAGAGAATGACAAAGTCGACCACGGTGTGTTCCATTTCCAGCACTGTCGTGGCCTTGCCCGTCATCACCATCATCATCATCACCATCACCGTCATCTACTCACCCTGGCACCAGGGGGACTGGCAGAGAATGACAAAGTCGACCACGGTGTGTTCCATTTCCAGCACTGTCGTGGCCTTGCCCGTCATCACCATCATCATCATCACCATCACCGTCATCTACTCACCCTGGCACCAGGGGGACTGGCAGAGGATGACAAAGTCGACCACGGTGTGTTCCATTTCCAGCACTGTCGTGGCCTTGCCTGTCATCACCGTTATGCTGGGCGTTCGTCCCAGCCGGTCGTAGCACATCCCTCCAGAGAAAATGATCATATCCTCCCTGACAACACACACACATACACGCCATTGACATCCGGCAATTTGAAGATGCGGGATTAAACGTTCTAGTTAATTACTGTATTTGTCCAACTATAAGGCCTGATTATAAGGCTAACCAAAATGTACACAACATTCAGATTCTGTTATTATATTTTCTTACTATTTTATCAGTCATATTATAAGGCGCAGGGGTCTCAGTCTGGGGAAAAAGTATTGCATTGTAGTCCGAAAAATACGGTAGTTAGTTAGTCTGTTATAGTCCCGTCAACAGCTATGGTCATCTCAGGACTGTCACCGCGTAAAGTTCGACCACGTATTACAAAAACACACATCAATGAATCTTAACAACGTTCAACAACCTGAAAACAAAAAAAATATAGTACAATTCATAACATGACACCTCCATCATTGTACCCTTTAGCTGATAAATCTAGACAGTGCTGGAAACGTCGAGCTATTCCGCTCTGCATATCGGATCCAGGTTTTAAAAGTTTAACCGTTCTAGCGCCATGTCTTTTTTGACATTTGTTCCCTAGCATACCAAGTTGTTTGTTTGTTTGTTGTTTGTTTTTCCAAGGGTGGAGTATCTATTTTTTCAGGTGCGTATGTGCATCGCTTTAACAGAAAGACAACAACGATATAAGTTCTAAAAACAGACAATAACATGGAAGAGTGCTTAAGTAGAGGATTTTCTTTCTGTTGATAGATGCTTTGTAACCACTGTAATCAGTAATTTATTCACTTCATATTTTTTGTATTCACCATCATCTTCATGTCTCTTTCATATCCTGGGGGGGGGGGGGGGGGGGGAGGGGGGGAGGAGAGATCAAAATTCAACATTCATAAGCTATACTAATCCCACTTCCATCTGTAAGTACCAGTAATATTTGGTTAACCTAAAATGAATGTAGTCGCAGCTTCTTTTTTCTTAATCAGGGCTGGGATCTAGGGGCGGGGGGGGTGGGGGGGGGGGGTGTCCTGGTTTCCAAACACACACACCCCTTCTGATCCAAGCATGTACCTTATAGAAGGGTGAAAAGTAAGAAAATGACTCAATTTTTGCATTAATAATCACTAAATAAATAATTTTCCAGGGACTTTGCCCCCTGGGGGGGGGGGGGGGAAACCCAATAGAACATTGACCCTTAACCGGAACACACGCAGCTACCTGGATCCCCGGTGGAACCGCCCCCCCCCCCCCCCCCCCCCCCCCCATATGAATTACTTGGTCCGAACCTGTTAATGGTAACATCCATACAAATAAACATGATAAACCAATTAAAACTGACTGAATTTTACTGGTCCCGTGTGCGAACGCAAGCACAAGATCTTGCGCGCACGTTAAAGCCCATTCCACTATTCGGCAGGAGTAGGCTGTGTTGTGCCGGTGGAATGGATGACATGAACTCACATAGCGTGCATCCTGTGCGCCAACAGCAGTCTAAACAAAGACTTTGGGCGTTGCTGGGATTCGGAATGAGCGGCGCGGGAGCAACGCCACTGTACGGCCCAGAAGATGGGACAGCAAAAAAGACTTTGGGCATGGGGCAGGATAAACATCCCCAATCGGAAGAAGAAAGAAAAAGTTGAGATTTCCATATTTCTATGCGACAACAGTGTCCCCCTTTTTTTTTTTAACGAAACCACAAAGCAGAAAAGAGCACAGAAGAAGCATACAGAGCACTCACCCGCTGCGAAGAGCCTTCCATGCCACCCTGGAGATCGGCTTGCATGGGTCAGGCTTGCCTTCAGCACCAAGTTTAGCTGTGACAGGGGAGAGGGAAACAACAAAGCAGTTCAGTTAACACGATACACACTCTGGACTCTAAAACTACTTCTATGTATTGAACGCTTTGCCCATTTATTAAGAAGAGAAACAAAACAAAAAATATGGGGAAAAACATGCAATCGATCCGGTAAAATAAATTGATTATGACCTTTCCACAGTTTTCCTGTCTTTCGACAGAGTATGAATCACAAACGCAGACCTGTTTACCCATATCATGAACAACCTGGAATTTGCCACAGAAAAACCCAGAATTTGAGAGGAAAAAAAAGATTAACATCGCAATGTATGCCGCCATGCGAAATTTTGAAGTCCACGTTGCAGTACTTGCAGTGTGCATGCTCGTCTCCCAAACGCGAACTTGGTATTCCTGGCATTTTCAAATACTTTTAAGAAAACTTCTGCTTCACTTTTGGCCGTTTCACCCTATCACTGCTGTCGTTTGTCGAAGATTTCTGGCGCTTGCCGCCTGCGGTTGACTTGCCTGACGACATGTTTGGCGCAAAACTACAATCTCTGCCAACAAGAAATACTATCATTGGTTGAGGGGGATCCACGGACCAATGAACCATCGCGTCTCAGAACTCCAAGGTTTCGGTCAACCCTTGCGTCTTTTCATACAAACGGAAACAAATAATCCCGGGATTTTCAGCGTTCACCCAGAATTTATTATTTTACCCAGAATTTTTGCAAATTCACGGGAAAATTCCGGCAAAACCGGGAGGGCTAACAGGTCTGCAAACGCAAACTTTGGTTGATTGAAATTCCTAAAACCGGTCGAAAGGAATTGGCAACTGCAGCACTTCCTTTCAACTCACCCAGGCAGTTGTGGGAAAACACCCAATGCTTGCTGATAGTGTGTGGACGGCACACGGCCACAACTACTTGACGGAGTTCAAGTTGACTTTAAAGTTGGACAGTGTGAGTCGGCCTTAACTCATTCGTATCGCAACGATTTTGAATTATTATAAAAAATCACAAATCACTCCAGCAATACACAGAAACGAAACATACATAAACAAACAGAGAAACCAAAGAAGATTACGGGTTTTTACTTCAGGTTGACATAGGGAAGTGGTAGATCAGACTTTTTTATATATAGACTTTATATAGAAAAACTTTCTACACAGTTGTTTTTTTTTTTTTTTTTTTTTTTTTTTTTTTTTTTTTTTTTTTTTTTTTTTTTCTCTCTTCACCAATTGGTTTCCCCACAACAAACCACTACAAAAGCAACGTCAGAGGCAAAATTGTGGTCTAAGGGAGCGAAGCTAGTTTAGAAGTGACCAAAGGTATTGTGTGCACACAGATTTACTTCCCTTGAAGCAAATGCATCAAAATTGACAGCTATCTATTAATTCCGGACATATATGGCGGGACCGACTTGAATGAGTTAAGGGCATACTGGTATGAATGTACATGGCATCTCCATTATAGAAACCTTCAAACCCAGTTGTCTCACACAGCAGTTGCTTCTCCTACTATCTGCTAGTCATAGTCAAGTTAACTCATTTGCATTAACCCCTTGACTGCCAGAGAAAATTAAAGAAAAAAATAATTGGGCAAATCATGCCATGAAAAAGACAACTGATAGAGCCAACCTGGCAAAATGGTCTGGGGATATAACTCTCTTGACTGTGTTAGAGCAAAAGCCAGCATATCAAGGTTATTCCTCTTTATTTGATAACATCAGTGATGTCATCGGGTCAGTATGTAATACGTTGGTGGCTGTCAAGGGGTTAATTTGCATCAGACCGCATTTCCGTATTTTATTGAGTTCGCCGTAGCAATATACGGCCAGAACTCTGGCAGCTCTGGGAATATCAAGTGTGTGAAATGATTTGATTGAATGCTGAGAAAAGAGTCTGCCAGTGAGCAACGGGATTTCAATAAATATGGCTTTCCGTACGATCTAGTATAATCTTAGATCCAGCTATTGGCAGAAGCCTAGAGA
Organism: Phymorhynchus buccinoides; assembly: GCA_017654935.2. Classification (NCBI taxonomy): domain Eukaryota; kingdom Metazoa; phylum Mollusca; class Gastropoda; order Neogastropoda; family Raphitomidae; genus Phymorhynchus; species Phymorhynchus buccinoides. The sequence continues at coordinate 51,331,466 of CM065690.1, forward strand.
AGGCGATTGAAACATGAGCAATGTCATTATCATACATAAAAGTAACGACTGTGTCAACGCACAAATCATCATGTTAATGCGTCTTCTCACCCCAAATTTGAGATTTTAAAGGGTAAACCTCATGAACGGTTTGGAAATTCTCTACGTTTTCAGGAACCCCGTTTACATATAGTTCCACACTTACCATGAGGAACGACGATGCTTGCCGGTCTCTGCGGGGCCCTGATGTTCCACGTGGTCAGACTGCCGTCAGAGTGGCTGCACATGAACTGTTTCCCCTCAAAGTGCCACGACACCGACCGCAGAGCCTGACACAAAGAACAAAACCAATAAGTAAAATGGGATAATAAAAAGCATCCTCAGAATCAATAAGTAAAATGAGATAAACACATAGAAAATGCAACCACAGAATCAGTATTGAACTCACTCGGGACTGGCCAAATTATTTCCCCTTGTTCTGTGGGGAATGGGCATTTGACTAGGTTCGTAAAACAATCACCAAAACCAAGTTATGAAGAGTTAGGCATCAATATTTTCAGAAAAGATTAGCAACACTATGCACTAAACGATCGTAAAATATCAGATTCCTTACCTTCGTCGTTTGTCTCCTATTGACGAAAACAGCTAACACATAGAAAGAAGGAAAATTTCACATTCCGATCTTTGACCCCCCCTCTACAACCAAAGCTGAATGTAAACTATGCAATGATTGGTTGATTTCAAGAGAGGCAAGGTCAAAGCAAACTGAAAATAGGTTATGACTTCGCACCAGAAAGCTGGTTACACGCCAGAAATCAAAACCTCTTGAAAATTCTTATGAGCCGGATCCGGGCCATTCGTCCTAAACGGTTGTGCGAGCCTTGAGCCGAATCCAGCTCATTCATCCCGAGTGAGTTAAAATGGGATGAACACATAGAAAAAGTACCCTCATAATTAGTATTTTAAATGGGATGATAAACACACTCCTCAAATGCACTTATAATTACTGTAATTCACGGACAACAAGCCACTTCATTATTTAAGCCACCCCCCCTAATTTGTTCCCAAAAAAACGAGGTCCCATGTGCCCATGCACTTAGCACAAGTTAATCCCAGTGGCAACAAAAAAGTTGTCATTTGGTCAAAATTTACCACCTCACCCCCTTTCCTTCTTCATGTCACACAAAAATAGCATGCAAAAAAAAAAGATTGGGTGGCGTGCATCTGGCTAAGACACACTCTCCAGGTGGGAGCAACCCAAATTTCACTGAGACGCCGCTGTGATTATAAAGTACCTAAAAAAAAGAAATACTTAGGCCCAGAATGTCCGTCTTCGCCTGGAGAAAATCTTTGTAAGAGTTTCTAGAACAAAGGCAGGAGAATGGACCAGTAAGGCAGAAAGATAGTAGACGACGGTAAGCAAAGGGGAAAGGGCAGAGTGAAAAAGAGTGACAGATTAGAAGAAGCTACAAGCACATAACTTCCAGAAGGTGGGGGAACTATTTGTATGAAAGACCCCCCGGTATCCCCACAGGGGTCACTTCATTACAATCCCACACATCACACTGTGGATATATTTCCCATGAGCTTGCCATATGACCAGAGAGGGCATGTGTCATGTTAAAACAGCATTGCTTTCTATTGATGCATTTTAACCCTTTCACCGCCGATGTCGACTTTTTGTCGACATCCTGTCTCACCGCCGATGTCGACTTTTGTCGACATCCTGTCTCACCGCCGATGTCGACTTTAGTCGACGAGTAAGGATGACACAGTTCAGACTACTCTTACTCTCTTATTCAAAGAGATAAGAACACACCACTTGACGTCAGCACAGAGTGTACCCCTGCCATTAGACACGTAGTCATTTGTTTGCCTGCAGCGTCGATAACAGGCCGTTTTCCAGTGTTTTTACCGTAAAAAGGTCATTTTCATAAAACATGGTTGGCGCTGGGAGTGCATGCACATTAACATGACTGGCGGTGAAAGGGTTGATGTTTTGAGTTTTTTCAGTGTCGCTGTGTTTCCGTTGTTGCACCTCATGTCAATTTCTCAGTTTTGAGAGAACTATGGTTGATTGATTGACTGATGACTGAATGACTGATTGATTGATGACTGAATGGCTGGTTGATTGATTGATTGATTGATTGATGACTGACTGATTGATTGACTGAATGATTTAATTAACGTATTTTTCTGACTATAATGCGCACCTGATTAAAAGGCGCACCACCCACATTTCACACAAAATATTCTGTTGTTATATTTGCTTACTATTTTAGTAGTCATATTATAAGGCGCAGGGGTCTCAGTGTGGGAAAAAAGGTATCGCCTTATAGTCCGTAAAATATGGTACAGTCAAACCACAGAAGAAGAGTGCTCCCCCTACCTCTGCGGCATTGTAGCGGCATTCAGCAGTTTTACTCCTCAAATCCCACAGCACGATAGCACCAGATTCAAACCCAATCAGAAGCTGAAAGAAAACATCAAGAAAACTTTGGCTTAGTGTCCACTCGGCATCAAAGAGCGAGACGAACCATCAACCAACCACCAAAACTTTCATTCCGTGCTCGGAGCTGATCCTGGAGGTACTGCAATGCCAGGTCATACCTGAACCTTGAATTTATTAAATAAAATAGTACATAGCACGCTTTCAATACAAAATAATAAGCATTCATTGCACTTTAATTTGAGCCCCCCAACAATTGGTACACAACAAACCTATTAACACAAATTAATGTTGCGCACAGACTCCCAAACGCTAAATGCTCAGTAATATAATTATAATAATAATACAAGTCTTTTTTTTATTAAAAAAGGAAAGGACAAAAAAGGAATTAATTAAAAAAAGGAATGCTTATAAAATGCATGGAATACCATAAAACTTCATAAGATGTTTCAGGTAAACAGACAAATATGAATACAAAGAAGGAAAGCAAACACATCAGAATTAAAACCTAGAAACACATTGACCCTCAAAGTAACGCACACATACACACACAAGCGCCCGCACCCTTCATACACACACACACAGTGACACACACCACACACTGTGATGCACATACACACAGTGACACACACCACACACACAACACACACACACACACACACACACACACACACACACACACACGCACACGCACACACACACGCAAACACATATACACACACACATGTGCACCACACACACACACACACTGTGACACACAAACACACACACACACAAACACAAACACAGTGACACACACACACACATGCATACTGTGACACACACTGTGACACACACACACACAAATGCACACAAACTGTGACATACACACACATACAATACACGCACACCGTGACACACACACATGCACACACACACACAGAAACACACACACACACACATGCACACTGTGACACCCACACACCTACCTACACACACACACACACACACACACACACACACAGAGACACACACACACACACCTACACACACACACACACACACACACACAGTGACACACACACACACTTGCTCTATCACTCACTTTATTACTGTCTAGGGGGTTGTCACTGAGGTGGACCACAGGACCGGGGTGAGTTGTGCGAGACCTACACCACACACAGAAAACGCAAATCAACATCACATTTAATTCATCAATCATTTACAAAGAAAATTTGACATTTCACCCCCAAAACAATTATGAAGTGGAAAAGAGAACTGTCAGAGAGATAACTTTTTCGCTGCCACTGGGTTTAACGTGTGCTAAGTGCATGGGCACATGGGACCTCGGTTTATCGTCTCATCCGAAAGACTCCACGTTCAGACCCGTAAGGCCCAGAGCAGAGTGAGAGGAAAAATCCCCTGTACCCAGGATCGAACTCGGGAATCAGAACTCAGAAAGATTAGAGGAAATTATGAGTACAGAACTTCCAGAAGGTGGGGGAACTATTCGTATAAAAGGCACACACACATACACACACACACACACACACACACACACACACACACACAGTATCCAAGGAAGATTTCACAATCGAAAATGCTTTCAAATAAAAAATGTTTAACTCATTCAAGTCGTTCCAGCATATATGTCCAGAATTAATAGATAGCTGTCAATTTGATGCATTTGCTTCAAGGGAAGTAAATCTGTGTGCACACCATACCTTGGTCATTTCTAAACTCGCTTCGCTCCCTTTGACCACAATTTTGCCTCTGACTTTGCTTTTGTAACAGTGTGGTTTGTTGTGGGGTAACCAATCGGTGTAGTTTTTCTATATAAAGTCAATATATAAAAAAGTCTGATCTACCACTTCCCTATGTCTAAACCTGAAGTAAAAACCCGTAATCTTCTTTCATTTCTCCTTTTGTTTATGTATGTTTTGTTTGTGTGTATGGCTGGAGTGACTTGTGAGTTTTTTTAATAATTCAAAATCGTTGCGATGCGAATAGATTAATGGGAAAAGAAAGACAGGGAGACCCAGAACGAAACAGAAGACAGAGAAAGAGACAGATAGACAGACAGAGACAAAGAGAGCTCCCGTAATTGTCTATTTTCTCACAGTTCGATGGCCTTGTTCCAGTTGATGATGTAGCCGGACAGGATGAAAGACTCGATGTTGACGATGTGCACGTTGCCTCGGTCCGTGCCAATGTACAGCCACTTGCTTTGAAAGGGCAGGTGACAGTGGGTTATCCTGCACGCATAGGATAAATAATGAAAATAATCAGGATAATTAATGACGGTGTGCAGGTTGCCTCGCTCTGTGTCGATGCACAGCCACTTGCTTTGAAACAGCAGGTGTTAGTGAGTTATCCTGCACTCTTACTTACTTAATTACAGAGAGAGAGGGAGACACGCACACACACATGCAGCACACTTATAAGCAAGCAGTAGGTTAAAAATGTCAATTTCTGCTTGGCGCTCACAGCGAAAGCATCCTTTTTCAAACGGAAAAGGAGGGAAAAACTAAACTGGCGCAGGCAAAAGCCCGCAGCTAGGAGAGTAGCTGGCTTGTTTTTCTCTCTCTCTCTCCCACTCACAACTGACTACCCGATTCCTGGGATCAGCTCTTTTATAGCCCAGTTGTGCCTTTAACAATGATGTGTATATTGTTTCTTTCTGTGCCTATGTATAGCCACCTGCTTTGAAATGGTAGCTGACAGTGAGTTATCCTGCACAGACACACCATCACACATATACACAATGACACACACACACACACACACACACACACACACACACACACACACACACACACACACATACACACACACACGCATACATACACACAATGACAAATACAAAAGTGAAAACTGTGTGATGATTTGTTTCTGTAAACAGGTGTATGTGTACATGCATGCACATTCTCTCTGTGTTATGTGTGTGTGTGTGTGTGTGTGTGTGTGTGTGTGTGTGTGTGTGTGTGTGTGTGTGTGTGTGTGTGTGTGTGAGAGAGAGAGAGAGAGAGAGAGAGAGAGAGAGAGAGAGAGAGAGAGAGAGAGAGAGAGAGAGAGAGAGAGAGAGAGAGAGAGAGAGAGAGAGAGCAAGAGCAGGATAGACCTTACCTGGATACTTCAAAATAAAGGCCCATGGTTCACTTTTAACTTACCCCCCTCCTTACCCCTCTCCACCCCCATCTTCTCTCTACACACCCCCCCCCCCCCCCCCCAGAGAGAGAGAGAGAGAGAGAGAGAGAGAGAGAGAGAGAGAGAGAGAGAGAGAGAGAGAGAGAGAGAGAGAGAGAGAAGAGAGAGAGAGAGAGAGAGAGAGAGAGAGAGAGAGAGAGGTATATGTGTACATGCATGCACATTCTCTCTGTGTTATGTGTGTGTGTGTGTGTGTGTGTGTGTGTGTGTGTGTGTGTGTGTGTGTGTGTGTGTGTGTGTGTGTGTGTGTGTGTGTGTGTGTGTGTGTGTGTGTGTGTGTGTGTGTGTGTGTGTGTGTGTGTGTGTGTGTGTGTGTGTGTGAGAGAGAGAGAGAGAGAGAGAGAGAGAGAGAGAGAGAGAGAGAGAGAGAGAGAGAGAGAGAGAGAGAGAGAGAGAGAGCAAGAGCAGGATAGGCCTTGCATGGATACTTCAAAATAAAGGCCCATGGTTCACTTTCCCCCTACCCCCCTCCTTACCCCTCTCCACCCCCATCTTCTCTCTACACCCCCACCCCCACCCCACCTCCCACCCAGAGAGAGAGAGAGAGAGAGAGAGAGAGAGAGAGAGAGAGAGAGATGAGAGAGAGAGAGAGAGAGAGAGAGAGAGAGAGAGAGAGAGATACACACACACACACACACGCAGCATACTAAAAGCCAGCGCTGTACTATATAAGCAAGCAGTAGGCTAAAAATGTCATCATCATCCACATCATCACATCATTCCCAACCCGGAGGGGGGGGGGTCCGTGGCGAGAGGATCTCTCTCTCACTACGTGATGACACCGATGCAATGGTGGCAGTTGCATTGAAGTCTCGCTGGGTGGCAGCCAGTGGGAAGGGCGACGCTGGATCTCCTCCCTCACCATGGGAGTTGAACGACTTGCGGACTGGATGGATCGACGGGCAGCAACTTGGACCATATCTGCAGTAACGCCGATGCCCAGTGGACGTACGAGTGGGAGTTTTGGGGCTGCTACCGCTTGTCTACTGGGAAGATCACATCCGCCTGCAGAGATGGCTCGACTTGGCTGCGTGTCTACCAGCCCGCCCGCGACGACATCGACTCCCCGGTACGGAGCAGGTCACCCAGTGGTCCTGACGACAGCCTTAGGAGGAGGAAAATCATCTACTACAAGAGCACCTTGACGCCAACGCCAACGACAAATTTCATCAGATGCTCGCATCTATGCACAAAATTCAACGATGCTAACATCAGCATCACGCATAAGTTCCAAGACTCGGATCCCGTCCGAGATGTTCCCGCAACCAACAGCGTTATCCGTGATTCCAGGATGCGCAACGTATTCGAGTCATCAAAAGACGTCATGAACTACAATTTCAGCTTTCCACAGCCTCCATCATCATCATCATCATTTCAACGAGAAGAACGTCCATAAGGATCCACGATCAATTGGACGATAGTCTCACTCTCTACCAAAAATTTCAGTATCTGCTTGGCGCTCACAGCGAAAGCATACTTTTTCAAACGGAAAAGGAGGGAAAAACTACACTGGCGCAGGCAAAAGCCCGCAGCTAGGAGAGTCACTGGCTTTTTTCTCTCTCTCTCTCTCTCCCACTCACAGCTGACTACCCGATTCCTGGGATCGGCTCTTTTATAGCCCAGTTGTGCCTTTAACAATGATGTGTATATGTCACTGGCTTGTTTCTCTCTCTCTCTCCCACTCACAACTGACTACCCGATTCCTGGGATCGGCTCTTTTATAGCCCAGTTGTGCCTTTAACAATGATGTGTATATTGTTTCTTTCTGTGCCTATGTATAGCCACCTGCTTTCAAATGGTAGCTGACAGTGAGTTATCCTGCACAGACACACACACACACACACACACACACACACACACACACACACAATGACACACACACACACACACATGCACAATGACACACACACACACATATACACAATGACACACACACACACGCACACGCACACACACACACACACACTCACACACATACATACACACACGCACACGCATACACACACACAATGACACACACACACACACAATGACAAACACACACACACACACACACACACACACACACACACACACACACACACATATATATATACACTTGACTGCTGACTGATATTACCATAAAGAGAACTTCAGTTTTGTGAGACGTACAAAAGTGAAAACTGTGTGAAGATTTGTTTCTGTAAACAGGTATGTGTACATGCATGCACATTCTCTCTGTGTTATGTGTGTGTGTGTGTGTGTGTGTGTGTGTGTGTGTGTGTGTGTGTGTGTGTGTGTGAGAGAGAGAGGGAGAGAGAGAGAGAGAGAGAGAGAGAGAGAGAGAGAGAGAGAGAGAGAGAGAGAGAGAGAGAGAGCAAGAGCAGGATAGGCCTTGCCTGGATACTTCAAAATAAAGGCCCATGGTTCACTTTCCCCCTACCCCCCTCCTTACCCCTCTCCACCCCCATCTTCTCTCTACACCCCCACCCCACCCCCCACCCACCCAGAGAGAGAGAGAGAGAGGTATATGTGTACATGCATGCACATTCTCTCTGTGTTATGTGTGTGTGTGTGTGTGTGTGTGTGTGTGTGTGTGTGAGAGAGAGAGAGAGAGAGAGAGAGAGAGAGAGAGAGAGAGAGAGAGAGAGAGAGAGAGAGAGAGAGAGAGAGAGAGAGAGAGAGAGAGAGAGAGAGAGAGAGAGAGAGAGAGAGAGAGAGCAAGAGAGCAGGATAGGCCTTGCCTGGATACTTCAAAATAAAGGCTCATGGTTCACTTTCCACCTACCCCCCTCCACCCCCATCTTCTCTCTACACCCCCCCCCCACACCCAGAGAGAGAGAGAGAGAGAGAGAGGAGAGAGAGAGAGAGAGAGAGAGAGGAACCCCACGCGCACACACCCCCTCAGAGAGAGAGAGAGAGAGAGAGAGAGAGAGAGAGAGAGAGAGAGAGAGAGAGAGAGAGAGAGCACCGTTCACCACTGACACCTTTTCACGATCTAAGGGAAGCAATCTCTTTTTGAACACAAGTTATCCCGCCCGGCTTACTTCCCTTGCGTAATATTACCGCATCCACCAACAACAGTTCGATGATTGTAACGCTAAGATTACACACGTTTAAACATTTTTAATCAAGGACCTCCTATTTATAATTATCTACACAAAATGGCCCTCATAACAAACTCAGGCAAGATTATTTTCGCAAGAACCTAAATTTATAAGCCAAGTTAGTTTCCTCCAGTTCCTGTTCAGTTCCTTCCTGTCACAGGAAGAGAGACCTCATCACTTGCCAGCCGGTTTTCTTCAAGTTGAGAAGCCAATAAGCAGTTCCTCAAAAAGAAAATCCATTCAAATCGAAGCTTGCTGTCCGCTCATCGTCTAGACGTGAGAGAAAACTTTTTGGCTGAGACAACTTCTGTTACTGTACGGTACGTATATTTTTTTTATTTAGTGTTGTGCGAAGGCTTTGTTAATATTCCCTTTTCTCCCCAGTGAAGACCACGTGTTTCTGAGCTCAGCCATCGTCACCAGCAGTATTGGATGGAAGTTCAGTTTAACGTCGCGTATCGGCTTTCGCCATGTACGACGGGCTGAACAAACCAACCAGGGTATAAACAAAAATGTATGTTCCTGAATCACTGTCTTAGCCAAAAGGCCGAGAAGCGATCAGAATCTTATGACAGCAGTGTTCAAGTTTTCTGTCCTCTTATTCACGCATGGCTAAAATTTATTCATGTACATTCTTTTCTTCATAAAAAAAATTTCAGTAAATAATAATTTAGGTATACGATGTATCAATACCAGGGTCGAGTTTCTCTAGATAAAGGACGAGCGAAAACGGGCGAAAACATAAGAGACTGAATCTGATTCAAAGGGATTACGCTGATCTTGGGTCATTACGTCAATTTTAACACCATGGGCAGCATCTAAGGAACCTTTCTGCCAAGTTTCATTAAGATTTAATAGTATGGTACAATTGTGAGAAGTGGAAAAAAGTTCAGTCGGCTAGCGGAAGCTGGTTTATTAAAAAAAAATGCAGATCGGAAATTACATCTACGTAACGTTAGCCCTTGTGAAACGGTCCCCTAATATGCCGTCTGGAGCGCCCGTATGCGTCCAGAGTTGTCCTAGTGCCTTCTGGATGTCGATTATTTTATGACAGTTGTTCGGTTTTGTAATGTCACTTGTCAGTCTTTCAGTGCTTTTGGTTTTTTTGTTCATAGCTTTGTTTTTATGCTCGCTCTCTCTCTCTCTCTCTCTCTCTCTCTCTCTCTCTCTCTGAGTCTCTCTCAAGGACAGATTGGAAGAATAGGTGTTACCTAAAATCTATATCCTTGGAAAATAAAGTTTCAGTTTTCAAAGTTAAGTTTTCAAAGCTCTCTCTCTCTCTCTCTCTCTCTCTCTCTCTCTATTTGTTTTGTTTGTTTATTTTTAGTCCGTCACCAAGACGGACTATTGCGATGGGCTGGTTTGTATTTTTGTTTGTTTGTTGTTGTTTTTTGTGGGTTTTTTGTCTGTCCCAAGGATATCTCCCGAACCGCTTGACCGAATCGCGTCAAATTTTGTGTGAAGGTGTGCCTCCTTAATAGGAAGTGGCCGGCGCAAACCATTTGGCCGTCGTGACCTTGACCTTGACGTACGACCTTGAAAACGAAAATCTATTTTTAGCCATATCTCGGGCACCGATCAACATAGGATGTTGAAACTTGGTATGAAGGTGGTTTGGCTTATGCCCGTTCTGATGATGGCATACCGATCAAGGTCAAGGTCAAGGTCAAAAAGATCGCTGGAGCCTGAAAATCGGAGGGTCATTTTTTTCTCCTTCTGTCTGTCCCAAGGATATCTTTCGAACGGGTTGACAGAATCACGTCAAATTGTGTGTGCTGGTGTGTCACCATGAGAGGAAGGCATCCGCGCAAACGTCGTGACCTTGACCTAGGCGTACGACCTTGAAAACCGAAAATCTTTCAGGGGCCATAACTCCCACACCGTTAGTGTTAGAGTCTTCAAATTTGGCATGAAGGTACTTTGGCTTATGCCCGTTCTGATGGTGGCATACCGATCAAGGTCAAGGTCACGGTCCGGGCGATCCGTAGGCCTTGAAAGTGGTAGGGGTCTACACATTGGGTTTTAAGCCATATTTTCCACATTGGTACTTGACAGAAGCGCTTCAGATTGTGTGTGGTACTGTATACCCTAGAGAAGAAAACATCCGAGCATAAATTATCACCATGCTGACCTTGACCTTGAAGTGTGACCTTGAAAACCGAAATTTCCTTCTTTGCGCTATATGTTTCTTCTTCAAGCTGTATCTCGTGAACTAGAAGACAGAATCCCTTCCAATTTTGTGTCAGGATGTGACACTCTACGGGGTGTCGCAAGTGCGTGGCATTGCTGGTGACGGACATGTCTGCCGCTCGGCGACGCCCTTGTTTATGAATATGTCTTTAGAATCTCAATAGTCAATACATTTTATTTTTATGTCATTTCTTGTGTTTCCATTTGCACACCGACAGAATGGCAAAGAAACACAATGTGAAAGATGAATGGACATACTGACACTGCTAGAAAGAAGTATTAAACGAGAAAGAATAATAAAAACAAACATATTAAAAACATCAAAAGACTGACATTACAACAGCAAAAAACATGTCAGTTGTCAGTCTTTCAGTGTGCTTGTTGTTGTTGGTTGTTTTTTGCTCATAACTTTTTTATGCTCTCTCTCTCTCTCTCTCTCTCTTTCTCTCATGATCCCAAACTGATTCATGAACAAAGTCTGCCAAAGGCAGAGCTTGCTTTTACGATTCTAGCATCTGTTTCATCATCAATGTTTACATTGCGAGATAGCGTGCTGCCCAGATAGGTGAACTTGTCCACCGCCGCCAATGTCCGACCATTCACTGTCACTGTGGGTTCCTCATAGTCTTTCTCTGGAGCAGGCTGGTACATCACTTCAGTCTTCTTGGTGCTTATGGTGAGACCAAAGTTGTCACAAGCAGCAGAGAACAAGTCCATGGAGCACTGCATGACTTCTTGATTTCCAGCATTAAGGGTAAACAGGAGTTATCTCAGCCTGTCAACCTGAACCTTGGTCTTTGCCTGGAGGCGTCACAGGTTGAACAGCTTCCCATCCATTCTGTATCTGATGTCAATGCCAGGGTCGTCTTCTTCAAGTGAGTACTTGAAAGGCATCTGTCAGTATCTCAGTAAACATCATGCTGAACAGTGTTGGAGTAAGCACACAGCCTTGTTTCACTCCATTGGTGACAGGAAATGGAGCAGATGACTCTCCGTCACTAAGGACTTGGGCTTGCATGCCATCATGGAACTGGCAAACCATCTGGATAAATTGTGGGCAGCCAAACTTGCTCATTATCTTCCACAGACCTTCACGATTGACTGTATAAAATGCTTTCGTGAGGTCGACGAAAGAGGTGTAGAGGTTGACATTTTGTTCTTGACACTTCTCCTGCAGCTGGCATGCAGCAAACACCATGTCTATTGTTCCTCGTTCCTTTCTAAAGCCACACTGGCTCTCAAGTCTTGTTCGAGGAGTTTGACGAGTCGATTGAGCAAGACTCGAGCAAGGACTTTTCCAGCAATGCTCAACAGCGAGATGCCCCTGTGATTGTCACACACCTGTTTGTTGCCCTTCCTCTTGTACAGGTGTACAATTGTGGCTTAGTCCTGCGGAACTATTCCTTGCTGCCACATGCTCTGGTACATCTCAGTCATTTTCTTATGTATCTGTGGTTCAGCGAGTTTCTGTTTCATCACTCAGAGGGATGCCGAACTCACTCCGGCCGCTGGTTCAAGTGAAGGACAACCATATAGCCTGAGCCGCCTGTGTGCAGATCTGCGGCTACAGCTCCCAGTGTATCCACACCTGCTGCTTCGTCGCTCGCCCATCGCCACAGGACTTGGGGAATGGATATCAGATAGAGTAGAGAAAATGATGATGATGATGATAATGGAACTGTTGAAGATGACTTGCACGTGAGTTGGATTAAAGTACGGGAGAGTTGCGCAAGGTCATCAACCTCACTCTCTCGTCCCAGCCCATCTGGGTCCAGTGGCAAGACGTAGTCAAGACGACTGGAGATAAGCCAGGATGCAGTGGATGGCCAGCAGTGTCCTTTGTGTCTCACTGTGCCCAAATTGCGCTCCACAGCGCTTTGCTGAAACCGCCTTCTTGCCCGTTGAACCACTTGATGGATTCCTCCGCGTGGTCTGCCGGAACCAGTCTTCACATTCGTAGGTAGACAAGCCCTAACTCACTGAAACATCTATGACCCGTCGGCTACCCTCACCTAGTTTGGCCGGCCAGTCAAAGCTGTTGTCCGGGGCGTGGCGGCTGTTGCATGCAAACAGCTAAGGGAAGCCATAGTTAAGAGTTGAGTGCCAGGTGGGGACCAGTGACAGACGAACTACTCTGAAGAGCATGACATGTCCCCCTGTCAGAGGTACTGCCCCTCTATGAACACCCCATACACCCTTGTAGATTTGCTAAGCGCAGAAGCTATTTCTTTCAGGCTGTCCCAGTCTGCTTTGGCAGTATGGGGACCAGTCACTGCGCTGATATTCACCTCACAGTACGGGATACTGTGGTCAGGAAGTCCTGGCACCACCTCCATTCTGGGAAACAGCTGTGGTGAGTTTGCTAGGAACAAGTCCAGGGTGTTATCCAACCTCGTTGGCTCCTTGACTAACTGTTCAGGGCCATTGTCGTTCAAAATGTCCAGGAAATAATGGTGAAGGGCACTTGGGCTTCAGGGATACAGTGTTCCAGTCCAAACCTTAGAAATTGAAGTCGCCTCCAATAAGGTGTGCATTTCTAAGCTGCGATGCCCTTTGGACGGATATCTCAAACTTCAGGCTGGGCTCGTCAGATTTGTCTGGCCTGTAGTACAGTGGAACATCCCTTATAAGGCCTCCCATTATGACTCCCTCCCACATAAGACCTACTTTTCTGAGACATTGCTCTTCTTTGTATTAAAATTACCTCCCTTATAAGACCCCTCCCTTATAAGACCTCATTTTTGATGATTTTTTAAGGTCTTATAAGGGAGGTTCCACTGTATGCGCACAGGTAAAGTGTGCGACGACCTTTCAGTTTCACCTTGACCCCACCTCATATTTGGTCTTGCCTGTCTCTCCTGTACACTTTGTAGTTGTTGGGCAGGATTTCTGCTCAGGCAGTAGTGGGTTTCAGCCATGTCTCGGTTCCTAGGATGATGTCAGGTTTCAGACTGTCTCCCGCAGATGGCACGGTACCAATGTGCTGTAGAATTCTCACACAGTTCTTGGTACTCCACGGTGTCGATGCTCTGACATCTTCCATGGAACCACTGGCCGCACTGTTCACAGGCCACCCCCCTGTCCTCCCACTGTACTGGGTTGTCACATGTCCCGCATGTCCATGACTGGGAGTGAGATGAGGATGTAGTTTGATTAGCGAGGTCGTTTGGGCCAGGGCTTGGCTTTGGCGCAAAGGAGTTGGCTAGTAGCAGGCTACATAGGTATAAAAGCACTAGCCTCTGCCGATATGACCAAAGTCTGCCAAGTCTATGTCTCACTGAATGCTGAACAGCATCAGATAACCCAGTGACAGCTCCCCTTCCGTATGGGGTTCCCCAGGGCTCCGTGTTAGGTCCTTTCCTTTTCATTTTGTACACACAGCCATTGTCTCAGTTGATCGCGAACCACTCGGTGCCCCATGCTATGTTCGCTGATGACACTCAGTTACATGATTCCGCTCACCCTGAATGTCTCCCTCCTCTTGTTACTGGCTTGGAAGCATGCATCTCGGATGTAAAATGTTGGATGACACAAAACAAACTGCAATTAAACGACAGAAAAACTGAAGCGCTTCTTATCAGTAGTAAGAGAACATCCGATTTTCCCACATTTATTTCTGTTGGACAGAACAACATTGCTTTTTCCCACTCTGTCCGAAATCTAGGTGTCATGTTTGATGAAAACCTCACACTAAGTGACCATGCAGGTTACAAAAGTCTGTCAGCGTGCGTACTTAGAACTTCGTAAGATCGGCCATATCCGTCATTACCTAACTTTACATGCTACTAAAACCCTAGTTTCTTCTCTTGTTCTTTCTCATCTAGATTATTGTAACATTCTCCTTGCAGGTCTTCAAAAAAAACACATTAAAAAACTGCAGAGGGTTCAAAATTGCGCAGCTAGACTTATTTACAAAACATCAAAACAATCCCATGTTACTCCTCTGCTCATTAAACTTCACTGGCTTCCTATCTCCCAAAGAATAGAGTACAAAATAGCTGTGACCTGCTATAACATTTCTCTGACTGCTCCACGTTATCTTTCTGAACTGCTTCATCTGTACAAACCATCACGATCTCTTCGCTCCTCTTCTGACAGTCGCAATTTATAATTCCTAAATCTAGAACAAAACAATGGGGAGAACGATCGTTTTCCTTCCAAGGTCCTACTGTCTGGAACAGTCTTCCCTATTCAATCCGTCATGCTCCCACCATCTCAGAATTCAAATCCTCTTTAAAAACACATCTTTTCAGAAAAGCTTATCACAACTACTTTCTAGTGTAACTGAAATCCCTGAAAAGTATGCTCCTATTGGCGTTGGCCCCTTTAATATTTTTGTGTATGACTGGGCACCTTGCATGACTTGTGTATGTGTGTGTGTGTTCACGCCAGTGTGTGTGCGTCTGTGTGTGTGTGTGTGTGTGTGTGTGTGTGTGTGAGTGTGTTGTTGTGTGTATGTGGGGAGGGAGGAGGGTTGTGGGGGTGGGGGGGGGGGGGGGGGGGGGTGGGCAGGACGTGAGTGGTATGGGGGTGTGTGAGACGAGGGGTGAGGGGAATGAGGGACTACGTTTGTGTGTTTGATGTATTTGCGCGTATGCGCGTGCGCATGTATTAGGTGTTTATAGGCGTGGTTTTCTCTGTACAAATGGGAGGATGCATAGACATTTGGTTATGTTTGTGTGTGCGTGTGCATGTGTCGATTTATGAATTGAGTGCTATGTAAATATTTTATGACGCTTATATGAAGTCTTTTATTACTACTTTTAACTTTTAACTATTTGTCATTGTAAACGCCTTGGGCTCCTGGTTTTATCAGGAGGTAAGTGCGTCATAAATTTTCATTATTATTATTATTATTACACCAATACAGGAACATGTTTAAAGCAAGAAACCAATTATTAATAACCCAAGAGTAGAAACATTATCTCCCTTGACTTTCATCAGTTTTTCATTTAATGTCTCTCACTCTCTGCCATCTTGTTTTACATTGTCCTTTGCCCGGCTACAACCGGCAAAGGAGTATTATAAGTTTATCACATTTTGTGTTTTTCTTAGGGTTTTTTTTCATTGACTGTCCGGGCTCTATCATGTAATTATTTTGTTTGCAAATGAATTTTCAAAAAGTACTAATTTTAAGTTAACACATGAAAAAATGGTATATCAGGAACTCAAGCTAAATGACAGACATAGAAACAGAAACCAAGAAAACAAATAGAAAAACACTGGTATTTTTCATCCCAACCAAAAGGCAGGACTGCTCTTGTGTAGATAGGACAGTTGACTCTTTTTAGCCTAGGTATCATCCCCATTAGTGGACATTTCTTTTTCGTTCTCATTTTCATAAACCAAGAAAAAGAACAGAAAAACAAACACTGGTATTGTTCATTCCATTCTTCTTATAAATTTAAGTTGAAAGGGGGGGGGAACTATTAAAAAAAAATGTCTGTAAGAGAAAGCATGACAAGGGTACAGCACTACATCATCACAGTACATGTCTCTGTTTCAGGTGTCTGGTGTGGGTGTCTTCAATACTGCCTGATCTGATCTGTTGCAACAACCACCCCTGGATCCGAGTCCTGAGCAACAAAAACACCTGGCAATTCCTTTCACTGAGTACCACATAGTACATCAACCTTGAGTCCTAGGTTTCATCATGTCTGAACTGACGTCCATGGATGACTGCATTCAAGGGCACAATCCCCCAGGTGACTGGGTCAGCAGTGGAAATCCTGTCAGGCCTGATTTCAGTGTCCTTACAGATGTGGTGTGGCTGATGGTGTTGGGCCTTCTGCCACTGCAGGACCGCTATCGCCTGTCCCAGACATGTTGGCGACTGCACCGCCTCTGCTTTGAGAAAATGAAAAGCGTCACCATTGCGATGAATCGCTGCGCAAACTGGTCTTGCAGGGTTCAATCTGTTACGACAAGCTATGGGCCTGGTTTACGTTTGGCACCTACAGAGTACCTGGAACCATGGCAGCAGAATGTTCTACAACAGTTTGGACACTGCATTGAGGAGCTGACGCTGGAAACATCAGGTTTAGCTCTTGAGGAGAAATCTTCAGCTTCTCTGCTGTCATTGTTGGGTCATGGTAAACTAAACCGGTTTGCTTTGGTTTTCAACCCAGGGCAAAAGTCAAACACCACTAGCCTTTTTCTCAATGAGTTCGAGAAACACAGGCCCAGTGTAAACAACATCATAAGAGCTGTGCATCATCAGATGCCTTATTGCAACATTAGCATCAACTATGTCCACACACGATCTTATCATTGGTTGTACAGTGAAGTTTGTACATCTGCATACTCCAACATCGCGTTTCAGCATTTGTGTACATTAAAAATGGATTGCCTCTTGGTAAATGTTAGAAGGCATTATCACAGATCCCTCCCTGTCTCGAACCTGATTCTAAGATTCTTCAATCTCCAGAATCTCTCTGTTGACCACTTTGTTGTCACTGACCAGCTTCTGGACACCCTTGCTAACATGTCCCGATGGAAGCAAGGACTACAGACCCTGACCATCAACTTCAATGTGACAGACAACGCACTTGAGGATGTGGATTCCAATGCCTGGAAAGGACTGCTGGATGCCTGTCAATACCTGCACGTGTCCTGTGCCATACACCATAACATTGACACAGAGGACGTTCGTCGAGTCATTAAACGGGAGACGAAACTGGGGTCTTTGGAACTGAACAAAGGTTCTTTTACCTTTCCAAAACAGTACATTATGCAGCTTATCTCAGACCACTGCAGCACACTTCAGAGATTAAAAATAGACTGGCTGAACTGTTCCATGAAAGCAAGGAAAGTTGTCAATTTGGGCTGCAAAGTGTGGGAAGTGCAAGACCTCCCAGTGGTGACAATAGTGGCTAAGTGCATTCATCTGGAGGATCTGAGCATCAACACTGATATGTGCTATGATGACATTCTCTGCCTGGTTGAACAGGACAGAGAATGGAAGAGTCTGGAGATTACGGCCCCTATCAAGGTAAAAAAGGAGATGTCAACGCATGATGCCACCAATGAAGAACTGAGACAACTAGAGGTCGTCGTGTCACGACGCCTTGGCTACCTCTGGCAGTTTCTACCCATTAGAGACCATGTTTCTTCAACTTTGGCTTTTCTAGCTAAAGAGACATTGTTCCAAAGTCCCTGGAATAAAGAACCATTGGATTTCATTCTATGTCTTGTGATAACACGTCTAGGAGACTTGCTAGCTCTATTTGCTGCTATCCGCCTGGTGTGCAGTCTATTTTTCTTTGTCATGACATAGTTTCTACTATTTACACTATTAGCACCCTCAATAATGTCACCATGAACCTGTCACTCCTGTTTCACTGATCCATTTCAATCGTCAGGTGCTTGCATGAACTGAGATTGTTGCAGCTTAGTCTGTATCATAAATCTACTGATGGCTGGGGACCACCTGCATGCACATTCAGTAGGGCCGCCAGTTTTTGTCGCCAGTGCCTCAATTGCGATTGGCATCTACAGGATTTGGGCTTTAGGATACCTGGAACCATGGCAGCAGTGTGCTCTGCAGCAGTTTGGACACGACATTAAGGAGCATACTGAGGAGGCCTCAACCTTAGCCCTGGCTTGAGGAGACATCTTCAGCCTCTCTGATGTCACTGTTGGGTCATGGTGAACTACAACAGTTGTGACTTTGTGTTCAACTCACCGTCTCCAGCCTTTTCATGGATGAGATTGGGAAACACATTCCCAGTGTGAACAACTTCATTAGGGCCTTGCATCATCAGTTGCTTTTCTGCTGCATCAGTACTGACTATGTCTACATACAACCCTACCATTGCTTGTACAGTGAAGTTTTCACATCTCCATACTCGAACGTCACATTCCAGCATTTGCAAAACGTTCAAAAGGGATTTTCTCATGGTACACGTTTGGGAAGTCTATGACAGGGTAACCCCTATGACAGATCACGCCCTATCTCTCACCTGATTCCAAGATTCTTTCATCTCTAGAATCTCTCTATTGACCGTTTTGTCACCACAGACCAGCTTCTAGTCACCCTGGCAGATGTGTCTCCATGGAACAGTCGACTGCACACCCTGTCTATCAACTTCAACATGACAGAAAATATAATGGATGTGGATTCTAATGCCTGGAAAGGATTGTTGGAAGCCTGCCCACACCTACAAGTGGCCTGTGCGATACACCATCATACTGATACAGCAAACATTGACCTTGCGATTAAACCTGAAGCTAAACTTGCTTCTATAGAACTCAACAAAGGTTCTTTCATGTTTCCCATACACAATTATCATGAAGCTTCTCTCAGATCACAGCAGCACCATTCGAAAATTGAAAATAGACTGGGGGAACTGTCCAACAAAACTAAGACAAGTCGTCCTTATCTTGGAGGCAGTGTATAGAAATGGCATGAGCTACCATTGGTGGAAAAAGTGGACAACTGTATCCACCTTGAGGATCTGTTTGTCAACATTGAAATCTGTCATGATAATGTTCTCTGTTTGGTCAAGATGGAAAGAATGTGGAAGAGCCTGGAGATTACGGCCCCTATCAAGGTCAGAGAGGAGAGGTCAACACGTGACCTCTGAGGTCATAGTGTCGCAACATCTTGGCTACCCATTGAAGACCATTTTGTCTGCTGCTTTGGCTCATCTAGACAAAGGGACATTCTTCTTAACACGTAATTTTATGTTTCTTGCTGTACTAGTGTATGCTATATTTGTAGTACTGCATTACATACCTACGGCGTACCGGTAATAGAAATTCTAAATTTTGCATGGTTGTAAAGAAAAACTTATGAAGAATGAGTCATGCTTCTTGATCGAAAATGTCTTCTGACTGCTGTAGAAAAAAAACAAAATCACAAATATTCATATCTTTTCTTCCCTTCTTATGTGGCGAAAAACAAAAGAATATGCTACTTCTAGCTTATGTATCTTTAAAAATATAATAAACCGAGGGACCTCAAACACGTAGCATTGAAGAATAAGTGTAGAAAATGTATCTTCCAAATCATAATTTTCTAGGTCTTCTAGTTTGCATTTGCATATAATAATTTGAAAATGACGAATCTTGTGATGTGCGGGAAACATTTTTTTTTACAAATTGTAAAGTCCCATCTAAAGAAAGTAGCACAGATAAGATCTTGGATGATTTTACATTTCATCAGTTTCTGTGTGTCTGCAAGGTTTCAGTGAAATAGCTTGAGTCTGAAGGAAATAGTGGGCTCTTATTTTTTCGTTCATTTTGGGCACTTTCTGCCAATGCGAAAATCTCAAAATTAGCCTCTTTTTTTTTTTTTTTAGCTTATGTACCTCAAAAGTATAAGAGGACTAAAAACATTCCAAAAAGTATATTTAGCATAGAGTGTCAATTTCAAATTTTACTTCTAAGCTTCTTAATTTTTCTTTAATGGTGTTTTGAAAATAGAAAATCTTGCGATTTAATAAAAACGTCAAAACATTTTAAAGACCTTGAAAATTCAGCCCCAAAACAGGTCCTAATAGGGGGGGGGGGGGGGGGGGGCAGTCTTAATAGGGAAGTGGACACTCAGTAGTCCAGATACAAAGGGTTGGGGAGGGAGTTAATTAAGATTAAAATTATAGCCCTGTCGACAACAAAGGCCATGTCAGGGCTGTCACCACGTTAAATCTTACCATGTATTAAAAAGGGGATAAAAACACAAGGTAAAAACAATCGGTGAAAATATTTTGGGTCACATCTTAGAGGGAGTCTTAATAGGCAATGCCAGATCTCATAATCAAAGGTGTCACACAGTAGAAAGGGTAGATGAATACAAGTATCTGGGAACAATCATAGACAATAAGTTTACTTTTAGTTCTCATGTTGATCATGTTTCCAAGAAATGCCAGACAAGGATGTACTGCCTGAGAAAGCTCAGATCTTTCAATGTTAGCACAGATCTTCTCCAAAGCTTTTATCGTTGTTTTCTTGAATCTATTATAACATTTTCGTTCATGTGTTGGTACGGTGGCTTGAATGTAAAACCCAAGGGTGTTCTGAATAAGATTGTGAATGTTGGTAGCAAGATCGTGGGTAGAAAGCAAGACAACTTGTATTTGCTGTATGAAAAACGTGTAGTTCGAAAAGCCAGGGAGATCGCTAATGATCAAAGTCACGTTCTATCGCATTGCTATGAACTATTGCCATCTGATAGACGGTTCCGCACTATTCGTTGTAGAACCATTAGAAATTCAGCTAGTTTTGTCCCTAAGTCAGTCGAACTTCTCAACAAGATCTCTGCTAAGACCAAATAATGAGGAATTATATATTAGCTTAGGCCTAGAGGTATATCTGGTCAATCTGCACAGTAGTATGTGTGTGTCTATGTGTGTGCGTACGTGCGTGTGTGCGTACGTGCGTGCGTGTGTGTGTGTGTGTCTGTCAGTCCGTATGTCTCTATATCTGTGTGTGTATGTGTGTAAGAGAGAGAGAGAGAGAGAGAGAGAGAGGGAGGCGCATGAAATGTTGGGAACGGGAAGGGACAAAAAATATGTGAAAGCTTGAGGTGACTTGGAGAGGGTGGGGGTTTGGGGTAGGGTGGGGGTCAACAAATGAGATTCTATCGACCCTAACTATGTTCAAATGTTTTTTTTTTTGCGAAGCATGATTTGTCATTCATTTTTCCTTAGTTTTGTTTCCATTTTTCATGCATGCAAATGTGTTTCTTTGATTGTATTGTGCTTGTACGAGACCACGCTGTAATTTCACCTAACGTGATAATAAAGTATTTTTGACTTTGACTTGATAGGGAGGTTCCACTGTAGTAGTGGACTGGAACAGCCAGCTACTCAGACTTGGTTTGGTGTAACTACAGTGGAACCTCTTTCATAAGACCTCCCATCATAGAATCCCTCCCACATAAGACCTACTTCTCTGAGACATTGCCCTTCTTTGTAAGTATTAAAATTACCTCCCTTATAAGACCTCATTTCGGATGATTTTGAAGTTCTTGTAAGGGAGATTCCACTGTATAAGCAAAGGTGAGATGATATGCTGTGATTACGTAAAAAGAAAAGAATGAAATCAATATGCTTGTTTGTAATAACTGGCTGTTCACTTCTCAGCCACCAGTTTCAATCTGGCTGATGTATCCTAGTTACATTTTTGTTCCTTTTTTAAACATTGTAGGGATTTCTGTGTTAACATTGTTGCTTTGTTCAACGGTTTTTCCCCCCTAGGATTTCATTTGTGTGGCCTTTTTATTTTCTTGGGATTCTGTAACATTTATTTTTCTTTACAAGGATTTAATATTTCAAAGGCAAAAGTTTGCTTTCTGTCATAAAATTTATGTGAACATTATTACTTGTTAAATTGTTTCAAGATGTCTCCGGTGGACCAAAAACAAATAACCTGTAAGTGTCATTGGAATATGGGTGGACTTGTTTCTTCTTTGTGGTTGCCTACACAGTTTGAGCCAACACATGTCCACTTTTCACATTAATGTATGTTTCTCTGACTTCATTCCTGCTCATTACCGAAAAGTACATTTCTGAAATATGTAAATGACAAAAAGAAATTTTCAACTGAAAGGTGTCGCTGAGCGGCAGACATGACTGTGGAATGTTTGTTTCCCCTGCCAACATTCTTTAATGGACTGGGTGAACAAGGACTACTACCAGTCAATTAATAAAGTATGCTCAAATGCTTTGTCAAGAGCATGCATGCATTATTAATTATTGACCTGAAATGAACATAAGATGAAATAAATTTGAATTGAAATACTGCATGACTTGCAGTGGAGCTACCCCACGCCTATTTTTTCAGATTTACACTGTTGTTAAGTAGTTTAAATCAGAATGGTAAATATGCTATGATGTTTATTTTACCACACGCTTATGACGCATCCTCTTTCTGAATACTTTAGAGATGAAAGCAATGGAAATGCAATAATAATCTGACAAAGAAGCAGGCAAGCAAAGAGAGAAAGACAAGGGGGGAGGGCATTGATGCATTAAAAAGTGAGTGTTTTGTTTGTACTTTTTTCTTTCTTTTCCATAAACTGCTTTGTCACTTGTGATTTGCAGTTCCTTATCAACATGAAATAATGTAGTAGTATAAGAATTGTTTATTTCAGGGGTGGGGGGTGAGAGAGAGGGGTCATTCTTAAAGTAGCATATCAGTCTGTGTATTCTTTTCTTCCTTTTTTTTTTTCTCTTAGAAGACTTTTTTTCTTTCTTTTTTGCAATGTGTGTGTGTGTGTGCATTCTCCGTGAATTGTTAATGTGCTTTTATCATATCATGCAACATGACTGTAAATATGGGAAACTGCTGTTTACGGTTCATTTAATAATGATCTTTTTCAGTTTTTGTGACTTTGCTACCAAATTAGATTATTTTTGTATCAATATCTTTTGTGTGTATGTATTTTCCCTTGAAATCGTGTAACATGTAAATATGGGAAACTGCAGTGGATTTCTTTTAGTGATGTTCTTTTTGTGACTTTGTTACTCGTCATAAATTTGGATGATTTGTTTTTAATTCAGATACTTTGTCATTTTCCGATATTGTCATTGTGAAGCGCATAGAGCATTTTCAAAGGATTATTGCTCTATATAAATAAAAGTAGTAGTAGTATTTCATTGTTGTTGGTGGTGGTGGGGTTGTTTTTCTCTGATTTTGTTGTGGGGGATTTCTTTTTGTCTTTATGATGCACTTTGGGTTTTTCTGGTAGTGCACTTGTGTGTGGTTGTGTTTTTTGTTTCATTCTTTCCTTTTCTTTCTTTTTTTCCTTCTATCTTTTGGTTCGTTTGGTTTTCCTGTAGATGCAATATTTGTTTTCAAAAGTTTCAGGACCACTTTCTTTCTTTTTTCCTTCTATCTTTTGGTTCGTTTGGTTTTCCTGTAGATGCAATATTTGTTTTCAAAAGTTTCAGGACCACTTTCTTTCTTTTTTCCTTCTATCTTTCGGTTCGTTTGGTTTTCCTGTAGATGCAATATTTGTTTTCAAAAGTTTCAGGACCACTTTCTTTCTTTTTTCCTTCTATCTTTTGGTTCGTTTGGTTTTCCTGTAGATGCAATATTTGTTTTCAAAAGTTTCAGGACCACTTTCTTTCTTTTTTCCTTCTATCTTTCGGTTCGTTTGGTTTTCCTGTAGATGCAATATTTGTTTTCAAAAGTTTCAGGACCACTTTCTTTCTTTTTTCCTTCTATCTTTCGGTTCGTTTGGTTTTCCTGTAGATGCAATATTTGTTTTCAAAAGTTTCAGGACCACTTTCTTTCTTTTTTCCTTCTATCTTTTGGTTCGTTTGGTTTTCCTGTAGATGTAATATTTGTTTTCAAAAGTTTCAGGACCACTTTCTTTCTTTTTTCCTTCTATCTTTCGGTTCGTTTGGTTTTCCTGTAGATGCAATATTTGTTTTCAAAAGTTTCAGGACCACTTTCTTTCTTTCTTCCTTCTATCTTTCGGTTCGTTTGGTTTTCCTGTAGATGTAATATTTGTTTTCAAAAGTTTCAGGACCACTTTCTTTCTTTTTTCCTTCTATCTTTTGGTTCGTTTGGTTTTCCTGTAGATGTAATATTCGTTTTCAAACGTTTCAGGACCACTTTCTTTCTTTTTTTCAATACAAATGGCATCGTTTCTTCAGTTAATGATTGAAATTGAAAAGAACAGAACAAAATTAAATATTTTGTTAAATTATTTTTACCTAAATTAGACATCTCCAAAATATCAAATATTTTTGGGAGAGACGTCTTTTTTTAATTTTACATGCTTTCCTCTTATTGAGTCGAATGTCTTGAGAACCACTGAATAGAATCACTTAAAGTTTTGCATAAACTGAAGCTGACATATCCCATCGTGTGAACTGATGACACGTAAAATGTAAATGAGAAAGGTACTCAGATTTCTGATTTGTCCCTTTCTGATCACAGTTGCCATTATCGTTTTGAAGGTTTCACTTGGATTCTTTGTACAGTGGAACCTCCCTTATAAGATCCCCCATTATAAGACTCCCTCCCACATAAGACCTACTTCTCTGAGGACATTGCCCTTCTTTGTAAGTATTAAAATTACCTCCCTTATAAGACCCCTCCCTTATAAGACCTCATTTTGGATGATTTTTGAAGGTTTTATAAGGGAGGTTCCACTGTACTGACACTTGTTCAAGATTGTTAACCCCTTCACTGCTGAAGAATAAAATAAGAAACTTTGAAAACTTTCTTTTGATTAATAAAAAAAATATGTCAAAATGGTGTACAGATATACCTTTTCTGACTAATCTAAGGCAAAACCAGCATTCCAATGTTGTCATGACATCACCAATGAAATCACATTGCCTGTTGTTGTAGACAAGGAGCCTCTGCTTTGAGAAAATGAAAAGTGTCACCATTGCGATGAATCGCTGCGCAAACTGGCCTTGTTGTCTTTTGAGGTGCATTAAATATCTGCAGCCATGCAGGGTTCAATCTGTTACGACAAGCTATGGGCCTGGTTTACGTTTGGCACCTACAGAGTACCTGGAACCATGGCAGCAGAATGTTCTACAACAGTTTGGACACTGCATTGAGGAGCTGACGCTGGAAACATCAGGTTTAGCTCTTGAGGAGAAATCTTCAGCTTCTCTGCTGTCATTGTTGGGTCATGGTAAACTAAAACGGTTTGCTTTGGTTTTCAACCCAGGACAAGAGTCAAACACCACTAGCCTTTTTCTCAATGAGTTCGAGAAACACAGGCCCAGTGTAAACAACATCATAAGAGTTGTGCATCATCAGATGCCTTATTGCAACATTAGCATCAACTATGTCCACACACGATCTTATCATTGGTTGTACAGTGAAGTTTGTACATCTGCATACTCCAACATCGCGTTTCAGCATTTGTGTACATTAAAAATGGATTGCCTCTTGGTAAATGTTAGAAGGCATTATCACAGATCCCTCCCTGTCTCGAACCTGATTCTAAGATTCTTCAATCTCCAGAATCTCTCTGTTGACCACTTTGTTGTCACTGACCAGCTTCTGGACACCCTTGCTAACATGTCCCGATGGAAGCAAGGACTACAGACCCTGACCATCAACTTCAATGTGACAGACAACGCACTTGAGGATGTGGATTCCAATGCCTGGAAAGGACTGCTGGATGCCTGTCAATACCTGCACGTGTCCTGTGCCATACACCATAACATTGACACAGAGGACGTTCGTCGAGTCATTAAACGGGAGACGAAACTGGGGTCTTTGGAACTGAACAAAGGTTCTTTTACCTTTCCAAAACAGTACATTATGCAGCTTATCTCAGACCACTGCAGCACCCTTCAGAGATTAAAAATAGACTGGCTGAACTGTTCAATGAAAGCAAGGAAAGTTGTCAATTTGGGCTGCAAAGTGTGGGAAGTGCATGACCTCCCAGTGGTGACAATAGTGGCTAAGTGCATTCATCTGGAGGATCTGAGCATCAACACTGATATGTGCTATGATGACATTCTCTGCCTGGTTGAACAGGACAGAGAATGGAAGAGTCTGGAGATTACGGCCCCTATCAAGGTAAAAAAAGGAGATGTAAACGCATGATGCCACCAATGAAGAACTGAGACAACTAGAGGTCGTCGTGTCACGACGCCTTGGCTACCTCTGGCAGTTTCTACCCATTAGAGACCATGTTTCTTCAACTTTGGCTTTTCTAGCTAAAGAGACATTGTTCCAAAGTCCCTGGAATATGGATTTCATTCTATGTCTTGTGATAACACGTCTAGGAGACTTGCTAGCTCTATTTGCTGCTATCCGCCTGGTGTGCAGTCTATTTTTCTTTGTCATGACATAGTTTCTACTATTTACACTATTAGCACCCTCAATAATGTCACCATGAACCTGTCACTCCTGTTTCACTGATCCATTTCAATCGTCAGGTACTTGCATGAACTGAGATTGTTGCAGCTTAGTCTGTATCATAAATCTACTGATGGCTGGGGACCACCTGCATGCACATTCAGTAGGGCCGCCAGTTTTTGTCGCCAGTGCCTTAATTGCGATTGGCATCTACAGGATTTGGGCTTTAGGATACCTGGAACCATGGCAGCAGTGTGCTCTGCAGCAGTTTGGACACGACATTAAGGAGCATACTGAGGAGGCCTCAACCTTAGCCCTGGCTTGAGGAGACATCTTCAGCCTCTCTGATGTCACTGTTGGGTCATGGTGAACTACAACAGTTGTGACTTTGTGTTCAACTCACCGTCTCCAGCCTTTTCATGGATGAGATTGGGAAACACATTCCCAGTGTGAACAACTTCGTTGGGGCCTTGCATCATCAGTTGCTTTTTTGCTGCATCAGTACTGACTATGTCTACATACAACCCTACCATTGCTTGTACAGTGAAGTTTTCACATCTCCATACTCAAACGTCGCATTCCAGCATTTGCCAAACGTTCAAAAGGGATTTTCTCATGGTACATGTTTGGGAAGTCTATGACAGGGTAACACCTATGACAGATCACGCCCTATCTCTCACCTGATTCCAAGATTCTTTAATCTCTAGAATCTCTCTACTGACCGTTTTGTCACCACAGACCAGCTTCTAGTCACCCTGGCAGATGTGTCTCCATGGAACAGTCGACTGCACACCCTGTCCATCAACTTCAACATGACAGAAAATATAATGGATGTGGATTCTAATGCCTGGAAAGGATTGTTGGAAGCCTGCCCACACCTACAAGTGGCTTGTGCGATACACCATCATACTGATACAGCAAACATTGACCTTGCGATTAAACCTGAAGCTAAACTTGCTTCTATAGAACTCAACAAAGGTTCTTTCATGTTTCCCATACACTATTATCATGAAGCTTCTCTCAGATCACAGCAGCACCCTTCGAAAATTGAAAATAGACTGGGGGAACTGTCCAACAAAACTAAGACAAGTCGTCCTTATCTTGGAGGCAGTGTATAGAAATGGCATGAGCTACCATTGGTGGAAAAAGTGGACAACTGTATCCACCTTGAAGATCTGTTTGTCAACATTGAAATCTATCATGATAATGTTATCTGTTTGGTCAAGATGGAAAGAATGTGGAAGAGCCTGGAGATTACGGCCCCTATCAAGGTCAGAGAGGAGAGGTCAACACGTGACCTCTGAGGTCATAGTGTCGCAACGTCTTGGCTACCCATTGAAGACCATTTTGTCTGCTGCTTTGGCTCGTCTAGACAAAGGGACATTCTTCTTAACACGTAATTTTATGTTTTTTGCTGTACTAGTGTATGTTATATTTGTAGTACTGCATTACATACCTACGGCGTACCGGTAATAGAAATTCTAAATTTTGCATGGTTGTAAAGAAAAACTTATGAAGAATGAGTC
The DNA here is from genome assembly GCA_017654935.2 of Phymorhynchus buccinoides. Taxonomy (NCBI): domain Eukaryota; kingdom Metazoa; phylum Mollusca; class Gastropoda; order Neogastropoda; family Raphitomidae; genus Phymorhynchus; species Phymorhynchus buccinoides. The sequence continues at coordinate 51,359,665 of CM065690.1, forward strand.
ATGCTTCTTGATCGAAAATGTCTTCTGACTGCTGTAGAAAAAAACAAAATCACAAATATTCATCTCTTTTCTTCCCTTCTTATATGTGGCGAAAAACAAAAGAATATGCTACTTCTAGCTTATGTATCTTTAAAATATAATAAACCGAGGGACCTCAAACACGTAGCATTGAAGTATAAGTGTAGAAAATGTATCTTCCAAATCATAATTTTCTAGGTCTTCTAGTTCTTCTAATAATTTGAAAATGACGAATCTTGTGATGTGCGGGAAACATTTTTTTTCACAAATTGTAAAGTCCCATCTAAAGAAAGTAGCACAGATACACTAAAGATCTTGGATGATTTTACATTTCATCAGTTTCTGTGTGTCTGCGAGGTTTCAGTGAAATAGCTTGAGTCTGAAGGAAATAGTGGACTCTTATTTTTTCGTTCATTTTGGGCACTTTCTGCCAATGCGAAAATCTGAAATTTAGCTCTCTTTTTTTTTTGGCTTATGTACCTCAAAAGTATAAGAGGACTAAAAAAACATTCCAAAAAGTATATTTTGCATAGAGTGTCAATTTCAAATTTTACTTCTAAGCTTCTTAATTTTTCTTTAATGGTGTTTTGAAAATAGCAAATATTGCGATTTAATAAAAACATCAAAACATTTTAAAGACCTTCAAAATTCAGCCCCTAAACAGGTCCTAATAGGGGGGGCCAGTCTTAATAGGGAAGTGGACACTCAGTAGTCCAGATACAAAGGGTTGGGGAGGGAGTTAATTAAGATTAAAATTATAGCCCTGTCGACAACAAAGGCCATGTCAGGGCTGTCACCACGTTAAATCTTACCACGTATTAAAAAGGGGATAAAAACACAAGGTAAAAACAATCGGTGAAAATATTTTGGGTCACATCTTAGAGGGAGTCTTAATAGGCAATGCCAAATCTCATAATCAAAGGTGTGACAGTAGAAAGGGTAGATGAATACAAGTATCTGGGAACAATCATAGACAATAAGTTTACTTTTAGTTCTCATGTTGATCATGTTTCAAAGAAATGCCAGACAAGGATGTACTGCCTGAGAAAGCTGAGATCTTTCAATGTTAGCACAGATCTTCTCCAAAGCTTTTATCGTTGTTTTCTTGAATCTATTATAACATTTTCGTTCATGTGTTGGTACGGTGGCTTGAATGTAAAACCCAAGGGTGTTCTGAATAAGATTGTGAATGTTGGTAGCAAGATCGTGGGTAGAAAGCAAGACAGCTTGTGTTAATTTTGTTGTATGAAAAACGTGTAGTTCAAAAAGCCAGGGAGATCGCTAATGATCAAAGTCACGTTCTATCGCATTGCTATGAACTATTGCCATCTGATAGACGGTTCCGCACTATTCGTTGTAGAACAATTAGAAATTCAGCTAGTTTTGTCCCTAAGTCAGTCGAACTTCTGAACAAGATCTCTGCTAAGACCAAATAATGAGGAATTATGTATTAGCTTAGGCCTAGAGGTATATCTGGTCAATCTGTACAGTAGTGTATGTGTGTGTATGTGTGTGTGAACGGTGTGTGCGTACGGGATGTGCGTGTGTGTGTGTCTGTCAGTCCGTTATGTCTCTATGTCTGTGTGTGTATGTGTGTAAGAGAGAGAGGAAGAGAGAAGAGGGAGGCGCATGAAATGTTGGGAACGGGAAGGGACCAAAAATATGTGAAAGTTTGGGGTGACTTGGAGAGGGTGGGGGTGAACAAATGAGATTCTATCGACCCTAACTATGTTCAAATGGTTTTTTGCGAAGCATGATTTGTCATTCATTTTTCCTTAGTTTTGTTTCCATTTTTTTCATGCATGCAAATGTGTTTTTGCTTAATTGTATTGTGCTTGTAAGAGACCACACTGTAAGTTCACCTAACGTGATAATAAAGTATTTTTGACTTTGACTTTTGACTTAATAGGGAGGTTCCACTGTAGTAGTGGACTGAAATAGCAAGCTACTCAGACTTGTTGTGTGTAATTACAGTGGAACCTCTCTTTCATAAGACCTCCCATTATAGAATCCCTCCCAATAAGACCTACTTCTCTGAGACATTGCCTTCTTCGTAAGTATTCCCAATATACCTCCCTTATAAGACCTCATTCCGGATTATTTGAAGGTCTTGTAAGGGAGATTCCACTGTATAAGTGAAAGGTGAGCTGATATGCTGTGATTACGTACGAAAGAAAAGAATGAAATCAATATGCTTGTTTGTAATAACTGGCTGTTCACTTCTCAGCCACCAGTTTCAATCTGGCTGATGTATCCTAGTTACATTTTTTGTCCTTTTTTAAACATTGTAGGGATTTCTGTGTTAACATTGTTGCTTTGTTCAACTGTTTTTCCCCCCTTGGATTTCATTTGTGTGGCCTTTTTATTTTCTTGGGATTCTGTAACATTTATTTTTCTTTACAAGGATTAATATTTCAAAAGCAAAAGTTTGCTTTCTGGTTCATAGGAATTCTAATGAACCATTATTACTGTTAAATTGTTAGCAAGATGCTCCGGTGACCAAAA
>CM065690.1:51362687-51372687 GCA_017654935.2 Phymorhynchus buccinoides
GTGTGCCAGATGAGTTTCGTTTTCTGGTTTGGGTTCGTTTTTCTTCGTTTGAAACATCTCCCGAATCGCTACTGCTGCTGGAGTCCGCCATTTTTTCCAGAGAAAAGTAATAAGAACGCATGCGCAGTCACTTTGATAAAAACGGAAGTGACTAGGTTATCGCGCGTGACACGGCGTCTGCTCTTAGAAACAGACAAAACCGGGAACGGCATTATATACTTAAAGCAAAAATAAAATGCGGCGGCAATTTGGGGGTTTTCCGTAGCAACGTTAAGGTTGCCGTAGCTCCGTAGCAAAGCCTTATTTTTCGTAGCTGCTACGGCCAAATCGTAGCAGTAGGCAGGTCTGCATACCCCCCACACACACACACACATACTGGTACACGCGCGCACGCGCGGGAGCTAAGAGATTATTGTTTGCTAAAATGCGTATCAAGCTTTAAAATGTATAGAAGCCTAATTAAGACAGATATTGCATTCATTCTAAATGCCAGAACAAGAAAAGGATAAGATGCCAGAACAAGAAAATATCTACACAACATCATTTCAGAACTAATTTTACACAAGATCCTACCACTGCACAAGTCTGTTAGCTTGCCAAACAAGCAACTAGTAGTCTAAGGTCTTGACGTCTTCCTCTGTTTTCCATGAAATCAATCATTCCCTTAATCTTCATTTTCAATTTGCAACCCCCCCCCCCCCCCCCCCCCCCATGGGAACGCGGGGGGTCTTTTGTATAAATAAGTTCCCCCACCTTCTGGAAGTTCTGTACTTGTAACTTCCTCTAATCTGTCACTCTCTTTGACTCTGCCTTTTCCCTTTGCTTACTATCATCTACTATCTTTCTGCCTTACCGGTCCATTCTCCTGCCTTTTTTTCACGAAACACTTTCAAAAACATTTCCTCCAGCCGAAGTCGGACTTGCTGGGCCTAACTATTTGTTAGTTAGGCGCATAACGGCAGCAAGACGCATCTGCGCTCATAATTGACAGGAAACTGTCTGAGCGATCGAAGAAGAAGAAGAAGAATTTGCAAAATTACTTGAAAAGTGATAACATTCACTGACGTACCTTGACATTGTCTGAGGTGCTAGAGGAGTGGGATCCCACACTGCTGCTGTGCTGAGCGGCCACAGCCAATGTGGGCTTGGGTAGCGTCGGGTACTCAAACTCTGGAGAGTCAAGGTCGTCGTAGATCTCGTACACAATAGAGAACTCCAGACACTGGAACAAAGAAAACATAGACTAAATACTATAAAGAACTCCAGACACTGCAACAAAGAAAACACACTCAAACTCTGGAGAGTCCAGGTCGTCGTAGATCTCATACACTATGGAGAACTCCAGACACTGCAACAAAGAAAACACACTCTAACTCTGGAGAGTCCAGGTCGTCGTAGATCTCATACACTATGGAGAACTCCAGACACTGCAACAAAGAAAACACACTCTAACTCTGGAGAGTCCAGGTCGTCGTAGATCTCATACACTATGGAGAACTCCAGACACTGCAACAAAGAAAACACACTCTAACTCTGGAGAGTCCAGGTCGTCGTAGATCTCATACACTATGGAGAACTCCAGACACTGCAACAAAGAAAACACACTCTAACTCTGGAGAGTCCAGGTCGTCGTAGATCTCATACACTATGGAGAACTCCAGACACTGCAACAAAGAAAACACACTCTAACTCTGGAGAGTCCAGGTCGTCGTAGATCTCATACACTATGGAGAACTCCAGACACTGCAACAAAGAAAACACACTCAAACTCTGGAGAGTCCAGGTCGTCGTAGATCTCATACACTATGGAGAACTCCAGACACTGCAACAAAGAAAACACACTCTAACTCTGGAGAGTCCAGGTCGTCGTAGATCTCATACACTATGGAGAACTCCAGACACTGCAACAAAGAAAACACACTCTAACTCTGGAGAGTCCAGGTCGTCGTAGATCTCGTACACTATGGAGAACTCCAGACACTGGAACAAACACAGACTAAATATCAGGGGAATTAAAAGTTCATTAAACTTTTATCAAATATAATTTTATCGAGGTTTGGGCAACGTCAGGTGCTCAAACTCTGGTGAGTCCGGGGCATAGCACACTATGGAGAACGCCAGATACCGGAATATAGAGAACTTGAATAACAGGGGAATTAACCTTTAGCACACTGCAGGCGCACTGTGTCGCAGAGCCGATAATCTCCCCTGCAACTGCAGGCGCACTGTGTCGCCCTGAGAGGGTACCCCCAAACCAATGCTTCGCGGACCTTATTTCTGTTACTAATAATAGAAACTACCTCACCATAGCTTCAGAATGAGGCTCGGCTCCTTGCTTCTCTTCCAGCAAGCCGCCATTTGCTTTTTTAGTAGTTGTATGAATTTTTCAAAGTTTCAATCGGTCAGAAAGTAAAGTTCACTATCAAATATGGCGGATTTTCCGTGTTGGCGAAGCTTCCTACTGGAAATTAGCGTCGATATTTGTTTAAATCATGAATTCTTAGGCTTTGTTAGGTCGGATATCGACAGTGAAAGGGTGATAGAAGATCGTTATGCAGTAGAAGGGGGGGTAGCCGATGTCAGTGTGACTTGATGAAGACGATCCAATATCGATTCGAGCCGCGATTGTGATTCGGTTCCGATTTTGACTACTAGGTTGAATTCAAAGAAAATTATGCCTTTCATAATATTCTTAATGATATTTCCGTGAGTTATTTCGTTAAAGGGATCTTAGACATGAGTTAGTTAGTCAGTGGGCGAACTTTGAAGCAGACGGCACTCATTCCGACCGTGCCGAAACAGTAAGTCAACACTTTCGCTTTGTTGATTTCGTTTCTTCTTTTTTTTTTCAACAACAAAACATACACGGACAGCAAAATACATCATATCAAAACTTTCCTCAATCATCTCTTTATTATTACTAGCGCAATGCCTAGTACTGGCAATGCACCATACTGGTAACACCTAGTAACGGTAACGGCAAGTACTGGTAACGCTGAGTACAGCAAATTTGAAGCGATTCGGTTAAGAAACGGCGGAGTTATAAGGCCCCGTTTCCCGTTGGCGCTGCTCTGAGAGTGACGCGTTCTCCTGATTCTCTTCAAATTTGCTGCTAGGCGTTGCCCGGGCCATAGCAAGCCTGACAGCAAATTTGAATCAATTCGGTTAAGAAACGGCGGAGTTATGCGTGAAAAGGTGAAGCGGTGTATAGCGTGCGCGTTTCTGAACCGATTCGCTTCCGGTTTGGCACACCGATAGTCACCGTCCCCGGTCATCTACCTGCCAAATTCGAAGGCAATCGGCCCAGAAACACCGGAGCTACAGGCGCCAAAAGGCCATCGGATGCGCGTTCCGCCTCGGTTGCCGTCGCCCCGTTAGGGCTCACAGCAAATTTGAAGCGAATCGGTCGAAAAACGGCGGAGTTATAAGGCCCGTTTCGTGTTTCAGACAGACAGACAGACACACACACAGACACACACACACACACACACACGGACAGTTGGCTTTTTACTATATGATTCCAATAATCAAGTCTGCACACAACACACAGAGAAAATTATAGCATTTTTAATCAAGTGGGTGTTAGCATTTTTCACCGCCTCAAAAAGAATGCAGTGGCAGAGAACGGAACGTCAGAAAAAATGCAGGGTGCTAAAGGTTAAAACTTCATTAAACTTTTACCAAATAGTATGCTACCCAGAGCCAAACTAGGTTTGGGTAATGTTGAGTACTCAGACTCCAACTGATCCAATTCCTTAAAAAAAAAAAAAAAATTAAGATATTCTGCAAACTTTAACACTTAGTCTTATATAAGGCTGCCTAGTGTTTCAACTCCCAGTTCATAGAAGGAATTGGCCACAAGAGGCTTGCAGTGGGTAGGTATGTTTATACTATTATAACTTTTATTCTAATTGATGCATTTGAATGAAAATGTAAGATTGTGTGGATATATGATTGTTTCCCATGTTGAGTATCATTTCTTGCCAGTTGTTGGCATATGTTGATGTTATTTGTTTATTTTTGCTTTAATTAATGAATTTTTTTTGTAAACAATAAAATAAAAAAATTAAAAAAAATAATGCGAGAGTTGCCTTGCTTTATGCTAGTAAATCACACAACACTGATGAACAAACAACAGCAAAAGCAACAAAATAATTCACTAACCTTGTTTATTTTTGTGTAGTAATTAACAATTCATTAACGGTTCACACAGGTACATAATCTTGAGTTTCTGATCATCTTACAATCAGTTTCAAACCAAATGTCACAGACTGCAGATCCACTTCATAATGATCAAAGTTCAATTGAATCGCTGTTTAGCACACTAAATTTCTGCTACAAATACCGGATCGCTGTTTATTTGATTTTTTCCTGTCATGCCATGATACGGCGAAGGTAAGGCGACGATGTAAAAAAAAATTGGAAATATTCTGATCACCGATTCCAGACAAGTCATTTTTTTGCACAGTTGACACAGTCGTTTTACTTCCAAAGTTTTATTAAGTTCCTTCTTTGTGTTCTGGAACCATTCGGTCGATAAATCTGCCAAAGAACGATCCATAAAACGATGTAGCTTCGGCCATTTTGGTCCAGAAGTCGAACCAAAAAAATATTCGGTGAAAATCGATGCAAAACTTTGTGAGATCGGCCATGAGGTGGATATGGTGCAGACAGGAAGGAAATCAACCATTTAGGAAGCTAATCTGCGCATGCGCGAAAGTAAAAATGTCGTCTGCTCTTCCTGTGAAACTGGTTTCAGTTGTGGGTGGATAGGCGCGGTTACAAGCGATTCATGAACGAGCGGTAATGGCAGATTGGCGCGGATCAGAGCGGTTTATGAGACTAAGAGTTAATTAACCAAGCCAGGAATTGTAAATATCACACACTATAGAACACTTTTAAAAAATAAGAAATAAATCAATAAATAAACTGAAGGTTGATTACAAGTTCATTCAAATTTCATGAAACATATTTGTATTCGCAGCCCCCACCCCAAAGAAAAATTAAAAAAATAAAAATAACAGGTTTTGGCAATATCTGGTGTTAAGATACAAACTCACTGGCACTTCAATCAGCAGCTCCTGCTTGGAGAACTTGAAGAGCATGGCGTGTGAGGCCCCCGCCACACACAGGAGCCCTCTCTCTCTCTCTCTCTCTCTCTCTCTCTATCTCTCTCTCATAACTCACTGGCACTTCAATCAGCAGCTCCTGCTTGGAGAACTTGAAGAGCATGGCGTGTGAGGCCCCCGCCACACACAGGAGACATCTCTCTCTCTCTCTCTCTCTCTCTCTGTCTCTCTCTCATAACTCACTGGCACTTCAATCAGCAGCTCCTGCTTGGAGAACTTGAAGAGCATGGCGTGTGAGGCCCCCGCCACACACAGGAGACGTGACTCAGGACACAGGTAGATGATCTGGATGGCGAAGGGGTCATCGTCCTGACCCCCACCACTCCCTCCTCCTCCACCCCCGTCCCCTGACCGTCGCGATGACGGCTTCTCGAACATTTTGGCCGTTTTCAGTTTGTACAGGATTTGAAGCAACACTGGAAGCCGAAAAAATACGTAAAAACTCAGTCCGAAGTCTCTCTTTCTATGTCTCTCTCTCTCTCTCTCTCTCTCTAATTTTTATTGTCTCAGAATTGTTTCCCTTTTTTCATACTCAATTTAAACCACCAATTCAAGTTCACCATTGTTAATTATTATCCATGTTTGCTATTAATTCCCATTTTTGATTCTTTTTCAATTATTTCATGTGCCAATTTTTGTTCCTTTTTTTTTTTACTTGATTGTTTTATGTCCAATTTTCTTGCTCGGTGCATGGTATGAATGTGTAAGAGGGCAAGGTGCAAAGAAGCTATTGTAGCTTACCCTTTTTACCCTCAATAAAACATTCGTATTCATATTCTCTCTCTCTCTCTCTCTTTCCCTCTTCCTCCCTTCTCTCTCCACCTCTCCCCCTACACCCCCCCTCCCCTCCATCTCTATCTCTCCGTCTACATTCTTACATTCTTTACCTTTGATCAAATAATTTGCATAAATGTTGATTTGTTTGTACACCATTCTCTCCACCAATGCTGATGTGGGTGAAGGGTGATAAAGGCGAACCTGGCACATCCTTTTTTTGAGGATGATGCTTTGCTTCCTTTTGGCTCTGATCCACTCATTGCTAGGTGATTGGTATCGTAATCAACTTTGGTGGAGGGGAGTTAATTATAGAGAGTTCTCCTTTGTTCAACTTCGTTCAATCTCAGAAGTTCTCCTCCTTTGTTCAATGTGGTTCAATCTCCTCTCTTATAGCCTCACTATTTCAATCTTTTCTGAAATTAAGTCTGCTGTCTTGGTAACCACAAAGAGTAATTAACCCTTTTTTGCTGCCAGCCATTTTTTAGCCCAAAATTTATGTCAAACTTACTGGGGCAAAGAAAAGTTGGCCTGTGCAATACAGTGAATGCGTTAAATAAGGCCTATCCTTCTCTCCCCGGAATTCACATTAAGCTCAAACTCTCACTGCGCTCTCCCAGTTTCCGTCAAGTTCATAGCCTTCATAAGCTCCTTCGACGTACAAATCCAGATCCAGATCCAGAACATCATAAGGTTATTGTTGGATCATGCCTTTTAGTGGTGTGGGTGTTAAATCAGTGTGGTGCAGAAATGCGACATCAGTGGCAAAGAGTTAAGGGTTTCTGAAACTGATACATGATAATAGTGAACAGATAAAACAGTAATCACCTGACGATGCATCCCAGAACTTTAGAGACCCATCAGCGTGCCTGTAAAAGAATAAAATAAAAATTATGTTGTTGTAACTATACTCTTTTCCCCAGTTCAAACTATGTTACTGAATGTGAAACCTTAGTATCTTAATAAGCATGGAGAGTTGGATCACACAAACACACACACACAGACCAGACAGACAGGCAGACAGACACACGCACGCACACACACACACAATCTACCTGTAAATGCATGTGAGCATTTGATATGGCCTGGCTTGTGTTGCACTCAGTAAACATTCTACATTTCTACAAAAAGTTATTTTTCTTAATAACCCCTTTGATTTAAACAGATGTTATTGAAAATCAATATAGCAGCAACATAAACAAATAGAAATGAGCACAACAAGCTTAAAGCTTATACAAGGCGCTCAAACACACATATGTTACACAATATTGGCTGCCAAAAGTAATAATAAGCTGGAACAGAACATGATGAATTAAAGAAATAACAAGCAAAATAATAACTCCTTTACATGATTATTCAAAACCAAATAAATGCGAACACACTCAGATCACACACACTCAAACACACACACACTCTCTCTCTCTCTCACCTAATAAATTTGTGTTTGTGATGTTTGCTCTCTCTCTGATCTCTTTCTATCTCTCACTCACTCTCTCTCTCACAGGGCTGGGTGTAAAAAAGTATATATACTTATCTCATTACCCTGTATAAATAAAATTGTGTTCGTTCGTTCGTTCATTCTCTCTCTCTCTCTCTCTCCCTCTGTTTCTCTCTCACCCAGTGATGATGATCTCTGGATAGCTGACGGTGGTCGTTCCCCACTGACCTCCTTTGATGGGCCATGCCTGCAGACCAATAATAATTATAATAATAAATGAACACTTATATAGCGCTTTTTATCGAGCACAAAGCGCTTTACAATCAGCATTGAAAACACTCACACATGCACACTCATGCACAACAGACACACACACACACAAACAGATACACAAACACAAACAGATACACACACACAAACAGATACACACGCACAACAGACACACACGCACGTACGTGCACGCACGCGAGTGAACGCGTTCTTGCACACAGACATACACACACAGACCCACACACATTTCATCAAACACACAGAAAACACTTTAAGTAGAGGTGATGTGTGATGAAGACGCTTGGCTTTGAAGACCATTCTAGCAGCAGAGTTTTGAAGTTGTTGTAAGGGTTTGAGAAGCGCCTGTGGGCAACCAAGTAGAAGGGAGTTGCAGTAATCTACTCTAGACAAAATGTATGAGCTGACTAGCATTTTGGTTGCCTCGGTCATGAGAAAGGGGCGTATAGAGCTGAAAAGTCTAAACCAAAAGTCCATACATTTATTAGTCTAAAGAACAAAAGGCTTTAAACTCACTCAGGACGAATGAGCCGGATCTGGCTCATGAGAGTTTTCAAGGTTTTGATTTCTGGCGTGTAGCCAGCTTTCAACAGTCACGTTGTAATCTATTTTTAGTTTGCTTTGACCTTTCTTCTCTTGAAATCAACCAATCATTGCAGACTTTACTTTCAGCTTTTGGCTGTAGGGGGGTGGGTCAGAGATCAGAATGTGAAATTTTTCTTTTCTCTATGTGTACGCTGTTTTGGTCAAAAGGAGACAAACGATGAAGCTATGAAAACTGATATTTAAAAGTCGATTAGTGTATGGTGTTACTAATCCTTTCTGAAAATACTGGTCCCTAACTCTTCATAACGTATGTTTGGCAATTTGTTTTTTAACCTAATTGAATGGTCCATCCGAAACAGTTGTGAGGGGAAGCAACTGGCCATTGCCGAGCATGTTTTTTAAAAAAATCTCTTAAAATAGAAAGCAAGGTTCCCAAGGGCCAATAGGGATCAGATCAATGATTAGAGGCTTAACTCCTCGACTGTTGCTTCCGCTAAATGGTAAAGCTAATCAGAACATCCATTCAATCAAAAAAAAATTTCAAGAGAAGAAGAAATATCTTGAGAGTGAGATGCAATTTTGTTGCGTCAATACAATCAAGAGGGCTATGTTTCCAAACATTTTGCTAGATTGACACTCACAGCTCTATTTTTTATTTCATAAATTCATCATCCACCCTCACCCTTCCTTCCCATCTCTACCTTTACTTTGCTCCTTCTCCACCTCTTCTGCCCCCCTCCTCCACCCCCCACCCCCCCCATCTCTACCTTTACTTTGCTCCTTCTCCACCTCTTCTGCCACCCTCCTCCACCCCCCATCTCTACCTTTACTTTGCTCCTTCTCCACCTCTTCACAACACCATACCATACAATACAAACTACCGTAGTTTACGGACCACAATGCGCACACCCCCCAAATTCAACACTAAAGTCAGAGTTTGTTACTTTATTTTCTTACTTTATTATCAGTCACATTATAAGGCACCCCCCCCCAAATTCAACACTAAAGTCAGTTTGTTACTCTATTTTCTTACTTTATTATCAGTCACATTATAAGGTGCAAGGGTTACAGTTTGGGGGAAAAAGTATCGCCTGATAGTCCGTAAAATACGGTAATAGTTTATTTTTCTATACTATTGACTAACTTTATCACTGAATCCAGATTTCTTTTGCCGTGATCCCACAGAGTAGAAGGCGGGGATGAGATCTGTGGGGCAGTTGGCGTAATACTGGCAGGCCGTCACAGGAGATTCGTGCAGGTCCATAGGGTAAGGGTTCTCAAAACACGGGTACCTGGAACCAGTTCAACGTATGTTACTGTTTGGAGAAAACGTGGTGTAGAGTGGCACAGAGGTAAAGCGTTCGCCTTGTGTCAAGTAAACCCGAGTTCGAACCTGGGTACAGGGGATTTTTCCTCTCACTTTGCACTAGGCTTTACGGTCTGAACGTGGAGTCTTTCGGATGAGATGATAAACCGAGGTCCCATGTGCCCATGCACTTAGCACACGCTAAACCCAGTGGCAATGAAAAGTTGTCATACGGTAAAATTTACCCCCACCTCTTTCCTTCCTCGATCATCAGTCATACAGAAATCGCATGCAAAAAAAAAGAGAAAAAAAAGCCTCTGGCTGCGAAGCGTTCTCCAGGTGGGGGAGCAACCCGAATATCACAGAGACGCCTCCGTGACTATAAATTACCTAATACCTAAAAAAATACCCAATAAAAAATGTGATATTTGAACATTTACTCAAAATAATTTAAACCCTTCAGACCTATTAGTTGCACATGTGCCGGCAGTTCGCCACACAATTTTTGAATGCGGCAAA
>CM065690.1:51377687-51385187 GCA_017654935.2 Phymorhynchus buccinoides
CAGTCATATTATCAGTCATATTATAAGGCGCAGGGGTCTCAGTCTGGGGAAAAAGTATTGCCTTGTAGTCCGAAAAATACGGTAGTTAGTCTGTTATAGTCCCGTCAACAGCTATGGTCATCTCAGGACTGTCACCGCGTAAAGTTCGACCACGTATTACAAAACACACATCAATGAATCTTAACAACGTTCAACAACCTGAAAACATAAACAATATAGTACAATTCATAACCTGACACCTCCTTCATAACCTGACACCTCCATCATTGTACCCTACAGCTGATAAATCTAGACAGTGCTGGAAACGTCGAGCTATTCCGCTCTGCATATCGGATCCAGGTTTTATAAGTTTAACCGTTCTAGCGCCATGTCTTTTTTGACATTTGTTCCCTAGCATACCAAGTTGTTTGTTGTTTGTTTTTCCAAGGGTGGAGTATCTATTTTTTCAGGTGCGTATGTGCATCGCTTTAACAGAAAGACAACAACGGTATAAGTTCTAAAAACAGACAATAACGTGGAAGAGTGCTTAAGTAGAGGATTTTCTTTCTGTTGATAGATGCTTTGTATGTAATCAGTAATTGATTCACTTCATATTTTTTGTATTCACCATCATCTTCATGTCTCTTTCATATCCTGGGGAGGGGGGGGGGGGGAGAGATCAAAATTCAACATTCATAAGCTATACTAATCCCACTTTCATCTATAAGTACTAGTAATATTGGGTTAAACCAAGCATGTACCTTATTGAAGGGTGAAAAGTAAGAAAATGACTTGATTTTTGCATTAATAATAACTAAATTCCAATTTTTTTCCAGGGACTTTGAACATGACCCTTAACAGGAACACACGCAGCTCCCTGGATCCCCGGCGGAACCCCCCCTTACGAATTACTTGGTCCGAACCTGTTAATGGTAACATCCATACAAATAAACATGATAAACCAATTAAAACTGACTGAATTTACTGGTCCTGTGTGCGAACGCACGCACAAGATCTTGCACACACGTTCAAGCCCATTCCACTATTCGGCAGGAGTAGGCTGTGTTGTGCCGGTGGAATGGATGACATGAACTCACATAGCGTGCATCCTGTGCGCCAACAGCAGTCTAAACGAAGACTTTGGGCGTTGTTGGGATTCGGAATGAGCGGCGTGGGAACAACGCCACTGTACGGCTCAGAAGATGGGACAGCAAAAACGACTTTGGGCATGGGGCAGGATAAACATCCCCAATCGGAAGAAGAAACAAAAAGTTGTGAAATTTCCATATTTCTATGCGACAAGTGTCCACTTTTTTTTTATTATAACGAAACCACAAAGCAGAAAAGAGCACAGAAGAAGCACACAGAGCACTCACCCGCTGCCAACAGCCTTCCATGCCACCCTGGAGATCGGCTTGCATGGGTCAGGCTTGCCTTCAGCACCCAGTTTAGCTGTGACAGGAGAGAGTACAGAAGAGGCACACAGAGCACTGACCCGCTGCGAAGAGCCTTCCATGCCACCCTGGAGATCGGCTTGCATGGGTCAGGCTTGCCTTCAGCACCCAGTTTAGCTGTGACAGGAGAGAGTACAGAAGAGGCACACAGAGCACTGACCCGCTGCGAAGAGCCTTCCATGCCACCCTGGAGATCGGCTTGCATGGGTCAGGCTTGCCTTCAGCACCAAGTTTAGCTGTGACAGGAGAGAGTACAGAAGAGGCACACAGAGCACTGACCCGCTGCGAAGAGCCTTCCATGCCACCCTGGAGATCGGCTTGCATGGGTCAGGCTTGCCTTCAGCACCAAGTTTAGCTGTGACAGGAGAGAGTACAGAAGAGGCACACAGAGCACTCACCCGCTGCGAAGAGCCTTCCATGCCACCCTGGAGATCGGCTTGCATGGGTCAGGCTTGCCTTCAGCACCCAGTTTAGCTGTGACAGGAGAGAGGGAAACAACAAAGCAGTTCAGTTAACACGATACACACTCTGGACTCTAAAACTACTTCTATGTATTGAACACTTTGCCCATTTATTAAGAAGAGAAACAAAACAAAAAATATGGGGAAAAACATGCAATCGATCCGGTCAAATTAAATTGATTATGACCTTTCCACAGTTTTCCTGTCTTTCGACAGGGTATGAATCACAAACGCAGACCTGTTTACCCTTATCATGAACAACCTGGAATTTGCCACAGAAAACCCCGGAATTTGAGAAGAAGAAAAAAAGAATTACCATCGCAATGTCGCTTATGCCGCCATGCGAAATTTTGAAGTCCACGTTGCAGTACTTGCAGTGTGCATGCTCGTCTCCCAAACGCGAACTTGGTATTCTTGGCACTTTCAAATACTTTTAAGAAAACTTCTGCTTCACTTTTGGCCGTTTCACCCTATCACTGCTGTCGTTTGTCGAAGATTTCTGGCGCTTGCCACCTGCGGTTGACTTGCCTGACGACATGTTTGGCGCAAAACTACAATCTCTGCCAACAAGAAATACTATCATTGGTTGAGGGGGGTCCACGGACCAATGAACCATCGCGTCTCAGAACTCCAAGGTTTCGGTCAACCCTTGCGTCTTTTCATACAAACGGAAACAAATAATCCCGGGATTTTCAGCGTTCACCCATAATTTATTATTTTACCCAGAATTTTTGCAAATTCACGGGAAAATTCCGGCAAAACCGGGAGGGCTAACAGGTCTGCAAACGCAAACATTGGTTGATTGAAATTCCTAAAACCGGTCGAAAGGAATTGGCAACTGCACCACTTCCTTTCAACTCACCCAGGCAGTTGTGGGAAAACACCCAATGCTTGCTGATAGTGTGTGGACGGCACACGGCCACAACTACTTGACGGAGTTCAAGTTGACTTTAAAGTTGGACAGTGTAAGTCGGCCTTAACTCATTCGTATCGCAACGATTTTGAATTATTAAAAAAAATCACAAATCACTCCAGCAATACACAGAAACAAAACATACATAAACAAACAGAGAAACTGAAGAAGATTACGGGTTTTTACATCAGGTTTAGACATAGGGAAGTGGTAGATCAGACTTTTTTATATATAGACTTTATTATAGAAAAACTTTCTACATCGATTGGTTTCTCCAAAACAAACCACTACAAAAGCAACATCAGAGGCAAAATTGTGGTCTAAGGGAGTGAAGCTAGTTTAGAAGTGACCAAAGGTATTGTGTGCACACAGATTTACTTCCCTTGAAGCAAATGCATCAAACTGACAGCTACCTATTAATTCCGGACATATGTGGCCGGAACGACTTGAATGAGTTAAGGGCCTACTGGTATGAATGTACATGGCATCTCCATTATAGAAACCTTCAAACCCAGTTGTCTCACACAGCAGTTGCTTCTCCTACTATCTGCTAGTCATAGTCAAGTTAACTCATTTGCATTAACCCCTTGACTGCCAGAGAAAATTAAAGAAAAAAATCATTGGGCAAATCATGCCATGAAAAAGACAACTGATAGAGCCAACCTGGCAAAATGGTCTGGGGATATAACTCTCTTGACTGTGTAAGAGCAAAAGCCAGCATATCAAGGTTATTCCTCTTTATTTGATAACATCAGTGATGTCATCGGGTCAGTATGTAATACGTTGGTGGCTGTCAAGGGGTTAATTTGCATCAGACCGCATTTCCGTATTTTATTGAGTTCGCCGTAGCAAAATACGACCAGAACGCAATGGTTGGCAGCTCTGGGAATATCAAGTGTGTGAAATGATTTGATTGAATGCTGAGAAAAGAGTCTGCCAGTGAGCAACAGGATTTCAATAAATATGGCTTTCCGTACGATCTAGTATAATCTTAGATCCAGCTATTGGCAAAAGCCTAGAGACGCCAATAGGCGATTGAAGCATGAGCAATGTCATTATCGTACATAAAAGTAACGACTGTGTCAACGCACAAATCATCATGTTAATGCGTCTTCTCACCCCCAATTTGAGATTTTAAAGGGTAAGCCTCACGAACGGTTTGGAAATTCTCTACGTTTTCAGGAACCCCGTTTACATATAGTTCCACACTTACCATGA
This sequence comes from Phymorhynchus buccinoides, assembly GCA_017654935.2. NCBI lineage: Eukaryota > Metazoa > Mollusca > Gastropoda > Neogastropoda > Raphitomidae > Phymorhynchus > Phymorhynchus buccinoides. Next base: position 51,381,713 of record CM065690.1, read on the forward strand.
GGAACGACGATGCTTGCCGGTCTCTGCGGGGCCCTGACGTTCCACGTGGTCAGACTGCCGTCAGAGTGGCTGCACATGAACTGTTTCCCCTCAAAGTGCCACGACACCGACCGCAGAGCCTGACACAAAGAACAAAACCAATAAGTAAAATGGGATAATAAACAAATAGAAAAAGCATCCTCAGAATCAATAAGTAAAATGAGATAAACACATAGAAAATGCAACCACAGAATCAGTATTGAACTCACTCGGGACTGGCCGAATTATTTCCCCTTGTTCTGTGGGAATGGGCATTTGACTAGGTTCGTAAAATAATCACCAAAACCAAGTTATGAAGAGTTAGGCATCAATATTTTCAGAAAAGATTAGCAACACTATGCACTAAACGATCGTAAAATATCAGATTCCTTACCTTCGTCGTTTGTCTCCTATTGACGAAAACAGCTAACACATAGAAAGAAGGAAAATTTCACATTCCGATCTTTGACCCCCCTCTACAACCAAAGCTGAATGTAAACTATGCAATGATTGGTTGATTTCAAGAGAGGCAAGGTCAAAGCAAACTGAAAATAGGTTATGACTTCACACCAGAAAGCTGGTTACACGCCAGAAATCAAAACCTCTTGAAAATTCTTATGAGCCGGATCCGGGCCATTCGTCCTAAACGGTTGTGCGAGCCTTGAGCCGAATCCGGCTCATTCGTCCCGAGTGAGTTAAAATGGGATGAACACATAGAAAAAGTATCCTCATAATCGGTATTTTAAATGGGATGATAAACACACTCCTCAAATGCACTTATAATTACTGTAATTCACGGACAACAAGCCACTTCATTATTTAAGCCACCCCCCCTAATTTGTTCCCCAAAAAACGAGGTCCCATGTGCCCATGCACTTAGCACAAGTTAATCCCAGTGGCAACAAAAAAGTTGTCATTTGGTCAAAATTTACCACCTCACCCTTTCTTTCCTTCTTCATGTCACACAAAAATAGCATGCAAAAAAAAAAGATTGGGTGGCGTGCATCTGGCTAAGACACGCTCTCCAGGTGGGAGCAACCCAAATTTCACTGAGACGCCGCTGTGACTATAAAGTACCTAAAAAAAAGAAATACTTAGGCCCAGAATGTCCGTCTTCGCCTGGAGAAAATCTTTGTAAGAGTTTCTAGAACAAAGGCAGGAGAATGGACCAGTAAGGCAGAAAGATAGTAGATGACAGTAAGCAAAGGTGGAAAAGGCAGAGTGAAAAAGAGAGACAGAATAGAAGAAGCTACAAGCACAGAACTTCCAGAAGGTGGGGGAACTATTTGTATGAAAGACCCCCCGGCATCCCCACAGGGGTCACTTCATTACAATCCCACACATCACACTGTGGATATATTTCCCATGAGCTTGCCATATGACCAGAGAGGGCATGTGTCATGTTAAAACAGCATTGCTTTCTATTGATGCATTTGAACCCTTTCACCGCCGATGTCCACTTTTGTCGACATCCTGTCTCACCGCCGATGTCGACTTTTGTCGACATCCTGTCTCACCGCCGATGTCGACTTTAGTCGACGAGTAAGGGTGACGCAGTTCAGACTACTCTTACTCTCTTATTCAAAGAGATAAGAACACACCACTTGACGTCAGCACAGGGTACCCCTGCCATTAGTCATGTAGTCATTTGTTTGCCTGCAGCGTCGATAACAGGCCGTTTTCCAGTGTTTTTACCGTAAAAAGGTCATTTTCATAAAACATGGCTGGCGCTGGGAGTGCATGCACATTAACATGACTGGCGATGAAATGGTTAATGTTTTGAGTTTTTTCAGTGTCGCTGTGTTTCCGTTGTTGCACCTCATGTCAATTTCTCAGTTTTGAGAGAACTATGGTTGATTGATTGACTGATGACTGAATGACTGATTGATTGATGACTGAATGGCTGGTTGATTGATTGATTGATTGATTGATGACTGACTGATTGATTGACTGAATGATTTAATTAACGTATTTTTCTGACTATAATGCGCACCTGATTAAAAGGCGCACCACCCACATTTCACACAAAATATTCTGTTGTTATATTTGCTTACTATTTTAGTAGTCATATTATAAGGCGCAGGGGTCTCAGTGTGGGAAAAAGGTATCGCCTTATAGTCCGTAAAATATGGTACAGTCAAACCACAGAAGAAGAGTGCTCCCCCTACCTCTGCGGCATTGTAGCGGCATTCAGCAGTTTTACTCCTCAAATCCCACAGCACGATAGCACCAGATTCAAAGCCAATCAGAAGCTGAAAGAAAACATCAAGAAAAGTTTGGCTTAGTGTCCACTCGGCATCAAAGAGCGAGACGAACCATCAACCAACCACCAAAACTTTCATTCCGTGCTCGGAGCTGATCCTGGAGGTACTGCAATGCCAGGTCATACCTGAACCTTGAATTTATTAAATAAAATAGTACATAGCACGCTTTCAATACAAAATAATAAGCATTCATTGCACTTTAATTTGAGCCCCCCAACAATTGGTACACAACAAACCTATTAACACAAATTAATGTTGCGCACAGACTCCCAAACGCTAAATGCTCAGTAATATAATTATAATAATAATACAAGTCTTTTTTTTATTAAAAAAGGAAAGGACAAAAAAGGAATTAAAAAAAAAGGAATGCTTATAAAATGCATGGAATACCATAAAACTTCATAAGATGTTTCAGGTAAACAGACAAATATGAATACAAAGAAGGAAAGCAAACACATCAGAATTAAAACCTAGAAACACATTGACCCTCAAAGTAACGCACACATACACACACAAGCGCCCGCACCCTTCATACACACACACACAGTGACACACACCACACACTGTGCACACACACACACACAACACACACACACACACACACACACACACAGACACACACACACACAACACACACACGCACACACACACACACACACGCAAACACATATACACACACACATGTGCACCACACACACACACACTGTGACACACAAACACACACACACACAAACACAAAACACAGTGACACACACACACACACATGCATACTGTGACACACACTGTGACACACACACACACAAATGCACACAAACTGTGACATACACACACATACAATACACGCACACCGTGACACACACACATGCACACACACACACAGAAACACACACACACACACACACACACACATGCACACTGTGACACCCACACACCTACCTACACACACACACACACACACACACACACACAGACAAACACACACACACACACACACACACACACACACACACACACACACACAGTGACACACACACACACTTGCTCTATCACTCACTTTATTACTGTCTAGGGGGTTGTCACTGAGGTGGACCACAGGACCGGGGTGAGTTGTGCGAGACCTACACCACACACAGAAAACGCAAATCAACATCACATTTAATTCATCAATCATTTACAAAGAAAATTTGACATTT
>CM065690.1:51390187-51423300 GCA_017654935.2 Phymorhynchus buccinoides
ATTTTTAATCAAGGACCTCCTATTTATAATTATCTACACAAAATGGCCCTCATAACAAACTCAGGCAAGATTATTTTCGCAAGAACCTAAATTTATAAGCCAAGTTAGTTTCCTCCAGTTCCTGTTCAGTTCCTTCCTGTCACAGGAAGAGAGACCTCATCACTTGCCAGCCGGTTTTCTTCAAGTTGAGAAGCCAATAAGCAGTTCCTCAAAAAGAAAATCCATTCAAATCGAAGCTTGCTGTCCGCTCATCGTCTAGACGTGAGAGAAAACTTTTTGGCTGAGACAACTTCTGTTACTGTACGGTACGTATATTTTTTTTATTTAGTGTTGTGCGAAGGCTTTGTTAATATTCCCTTTTCTCCCCAGTGAAGACCACGTGTTTCTGAGCTCAGCCATCGTCACCAGCAGTATTGGATGGAAGTTCAGTTTAACGTCGCGTATCGGCTTTCGCCATGTACGACGGGCTGAACAAACCAACCAGGGTATAAACAAAAATGTATGTTCCTGAATCACTGTCTTAGCCAAAAGGCCGAGAAGCGATCAGAATCTTATGACAGCAGTGTTCAAGTTTTCTGTCCTCTTATTCACGCATGGCTAAAATTTATTCATGTACATTCTTTTCTTCATAAAAAAAATTTCAGTAAATAATAATTTAGGTATACGATGTATCAATACCAGGGTCGAGTTTCTCTAGATAAAGGACGAGCGAAAACGGGCGAAAACATAAGAGACTGAATCTGATTCAAAGGGATTACGCTGATCTTGGGTCATTACGTCAATTTTAACACCATGGGCAGCATCTAAGGAACCTTTCTGCCAAGTTTCATTAAGATTTAATAGTATGGTACAATTGTGAGAAGTGGAAAAAAGTTCAGTCGGCTAGCGGAAGCTGGTTTATTAAAAAAAAATGCAGATCGGAAATTACATCTACGTAACGTTAGCCCTTGTGAAACGGTCCCCTAATATGCCGTCTGGAGCGCCCGTATGCGTCCAGAGTTGTCCTAGTGCCTTCTGGATGTCGATTATTTTATGACAGTTGTTCGGTTTTGTAATGTCACTTGTCAGTCTTTCAGTGCTTTTGGTTTTTTTGTTCATAGCTTTGTTTTTATGCTCTCTCTCTCTCTCTCTCTCTCTCTCTCTCTCTCTGAGTCTCTCTCAAGGACAGATTGGAAGAATAGGTGTTACCTAAAATCTATATCCTTGGAAAATAAAGTTTCAGTTTTCAAAGTTAAGTTTTCAAAGCTCTCTCTCTCTCTCTCTCTCTCTCTCTCTCTCTCTCTATTTGTTTTGTTTGTTTATTTTTAGTCCGTCACCAAGACGGACTATTGCGATGGGCTGGTTTGTATTTTTGTTTGTTTGTTGTTGTTTTTTGTGGGTTTTTTTTCTCTGTCTGTCCCAAGGATATCTCCCGAACCGCTTGACCGAATCGCGTCAAATTTTGTGTGAAGGTGTGCCTCCTTAATAGGAAGTGGCCGGCGCAAACCATTTGGCCGTCGTGACCTTGACCTTGACGTACGACCTTGAAAAACGAAAATCTATTTTTAGCCATATCCCCGGGCACCGATCAACATAGGATGTTGAAACTTGGTATGAAGGTGGTTTGGCTTATGCCCGTTCTGATGATGGCATACCGATCAAGGTCAAGGTCAAGGTCAAAAAAGATCGCTGGAGCCTGAAAATCGGAGGGTCATTTTTTTCTCCTTCTGTCTGTCCCAAGGATATCTTTCGAACGGGTTGACAGAATCACGTCAAATTGTGTGTGCTGGTGTGTCACCATGAGAGGAAGGCATCCGCGCAAACGTCGTGACCTTGACCTAGGCGTACGACCTTGAAAACCGAAAATCTTTCAGGGGCCATAACTCCCACACCGTTAGTGTTAGAGTCTTCAAATTTGGCATGAAGGTACTTTGGCTTATGCCCGTTCTGATGGTGGCATACCGATCAAGGTCAAGATCACGGTCCGGGCGATCCGTAGGCCTTGAAAGTGGTAGGGGTCTACACATTGGGTTTTAAGCCATATTTTCCACATTGGTACTTGACAGAAGCGCTTCAGATTGTGTGTGGTACTGTATACCCTAGAGAAGAAAACATCCGAGCATAAATTATCACCATGCTGACCTTGACCTTGAAGTGTGACCTTGAAAAACCGAAATTTCCTTCTTTGCGCTATATGTTTCTTCTTCAAGCTGTATCTCGTGAACTAGAAGACAGAATCCCTTCCAATTTTGTGTCAGGATGTGACACTCTACGGGGTGTCGCAAGTGCGTGGCATTGCTGGTGACGGACATGTCTGCCGCTCGGCGACGCCCTTGTTTATGAATATGTCTTTAGAATCTCAATAGTCAATACATTTTATTTTTATGTCATTTCTTGTGTTTCCATTTGCACACCGACAGAATGGCAAAGAAACACAATGTGAAAGATGAATGGACATACTGACACTGCTAGAAAGAAGTATTAAACGAGAAAGAATAATAAAAACAAACATATTAAAAACATCAAAAGACTGACATTACAACAGCAAAAAACATGTCAGTTGTCAGTCTTTCAGTGTGCTTGTTGTTGTTGGTTGTTTTTTGCTCATAACTTTTTTATGCTCTCTCTCTCTCTCTCTCTCTCTTTCTCTCATGATCCCAAACTGATTCATGAACAAAGTCTGCCAAAGGCAGAGCTTGCTTTTACGATTCTAGCATCTGTTTCATCATCAATGTTTACATTGCGAGATAGCGTGCTGCCCAGATAGGTGAACTTGTCCACCGCCGCCAATGTCCGACCATTCACTGTCACTGTGGGTTCCTCATAGTCTTTCTCTGGAGCAGGCTGGTACATCACTTCAGTCTTCTTGGTGCTTATGGTGAGACCAAAGTTGTCACAAGCAGCAAAGAACAAGTCCATGGAGCACTGCATGACTTCTTGATTTCCAGCATTAAGGGTAAACAGGAGTTATCTCAGCCTGTCAACCTGAACCTTGGTCTTTGCCTGGAGGCGTCACAGGTTGAACAGCTTCCCATCCATTCTGTATCTGATGTCAATGCCAGGGTCGTCTTCTTCAAGTGAGTACTTGAAAGGCATCTGTCAGTATCTCAGTAAACATCATGCTGAACAGTGTTGGAGTAAGCACACAGCCTTGTTTCACTCCATTGGTGACAGGAAATGGAGCAGATGACTCTCCGTCACTAAGGACTTGGGCTTGCATGCCATCATGGAACTGGCAAACCATCTGGATAAATTGTGGGCAGCCAAACTTGCTCATTATCTTCCACAGACCTTCACGATTGACTGTATAAAATGCTTTCGTGAGGTCGACGAAAGAGGTGTAGAGGTTGACATTTTGTTCTTGACACTTCTCCTGCAGCTGGCATGCAGCAAACACCATGTCTATTGTTCCTCGTTCCTTTCTAAAGCCACACTGGCTCTCAAGTCTTGTTCGAGGAGTTTGACGAGTCGATTGAGCAAGACTCGAGCAAGGACTTTTCCAGCAATGCTCAACAGCGAGATGCCCCTGTGATTGTCACACACCTGTTTGTTGCCCTTCCTCTTGTACAGGTGTACAATTGTGGCATTTTAAAGTCCTGCGGAACTATTCCTTGCTGCCACATGCTCTGGTACATCTCAGTCATTTTCTTATGTATCTGTGGTTCAGCGAGTTTCTGTTTCATCACTCAGAGGGATGCCGAACTCACTCCGGCCGCTGGTTCAAGTGAAGGACAACCATATAGCCTGAGCCGCCTGTGTGCAGATCTGCGGCTACAGCTCCCAGTGTATCCACACCTGCTGCTTCGTCGCTCGCCCATCGCCACAGGACTTGGGGAATGGATATCAGATAGAGTAGAGAAAATGATGATGATGATGATAATGGAACTGTTGAAGATGACTTGCACGTGAGTTGGATTAAAGTACGGGAGAGTTGCGCAAGGTCATCAACCTCACTCTCTCGTCCCAGCCCATCTGGGTCCAGTGGCAAGACGTAGTCAAAACGACTGGAGATAAGCCAGGATGCAGTGGATGGCCAGCAGTGTCCTTTGTGTCTCACTGTGCCCAAATTGCGCTCCACAGCGCTTTGCTGAAACCGCCTTCTTGCCCGTTGAACCACTTGATGGATTCCTCCGCGTGGTCTGCCGGAACCAGTCTTCACATTCGTAGGTAGACAAGCCCTAACTCACTGAAACATCTATGACCCGTCGGCTACCCTCACCTAGTTTGGCCGGCCAGTCAAAGCTGTTGTCCGGGGCGTGGCGGCTGTTGCATGCAAACAGCTAAGGGAAGCCATAGTTAAGAGTTGAGTGCCAGGTGGGGACCAGTGACAGACGAACTACTCTGAAGAGCATGACATGTCCCCCTGTCAGAGGTACTGCCCCTCTATGAACACCCCATACACCCTTGTAGATTTGCTAAGCGCAGAAGCTATTTCTTTCAGGCTGTCCCAGTCTGCTTTGGCAGTATGGGGACCAGTCACTGCGCTGATATTCACCTCACAGTACGGGATACTGTGGTCAGGAAGTCCTGGCACCACCTCCATTCTGGGAAACAGCTGTGGTGAGTTTGCTAGGAACAAGTCCAGGGTGTTATCCAACCTCGTTGGCTCCTTGACTAACTGTTCAGGGCCATTGTCGTTCAAAATGTCCAGGAAATAATGGTGAAGGGCACTTGGGCTTCAGGGATACAGTGTTCCAGTCCAAACCTTAGAAATTGAAGTCGCCTCCAATAAGGTGTGCATTTCTAAGCTGCGATGCCCTTTGGACGGATATCTCAAACTTCAGGCTGGGCTCGTCAGATTTGTCTGGCCTGTAGTACAGTGGAACATCCCTTATAAGGCCTCCCATTATGACTCCCTCCCACATAAGACCTACTTTTCTGAGACATTGCCCTTCTTTGTATTAAAATTACCTCCCTTATAAGACCCCTCCCTTATAAGACCTCATTTTTGATGATTTTTTAAGGTCTTATAAGGGAGGTTCCACTGTATGCGCACAGGTAAAGTGTGCGACGACCTTTCAGTTTCACCTTGACCCCACCTCATATTTGGTCTTGCCTGTCTCTCCTGTACACTTTGTAGTTGTTGGGCAGGATTTCTGCTCAGGCAGTAGTGGGTTTCAGCCATGTCTCGGTTCCTAGGATGATGTCAGGTTTCAGACTGTCTCCCGCAGATGGCACGGTACCAATGTGCTGTAGAATTCTCACACAGTTCTTGGTACTCCACGGTGTCGATGCTCTGACATCTTCCATGGAACCACTGGCCGCACTGTTCACAGGCCACCCCCCTGTCCTCCCACTGTACTGGGTTGTCACATGTCCCGCATGTCCATGACTGGGAGTGAGATGAGGATGTAGTTTGATTAGCGAGGTCGTTTGGGCCAGGGCTTGGCTTTGGCGCAAAGGAGTTGGCTAGTAGCAGGCTACATAGGTATAAAAGCACTAGCCTCTGCCGATATGACCAAAGTCTGCCAAGTCTATGTCTCACTGAATGCTGAACAGCATCAGATAACCCAGTGACAGCTCCCCTTCCGTATGGGGTTCCCCAGGGCTCCGTGTTAGGTCCTTTCCTTTTCATTTTGTACACACAGCCATTGTCTCAGTTGATCGCGAACCACTCGGTGCCCCATGCTATGTTCGCTGATGACACTCAGTTACATGATTCCGCTCACCCTGAATGTCTCCCTCTTGTTACTGGCTTGGAAGCATGCATCTCGGATGTAAAATGTTGGATGACACAAAACAAACTGCAATTAAACGACAGAAAAACTGAAGCGCTTCTTATCAGTAGTAAGAGAACATCCGATTTTCCCACATTTATTTCTGTTGGACAGAACAACATTGCTTTTTCCCACTCTGTCCGAAATCTAGGTGTCATGTTTGATGAAAACCTCACACTAAGTGACCATGCAGGTTACAAAAGTCTGTCAGCGTGCGTACTTAGAACTTCGTAAGATCGGCCATATCCGTCATTACCTAACTTTACATGCTACTAAAACCCTAGTTTCTTCTCTTGTTCTTTCTCATCTAGATTATTGTAACATTCTCCTTGCAGGTCTTCAAAAAAAACACATTAAAAAACTGCAGAGGGTTCAAAATTGCGCAGCTAGACTTATTTACAAAACATCAAAACAATCCCATGTTACTCCTCTGCTCATTAAACTTCACTGGCTTCCTATCTCCCAAAGAATAGAGTACAAAATAGCTGTGACCTGCTATAACATTTTCTCTGACTGCTCCACGTTATCTTTCTGAACTGCTTCATCTGTACAAACCATCACGATCTCTTCGCTCCTCTTCTGACAGTCGCAATTTATAATTCCTAAATCTAGAACAAAACAATGGGGAGAACGATCGTTTTCCTTCCAAGGTCCTACTGTCTGGAACAGTCTTCCCTATTCAATCCGTCATGCTCCCACCATCTCAGAATTCAAATCCTCTTTAAAAACACATCTTTTCAGAAAAGCTTATCACAACTACCTTCTAGTGTAACTGAAATCCCTGAAAAGTATGCTCCTATTGGCGTTGGCCCCTTTAATATTTTTGTGTATGACTGGGCACCTTGCATGACTTGTGTATGTGTGTGTGTGTTCACGCCAGTGTGTGTGCGTCTGTGTGTGTGTGTGTGTGTGTAGTGTGTGTGTGAGTGTGTTGTTGTGTATGTGGGGAGGGAGGAGGGTTGTGGGGGGGTGGGGGGTGGGGGGGGGGGGGGGGGCAGGACGTGAGTGGTATGGGGGTGTGTGAGACGAGGGGTGAGGGGAATGAGGGACTACGTTTGTGTGTTTGATGTATTTGCGCGTATGCGCGTGCGCATGTATTAGGTGTTTATAGGCGTGGTTTTCTCTGTACAAATGGGAGGATGCGTAGACATTTGGTTATGTTTGTGTGTGCGTGTGCATGTGTCGATTTATGAATTGAGTGCTATGTAAATATTTTATGACGCTTATATGAAGTTTTTAGTACTACTTTTAACTTTTAACTATTTGTCACTGTAAACGCCTTGGGCTCCTGGTTTTATCAGGAGGTAAGTGCGTCATAAATTTTCATTATTATTATTATTATTACACCAATACAGGAACATGTTTAAAGCAAGAAACCAATTATTAATAACCCAAGAGTAGAAACATTATCTCCCTTGACTTTCATCAGTTTTTCATTTAATGTCTCTCACTCTCTGCCATCTTGTTTTACATTGTCCTTTGCCCGGCTACAACCGGCAAAGGAGTATTATAAGTTTATCACATTTTGTGTTTTTCTTAGGGTTTTTTTTCATTGACTGTCCGGGCTCTATCATGTAATTATTTTGTTTGCAAATGAATTTTCAAAAAGTACTAATTTTAAGTTAACACATGAAAAAATGGTATATCAGGAACTCAAGCTAAATGACAGACATAGAAACAGAAACCAAGAAAACAAATAGAAAAACACTGGTATTTTTCATCCCAACCAAAAGGCAGGACTGCTCTTGTGTAGATAGGACAGTTGACTCTTTTTAGCCTAGGTATCATCCCCATTAGTGGACATTTCTTTTTCGTTCTCATTTTCATAAACCAAGAAAAAGAACAGAAAAACAAACACTGGTATTGTTCATTCCATTCTTCTTATAAATTTAAGTTGAAAGGGGGGGGGAACTATTAAAAAAAAATGTCTGTAAGAGAAAGCATGACAAGGGTACAGCACTACATCATCACAGTACATGTCTCTGTTTCAGGTGTCTGGTGTGGGTGTCTTCAATACTGCCTGATCTGATCTGTTGCAACAACCACCCCTGGATCCGAGTCCTGAGCAACAAAAACACCTGGCAATTCCTTTCACTGAGTACCACATAGTACATCAACCTTGAGTCCTAGGTTTCATCATGTCTGAACTGACGTCCATGGATGACTGCATTCAAGGGCACAATCCCCCAGGTGACTGGGTCAGCAGTGGAAATCCTGTCAGGCCTGATTTCAGTGTCCTTACAGATGTGGTGTGGCTGATGGTGTTGGGCCTTCTGCCACTGCAGGACCGCTATCGCCTGTCCCAGACATGTTGGCGACTGCACCGCCTCTGCTTTGAGAAAATGAAAAGCGTCACCATTGCGATGAATCGCTGCGCAAACTGGTCTTGCAGGGTTCAATCTGTTACGACAAGCTATGGGCCTGGTTTACGTTTGGCACCTACAGAGTACCTGGAACCATGGCAGCAGAATGTTCTACAACAGTTTGGACACTGCATTGAGGAGCTGACGCTGGAAACATCAGGTTTAGCTCTTGAGGAGAAATCTTCAGCTTCTCTGCTGTCATTGTTGGGTCATGGTAAACTAAAACGGTTTGCTTTGGTTTTCAACCCAGGGCAAAAGTCAAACACCACTAGCCTTTTTCTCAATGAGTTCGAGAAACACAGGCCCAGTGTAAACAACATCATAAGAGCTGTGCATCATCAGATGCCTTATTGCAACATTAGCATCAACTATGTCCACACACGATCTTATCATTGGTTGTACAGTGAAGTTTGTACATCTGCATACTCCAACATCGCGTTTCAGCATTTGTGTACATTAAAAATGGATTGCCTCTTGGTAAATGTTAGAAGGCATTATCACAGATCCCTCCCTGTCTCGAACCTGATTCTAAGATTCTTCAATCTCCAGAATCTCTCTGTTGACCACTTTGTTGTCACTGACCAGCTTCTGGACACCCTTGCTAACATGTCCCGATGGAAGCAAGGACTACAGACCCTGACCATCAACTTCAATGTGACAGACAACGCACTTGAGGATGTGGATTCCAATGCCTGGAAAGGACTGCTGGATGCCTGTCAATACCTGCACGTGTCCTGTGCCATACACCATAACATTGACACAGAGGACGTTCGTCGAGTCATTAAACGGGAGACGAAACTGGGGTCTTTGGAACTGAACAAAGGTTCTTTTACCTTTCCAAAACAGTACATTATGCAGCTTATCTCAGACCACTGCAGCACACTTCAGAGATTAAAAATAGACTGGCTGAACTGTTCCATGAAAGCAAGGAAAGTTGTCAATTTGGGCTGCAAAGTGTGGGAAGTGCAAGACCTCCCAGTGGTGACAATAGTGGCTAAGTGCATTCATCTGGAGGATCTGAGCATCAACACTGATATGTGCTATGATGACATTCTCTGCCTGGTTGAACAGGACAGAGAATGGAAGAGTCTGGAGATTACGGCCCCTATCAAGGTAAAAAAGGAGATGTCAACGCATGATGCCACCAATGAAGAACTGAGACAACTAGAGGTCGTCGTGTCACGACGCCTTGGCTACCTCTGGCAGTTTCTACCCATTAGAGACCATGTTTCTTCAACTTTGGCTTTTCTAGCTAAAGAGACATTGTTCCAAAGTCCCTGGAATAAAGAACCATTGGATTTCATTCTATGTCTTGTGATAACACGTCTAGGAGACTTGCTAGCTCTATTTGCTGCTATCCGCCTGGTGTGCAGTCTATTTTTCTTTGTCATGACATAGTTTCTACTATTTACACTATTAGCACCCTCAATAATGTCACCATGAACCTGTCACTCCTGTTTCACTGATCCATTTCAATCGTCAGGTGCTTGCATGAACTGAGATTGTTGCAGCTTAGTCTGTATCATAAATCTACTGATGGCTGGGGACCACCTGCATGCACATTCAGTAGGGCCGCCAGTTTTTGTCGCCAGTGCCTCAATTGCGATTGGCATCTACAGGATTTGGGCTTTAGGATACCTGGAACCATGGCAGCAGTGTGCTCTGCAGCAGTTTGGACACGACATTAAGGAGCATACTGAGGAGGCCTCAACCTTAGCCCTGGCTTGAGGAGACATCTTCAGCCTCTCTGATGTCACTGTTGGGTCATGGTGAACTACAACAGTTGTGACTTTGTGTTCAACTCACCGTCTCCAGCCTTTTCATGGATGAGATTGGGAAACACATTCCCAGTGTGAACAACTTCATTAGGGCCTTGCATCATCAGTTGCTTTTCTGCTGCATCAGTACTGACTATGTCTACATACAACCCTACCATTGCTTGTACAGTGAAGTTTTCACATCTCCATACTCGAACGTCACATTCCAGCATTTGCAAAACGTTCAAAAGGGATTTTCTCATGGTACACGTTTGGGAAGTCTATGACAGGGTAACCCCTATGACAGATCACGCCCTATCTCTCACCTGATTCCAAGATTCTTTCATCTCTAGAATCTCTCTATTGACCGTTTTGTCACCACAGACCAGCTTCTAGTCACCCTGGCAGATGTGTCTCCATGGAACAGTCGACTGCACACCCTGTCTATCAACTTCAACATGACAGAAAATATAATGGATGTGGATTCTAATGCCTGGAAAGGATTGTTGGAAGCCTGCCCACACCTACAAGTGGCCTGTGCGATACACCATCATACTGATACAGCAAACATTGACCTTGCGATTAAACCTGAAGCTAAACTTGCTTCTATAGAACTCAACAAAGGTTCTTTCATGTTTCCCATACACAATTATCATGAAGCTTCTCTCAGATCACAGCAGCACCATTCGAAAATTGAAAATAGACTGGGGGAACTGTCCAACAAAACTAAGACAAGTCGTCCTTATCTTGGAGGCAGTGTATAGAAATGGCATGAGCTACCATTGGTGGAAAAAGTGGACAACTGTATCCACCTTGAGGATCTGTTTGTCAACATTGAAATCTGTCATGATAATGTTCTCTGTTTGGTCAAGATGGAAAGAATGTGGAAGAGCCTGGAGATTACGGCCCCTATCAAGGTCAGAGAGGAGAGGTCAACACGTGACCTCTGAGGTCATAGTGTCGCAACATCTTGGCTACCCATTGAAGACCATTTTGTCTGCTGCTTTGGCTCATCTAGACAAAGGGACATTCTTCTTAACACGTAATTTTATGTTTCTTGCTGTACTAGTGTATGCTATATTTGTAGTACTGCATTACATACCTACGGCGTACCGGTAATAGAAATTCTAAATTTTGCATGGTTGTAAAGAAAAACTTATGAAGAATGAGTCATGCTTCTTGATCGAAAATGTCTTCTGACTGCTGTAGAAAAAAAACAAAATCACAAATATTCATATCTTTTCTTCCCTTCTTATGTGGCGAAAAACAAAAGAATATGCTACTTCTAGCTTATGTATCTTTAAAAATATAATAAACCGAGGGACCTCAAACACGTAGCATTGAAGAATAAGTGTAGAAAATGTATCTTCCAAATCATAATTTTCTAGGTCTTCTAGTTTGCATTTGCATATAATAATTTGAAAATGACGAATCTTGTGATGTGCGGGAAACATTTTTTTTTACAAATTGTAAAGTCCCATCTAAAGAAAGTAGCACAGATAAGATCTTGGATGATTTTACATTTCATCAGTTTCTGTGTGTCTGCAAGGTTTCAGTGAAATAGCTTGAGTCTGAAGGAAATAGTGGGCTCTTATTTTTTCGTTCATTTTGGGCACTTTCTGCCAATGCGAAAATCTCAAAATTAGCCTCTTTTTTTTTTTTTTTAGCTTATGTACCTCAAAAGTATAAGAGGACTAAAAACATTCCAAAAAGTATATTTAGCATAGAGTGTCAATTTCAAATTTTACTTCTAAGCTTCTTAATTTTTCTTTAATGGTGTTTTGAAAATAGAAAATCTTGCGATTTAATAAAAACGTCAAAACATTTTAAAGACCTTGAAAATTCAGCCCCAAAACAGGTCCTAATAGGGGGGGGGGGGGGGGGGGGGGGTGGGGGGGGGGGGGGGGTGGGGGCAGTCTTAATAGGGAAGTGGACACTCAGTAGTCCAGATACAAAGGGTTGGGGAGGGAGTTAATTAAGATTAAAATTATAGCCCTGTCGACAACAAAGGCCATGTCAGGGCTGTCACCACGTTAAATCTTACCATGTATTAAAAAGGGGATAAAAACACAAGGTAAAAACAATCGGTGAAAATATTTTGGGTCACATCTTAGAGGGAGTCTTAATAGGCAATGCCAGATCTCATAATCAAAGGTGTCACACAGTAGAAAGGGTAGATGAATACAAGTATCTGGGAACAATCAGAGACAATAAGTTTACTTTTTGTTCTCATGTTGATCATGTTTCCAAGAAATGCCAAACAAGGATGTACTGCCTGAGAAAGCTGAGATCTTTCAATGTTAGCACAGATCTTCTCCAGAGCTTTTATCGTTGTTTTCTTGAATCTATTATAACATTTTCGTTCATGTGTTGGTACGGTGGCTTGAATGTAAAACCCAAGGGTGCTCTGAATAAGATTGTGAATGTTGGTAGCAAGATCGTGGGTAGAAAGCAAGACAACTTGTATTTGCTGTATGAAAAACGTGTAGTTCAAAAAGCCAGGGAGATCGCTAATGATCACAGTCACGTTCTATCACATTGCTATGAACTATTGCCATCTGATAGACGGTTCCGCACTATTCGTTGTAGAACCATTAGAAATTCAGCTAGTTTTGTCCCTAAGTCAGTCGAACTTCTCAACAAGATCTCTGCTAAGACCAAATAATGAGGAATTATATATAAGCTTAGGCCTAGAGGTATATCTGGTCAATCTGCACAGTAGTATGTGTGTGTCTATGTGTGTGCGTACGTGCGTGTGTGCGTACGTGCGTGCGTGTGTGTGTGTCTGTCAGTCCGTATGTCTCTATATCTGTGTGTGTATGTGTGTAAGAGAGAGAGAGAGAGAGAGAGAAGAGGGAGGCGCATGAAATGTTGGGAACGGGAAGGGACAAAAAATATGTGAAAGCTTGAGGTGACTTGGAGAGGGTGGGGGTTTGGGGTAGGGTGGGGGTCAACAAATGAGATTCTATCGACCCTAACTATGTTCAAATGTTTTTTGCGAAGCATGATTTGTCATTCATTTTTCCTTAGTTTTGTTTCCATTTTTCATGCATGCAAATGTGTTTCTTTGATTGTATTGTGCTTGTACGAGACCACGCTGTCATTTCACCTAACGTGATAATAAAGTATTTTTGACTTTGACTTGATAGGGAGGTTCCACTGTAGTAGTGGACTGGAACAGCCAGCTACTCAGACTTGGTTTGGTGTAACTACAGTGGAACCTCTTTCATAAGACCTCCCATCATAGAATCCCTCCCACATAAGACCTAGTTCTCTGACATTGCCCTTCTTTGTAAGTATTAAAATTACCTCCCTTATAAGACCTCATTTCGGATGATTTTGAAGTTCTTGTAAGGGAGATTCCACTGTATAAGCAAAGGTGAGATGATATGCTGTGATTACGTAAAAAGAAAAGAATGAAATCAATATGCTTGTTTGTAATAACTGGCTGTTCACTTCTCAGCCACCAGTTTCAATCTGGCTGATGTATCCTAGTTACATTTTTGTTCCTTTTTTAAACATTGTAGGGATTTCTGTGTTAACATTGTTGCTTTGTTCAACGGTTTTTCCCCCCTAGGATTTCATTTGTGTGGCCTTTTTATTTTCTTGGGATTCTGTAACATTTATTTTTCTTTACAAGGATTTAATATTTCAAAGGCAAAAGTTTGCTTTCTGTCATAAAATTTATGTGAACATTATTACTTGTTAAATTGTTTCAAGATGTCTCCGGTGGACCAAAAACAAATAACCTGTAAGTGTCATTGGAATATGGGTGGACTTGTTTCTTCTTTGTGGTTGCCTACACAGTTTGAGCCAACACATGTCCACTTTTCACATTAATGTATGTTTCTCTGACTTCATTCCTGCTCATTACCGAAAAGTACATTTCTGAAATATGTAAATGACAAAAAGAAATTTTCAACTGAAAGGTGTCGCTGAGCGGCAGACATGACTGTGGAATGTTTGTTTCCCCTGCCAACATTCTTTAATGGACTGGGTGAACAAGGACTACTACCAGTCAATTAATAAAGTATGCTCAAATGCTTTGTCAAGAGCATGCATGCATTATTAATTATTGACCTGAAATGAACATAAGATGAAATAAATTTGAATTGAAATACTGCATGACTTGCAGTGGAGCTACCCCACGCCTATTTTTTCAGATTTACACTGTTGTTAAGTAGTTTAAATCAGAATGGTAAATATGCTATGATGTTTATTTTACCACACGCTTATGACGCATCCTCTTTCTGAATACTTTAGAGATGAAAGCAATGGAAATGCAATAATAATCTGACAAAGAAGCAGGCAAGCAAAGAGAGAAAGACAAGGGGGGAGGGCATTGATGCATTAAAAAGTGAGTGTTTTGTTTGTACTTTTTTCTTTCTTTTCCATAAACTGCTTTGTCACTTGTGATTTGCAGTTCCTTATCAACATGAAATAATGTAGTAGTATAAGAATTGTTTATTTCAGGGGTGGGGGGTGAGAGAGAGGGGTCATTCTTAAAGTAGCATATCAGTCTGTGTATTCTTTTCTTCCTTTTTTTTTTTCTCTTAGAAGACTTTTTTTCTTTCTTTTTTGCAATGTGTGTGTGTGTGTGCATTCTCCGTGAATTGTTAATGTGCTTTTATCATATCATGCAACATGACTGTAAATATGGGAAACTGCTGTTTACGGTTCATTTAATAATGATCTTTTTCAGTTTTTGTGACTTTGCTACCAAATTAGATTATTTTTGTATCAATATCTTTTGTGTGTATGTATTTTCCCTTGAAATCGTGTAACATGTAAATATGGGAAACTGCAGTGGATTTCTTTTAGTGATGTTCTTTTTGTGACTTTGTTACTCGTCATAAATTTGGATGATTTGTTTTTAATTCAGATACTTTGTCATTTTCCGATATTGTCATTGTGAAGCGCATAGAGCATTTTCAAAGGATTATTGCTCTATATAAATAAAAGTAGTAGTAGTATTTCATTGTTGTTGGTGGTGGTGGGGTTGTTTTTCTCTGATTTTGTTGTGGGGGATTTCTTTTTGTCTTTATGATGCACTTTGGGTTTTTCTGGTAGTGCACTTGTGTGTGGTTGTGTTTTTTGTTTCATTCTTTCCTTTTCTTTCTTTTTTTCCTTCTATCTTTTGGTTCGTTTGGTTTTCCTGTAGATGCAATATTTGTTTTCAAAAGTTTCAGGACCACTTTCTTTCTTTTTTCCTTCTATCTTTTGGTTCGTTTGGTTTTCCTGTAGATGCAATATTTGTTTTCAAAAGTTTCAGGACCACTTTCTTTCTTTTTTCCTTCTATCTTTCGGTTCGTTTGGTTTTCCTGTAGATGCAATATTTGTTTTCAAAAGTTTCAGGACCACTTTCTTTCTTTTTTCCTTCTATCTTTCGGTTCGTTTGGTTTTCCTGTAGAAGCAATATTTGTTTTCAAAAGTTTCAGGACCACTTTCTTTCTTTTTTCCTTCTATCTTTCGGTTCGTTTGGTTTTCCTGTAGATGCAATATTTGTTTTCAAAAGTTTCAGGACCACTTTCTTTCTTTTTTCCTTCTATCTTTCGGTTCGTTTGGTTTTCCTGTAGATGCAATATTTGTTTTCAAAAGTTTCAGGACCACTTTCTTTCTTTTTTCCTTCTATCTTTTGGTTCGTTTGGTTTTCCTGTAGATGCAATATTTGTTTTCAAAAGTTTCAGGACCACTTTCTTTCTTTTTTCCTTCTATCTTTCGGTTCGTTTGGTTTTCCTGTAGATGCAATATTTGTTTTCAAAAGTTTCAGGACCACTTTCTTTCTTTCTTCCTTCTATCTTTCGGTTCGTTTGGTTTTCCTGTAGATGCAATATTTGTTTTCAAAAGTTTCAGGACCACTTTCTTGCTTTTTTCCTTCTATCTTTTGGTTCGTTTGGTTTTCCTGTAGATGTAATATTCGTTTTCAAACGTTTCAGGACCACTTTCTTTCTTTTTTTCAATACAAATGGCATCGTTTCTTCAGTTAATGATTGAAATTGAAAAGAACAGAACAAAATTAAATATTTTGTTAAATTATTTTTACCTAAATTAGACATCTCCAAAATATCAAATATTTTTGGGAGAGACGTCTTTTTTTAATTTTACATGCTTTCCTCTTATTGAGTCGAATGTCTTGAGAACCACTGAATAGAATCACTTAAAGTTTTGCATAAACTGAAGCTGACATATCCCATCGTGTGAACTGATGACACGTAAAATGTAAATGAGAAAGGTACTCAGATTTCTGATTTGTCCCTTTCTGATCACAGTTGCCATTATCGTTTTGAAGGTTTCACTTGGATTCTTTGTACAGTGGAACCTCCCTTATAAGATCCCCCATTATAAGACTCCCTCCCACATAAGACCTACTTCTCTGAGACATTGCCCTTCTTTGTCAGTATTAAAATTACCTCCCTTATAAGACCCCTCCCTTATAAGACCTGTTTTGGGATGATTTTTCAAGGTCTTATAAGGGAGGTTCCACTGTACTGACACTTGTTCAAGATTGTTAACCCCTTCACTGCTGAAGAATAAAATAAGAAACTTTGAAAACTTTCTTTTGATTAATAAAAAAAATATGTCAAAATGGTGTACAGATATACCTTTTCTGACTAATCTAAGGCAAAACCAGCATTCCAATGTTGTCATGACATCACCAATGAAATCACATTGCCTGTTGTTGTAGACAAGGAGCCTCTGCTTTGAGAAAATGAAAAGTGTCACCATTGCGATGAATCGCTGCGCAAACTGGCCTTGTTGTCTTTTGAGGTGCATTAAATATCTGCAGCCATGCAGGGTTCAATCTGTTACGACAAGCTATGGGCCTGGTTTACGTTTGGCACCTACAGAGTACCTGGAACCATGGCAGCAGAATGTTCTACAACAGTTTGGACACTGCATTGAGGAGCTGACGCTGGAAACATCAGGTTTAGCTCTTGAGGAGAAATCTTCAGCTTCTCTGCTGTCATTGTTGGGTCATGGTAAACTAAAACGGTTTGCTTTGGTTTTCAACCCAGGACAAGAGTCAAACACCACTAGCCTTTTTCTCAATGAGTTCGAGAAACACAGGCCCAGTGTAAACAACATCATAAGAGTTGTGCATCATCAGATGCCTTATTGCAACATTAGCATCAACTATGTCCACACACGATCTTATCATTGGTTGTACAGTGAAGTTTGTACATCTGCATACTCCAACATCGCGTTTCAGCATTTGTGTACATTAAAAATGGATTGCCTCTTGGTAAATGTTAGAAGGCATTATCACAGATCCCTCCCTGTCTCGAACCTGATTCTAAGATTCTTCAATCTCCAGAATCTCTCTGTTGACCACTTTGTTGTCACTGACCAGCTTCTGGACACCCTTGCTAACATGTCCCGATGGAAGCAAGGACTACAGACCCTGACCATCAACTTCAATGTGACAGACAACGCACTTGAGGATGTGGATTCCAATGCCTGGAAAGGACTGCTGGATGCCTGTCAATACCTGCACGTGTCCTGTGCCATACACCATAACATTGACACAGAGGACGTTCGTCGAGTCATTAAACGGGAGACGAAACTGGGGTCTTTGGAACTGAACAAAGGTTCTTTTACCTTTCCAAAACAGTACATTATGCAGCTTATCTCAGACCACTGCAGCACACTTCAGAGATTAAAAATAGACTGGCTGAACTGTTCAATGAAAGCAAGGAAAGTTGTCAATTTGGGCTGCAAAGTGTGGGAAGTGCATGACCTCCCAGTGGTGACAATAGTGGCTAAGTGCATTCATCTGGAGGATCTGAGCATCAACACTGATATGTGCTATGATGACATTCTCTGCCTGGTTGAACAGGACAGAGAATGGAAGAGTCTGGAGATTACGGCCCCTATCAAGGTAAAAAAAGGAGATGTAAACGCATGATGCCACCAATGAAGAACTGAGACAACTAGAGGTCGTCGTGTCACGACGCCTTGGCTACCTCTGGCAGTTTCTACCCATTAGAGACCATGTTTCTTCAACTTTGGCTTTTCTAGCTAAAGAGACATTGTTCCAAAGTCCCTGGAATATGGATTTCATTCTATGTCTTGTGATAACACGTCTAGGAGACTTGCTAGCTCTATTTGCTGCTATCCGCCTGGTGTGCAGTCTATTTTTCTTTGTCATGACATAGTTTCTACTATTTACACTATTAGCACCCTCAATAATGTCACCATGAACCTGTCACTCCTGTTTCACTGATCCATTTCAATCGTCAGGTACTTGCATGAACTGAGATTGTTGCAGCTTAGTCTGTATCATAAATCTACTGATGGCTGGGGACCACCTGCATGCACATTCAGTAGGGCCGCCAGTTTTTGTCGCCAGTGCCTTAATTGCGATTGGCATCTACAGGATTTGGGCTTTAGGATACCTGGAACCATGGCAGCAGTGTGCTCTGCAGCAGTTTGGACACGACATTAAGGAGCATACTGAGGAGGCCTCAACCTTAGCCCTGGCTTGAGGAGACATCTTCAGCCTCTCTGATGTCACTGTTGGGTCATGGTGAACTACAACAGTTGTGACTTTGTGTTCAACTCACCGTCTCCAGCCTTTTCATGGATGAGATTGGGAAACACATTCCCAGTGTGAACAACTTCGTTGGGGCCTTGCATCATCAGTTGCTTTTTTGCTGCATCAGTACTGACTATGTCTACATACAACCCTACCATTGCTTGTACAGTGAAGTTTTCACATCTCCATACTCAAACGTCGCATTCCAGCATTTGCCAAACGTTCAAAAGGGATTTTCTCATGGTACATGTTTGGGAAGTCTATGACAGGGTAACACCTATGACAGATCACGCCCTATCTCTCACCTGATTCCAAGATTCTTTAATCTCTAGAATCTCTCTACTGACCGTTTTGTCACCACAGACCAGCTTCTAGTCACCCTGGCAGATGTGTCTCCATGGAACAGTCGACTGCACACCCTGTCCATCAACTTCAACATGACAGAAAATATAATGGATGTGGATTCTAATGCCTGGAAAGGATTGTTGGAAGCCTGCCCACACCTACAAGTGGCTTGTGCGATACACCATCATACTGATACAGCAAACATTGACCTTGCGATTAAACCTGAAGCTAAACTTGCTTCTATAGAACTCAACAAAGGTTCTTTCATGTTTCCCATACACTATTATCATGAAGCTTCTCTCAGATCACAGCAGCACCCTTCGAAAATTGAAAATAGACTGGGGGAACTGTCCAACAAAACTAAGACAAGTCGTCCTTATCTTGGAGGCAGTGTATAGAAATGGCATGAGCTACCATTGGTGGAAAAAGTGGACAACTGTATCCACCTTGAAGATCTGTTTGTCAACATTGAAATCTATCATGATAATGTTATCTGTTTGGTCAAGATGGAAAGAATGTGGAAGAGCCTGGAGATTACGGCCCCTATCAAGGTCAGAGAGGAGAGGTCAACACGTGACCTCTGAGGTCATAGTGTCGCAACGTCTTGGCTACCCATTGAAGACCATTTTGTCTGCTGCTTTGGCTCGTCTAGACAAAGGGACATTCTTCTTAACACGTAATTTTATGTTTTTTGCTGTACTAGTGTATGTTATATTTGTAGTACTGCATTACATACCTACGGCGTACCGGTAATAGAAATTCTAAATTTTGCATGGTTGTAAAGAAAAACTTATGAAGAATGAGTCATGCTTCTTGATCGAAAATGTCTTCTGACTGCTGTAGAAAAAAACAAAATCACAAATATTCATCTCTTTTCTTCCCTTCTTATATGTGGCGAAAAACAAAAGAATATGCTACTTCTAGCTTATGTATCTTTAAAATATAATAAACCGAGGGACCTCAAACACGTAGCATTGAAGTATAAGTGTAGAAAATGTATCTTCCAAATCATAATTTTCTAGGTCTTCTAGTTCTTCTAATAATTTGAAAATGACGAATCTTGTGATGTGCGGGAAACATTTTTTTTCACAAATTGTAAAGTCCCATCTAAAGAAAGTAGCACAGATACACTAAAGATCTTGGATGATTTTACATTTCATCAGTTTCTGTGTGTCTGCGAGGTTTCAGTGAAATAGCTTGAGTCTGAAGGAAATAGTGGACTCTTATTTTTTCGTTCATTTTGGGCACTTTCTGCCAATGCGAAAATCTGAAATTTAGCTCTCTTTTTTTTTTGGCTTATGTACCTCAAAAGTATAAGAGGACTAAAAAAACATTCCAAAAAGTATATTTTGCATAGAGTGTCAATTTCAAATTTTACTTCTAAGCTTCTTAATTTTTCTTTAATGGTGTTTTGAAAATAGCAAATATTGCGATTTAATAAAAACATCAAAACATTTTAAAGACCTTCAAAATTCAGCCCCTAAACAGGTCCTAATAGGGGGGGCCAGTCTTAATAGGGAAGTGGACACTCAGTAGTCCAGATACAAAGGGTTGGGGAGGGAGTTAATTAAGATTAAAATTATAGCCCTGTCGACAACAAAGGCCATGTCAGGGCTGTCACCACGTTAAATCTTACCACGTATTAAAAAGGGGATAAAAACACAAGGTAAAAACAATCGGTGAAAATATTTTGGGTCACATCTTAGAGGGAGTCTTAATAGGCAATGCCAAATCTCATAATCAAAGGTGTGACAGTAGAAAGGGTAGATGAATACAAGTATCTGGGAACAATCATAGACAATAAGTTTACTTTTAGTTCTCATGTTGATCATGTTTCCAAGAAATGCCAAACAAGGATGTACTGCCTGAGAAAGCTGAGATCTTTCAATGTTAGCACAGATCTTCTCCAAAGATTTTATCGTTGTTTTCTTGAATCTATTATAACATTTTCGTTCATGTGTTGGTACGGTGGCTTGAATGTAAAACCCAAGGGTGCTCTGAATAAGATTGTGAATGTTGGTAGCAAGATCGTGGGTAGAAAGCAAGACAACTTGTATTTGCTGTATGAAAAACGTGTAGTTCAAAAAGCCAGGGAGATCGCTAATGATCACAGTCACGTTCTATCGCATTGCTAAGAACTATTGCCATCTGATAGACGGTTCCGCACTATTCGTTGTAGAACCATTAGAAATTCAGCTAGTTTTGTCCCTAAGTCAGTCGAACTTCTCAACAAGATCTCTGCTAAGACCAAATAATGAGGAATTATGTATTAGCTTAGGCCTAGAGGTATATCTGGTCAATCTGCACAGTAGTGTGTGTGTATGTGTGTGAACGTGTGTGCGTACGTGAGTGCGTGTGTGTGTGTCTGTCAGTCCGTATGTCTCTATGTCTGTGTGTGTATGTGTGTGTAAGAGAGAGAGAGAGAGAGAGAGGGAGGCGCATGAAATGTTGGGAACGGGAAGGGACAAAAAATATGTGAAAGCTTGAGGTGACTTGGAGAGGGTGGGGGTTTGGGGTAGGGTGGGGGTCAACAAATGAGATTCTATCGACCCTAACTATGTTCAAATGGTTTTTTTGCGAAGCATGATTTGTCATTCATTTTTCCTTAGTTTTGTTTCCATTTTTCATGCATGCAAATGTGTTTCTTTGATTGTATTGTGCTTGTACGAGACCACGCTGTCATTTCACCTAACGTGATAATAAAGTATTTTTGACTTTGACTTTGACTTAATAGGGAGGTTCCACTGTAGTAGTGGACTGAAATAGCAAGCTACTCAGACTTGTTTGGTGTAACTACAGTGGAACCTCTTTCATAAGACCTCCCATTATAGAATCCCTCCCACATAAGACCTACTTCTCTGAGACATTGCCCTTCTTTGTAAGTATTAAAATTACCTCCCTTATAAGACCTCATTTCGGATTATTTTGAAGGTCTTGTAAGGGAGGTTCCACTGTATAAGGAAAGGTGAGCTGATATGCTGTGATTACGTACAAAGAAAAGAATGAAATCAATATGCTTGTTTGTAATAACTGGCTGTTCACTTCTCAGCCACCAGTTTCAATCTGGCTGATGTATCCTAGTTACATTTTTTGTCCTTTTTTAAACATTGTAGGGATTTCTGTGTTAACATTGTTGCTTTGTTCAACTGTTTTTCCCCCCTTGGATTTCATTTGTGTGGCCTTTTTATTTTCTTGGGATTCTGTAACATTTATTTTTCTTTACAAGGATTTAATATTTCAAAGGCAAAAGTTTGCTTTCTGTCATAGAATTTCTGTGAACATTATTACTTGTTAAATTGTTTCAAGATGTCTCCGGTGGACCAAAAACAAATAACCTGTAAGTGTCATTGGAATATGGGTGGACTTGTTTCTTCTTTGTGGTTGCCTACACAGCTTGAGCCAACACATGTCCACTTTTCACATTAATGTATGTTTCTTTGACTTCATTCCTGCTCATTACCGAAAAGTACATTTCTGAAATATGTAAATGACAAAAAGAAATGTTCAACTGAAAGGTGTCGCTGAGCGGCAGACATGACTGTGGAATGTTTGTTTCCCCTGCCAACATTCTTTAATGGACTGGGTGAACAAGGACTACTACCAGTCAATTAATAAAGTATGCTCAAATGCTTTGTCAAGAGCATGCATGCATTAGTAATTATTGACCTGAAATGAACATAAGTTGAAATAAATTTGAATTGAAATACTGCATGACTTGCAGTGGAGCTACCCCACGCCTATTTTTTCAGATTTACACTGTTGTTAAGTAGTTTAAATCAGAATGGTAAATATGCTATGATGTTTATTTTACCATACGCTTATGACGCATCCTCTTTCTGAATACTTTAGAGATGAAAGCAATGGAAATGCAATAATAATCTGACAAAGAAGCAGGCAAGCAAAGAGAGACAGACAAGGGGGGGGGGGGCATTGATGCATTAAAAAGTGAGTGTTTTGTTTGTACTTTTTTTTTCTTTTCCATAAACTGCTTTGTCACTTGTGATTTGCAGTTCCTTATCAACATGAAATAATGTAGTAGTATAAGAATTGTTTATTTCAGGGGTGGGGGGTGAGAGAGAGGGGTCATTCTTAAAGTAGCATATAAGTCTGTGTATTCTTTTCTTCCTTTTGTTTTCTCTTAGAAGACTTTTTTTTCTTTCTTTTTTGCAATGTGTGTGTGTGTGTGTGCATTCTCCGTGAATTGTTAATGTGCTTTTATCATATCATGCAACATGACTGTAAATATGGGAAACTGCTGTTTACGGTTCATTTAATAATGATCTTTTTCAGTTTTTGTGACTTTGCTACCAAATTAGATTATTTTTGTATCAATATCTTTTGTGTGTATGTATTTTCCCTTGAAATCGTGTAACATGTAAATATGGGAAACTGCAGTGGATTTCTTTTAGTGATGTTCTTTTTGTGACTTTGTTACTCGTCATAAATTTGGATGATTTGTTTTTAATTCAGATACTTTGTCATTTTCCGATATTGTCATTGTGAAGCGCATAGAGCATTTTCAAAGGATTATTGCTCTATATAAATAAAAGTAGTAGTAGTATTTCATTGTTGTTGGTGGTGGTGGGGTTGTTTTTCTCTGATTTTGTTGTGGGGGATTTCTTTTTGTCTTTATGATGCACTTTGGGGTTTTCTGGTAGTGCACTTGTGTGTGGTTGTGTTTTTTGTTTCATTCTTTCCTTTTCTTTCTTTTTTTCCTTCTATCTTTTGGTTCGTTTGGTTTTCCTGTAGATGCAATATTTGTTTTCAAAAGTTTCAGGACCACTTTCTTTCTTTTTTCCTTCTATCTTTTGGTTCGTTTGGTTTTCCTGTAGATGCAATATTTGTTTTCAAAAGTTTCAGGACCACTTTCTTTCTTTTTTCCTTCTATCTTTCGGTTCGTTTGGTTTTCCTGTAGATGCAATATTTGTTTTCAAAAGTTTCAGGACCACTTTCTTTCTTTTTTCCTTCTATCTTTCGGTTCGTTTGGTTTTCCTGTAGATGCAATATTTGTTTTCAAAAGTTTCAGGACCACTTTCTTTTTTTTTCCTTCTATCTTTCGGTTCGTTTGGTTTTCCTGTAGATGCAATATTTGTTTTCAAAAGTTTCAGGACCACTTTCTTTCTTTTTTCCTTCTATCTTTCGGTTCGTTTGGTTTTCCTGTAGATGCAATATTTGTTTTCAAAAGTTTCAGGACCACTTTCTTTCTTTTTTCCTTCTATCTTTTGGTTCGTTTGGTTTTCCTGTAGATGCAATATTTGTTTTCAAAAGTTTCAGGACCACTTTCTTTCTTTTTTCCTTCTATCTTTCGGTTCGTTTGGTTTTCCTGTAGATGTAATATTCGTTTTCAAACGCTTCAGGACCACTTTCTTTCTTTTTTTCAATACAAATGGCATCGTTTCTTCAGTTAATGATTGAAATTGAAAAGAACAGAACAAAATTAAATATTTTGTTAAATTATTTTTACCTAAATTAGACATCTCCAAAATATCAAATATTTTTGGGAGAGACGTCTTTTTTTAATTTTACATGCTTTCCTCTTATTGAGTCGAATGTCTTGAGAACCACTGAATAGAATCACTTAAAGTTTTGCATAAACTGAAGCTGACATATCCCATCGTGTGAACTGATGACACGTAAAATGTAAATGAGAAAGGTACTCAGATTTCTGATTTGTCCCTTTCTGATCACAGTTGCCATTATCGTTTTGAAGGTTTCACTTGGATTCTTTGTACAGTGGAACCTCCCTTATAAGATACCCCATTATAAGACTCCCTCCCACATAAGACCTACTTCTCTGAGACATTGCCCTTCTTTGTCAGTATTAAAATTACCTCCCTTATAAGACCCCTCCCTTATAAGACCTCATTTTTTAGGGATGATTTTTTAAGGTCAAGGTCTTATAAGGGAGGTTCCACTGTACTGACACTTGTTCAAGATTGTTAACCCCTTCACTGCTGAAGAATAAAATAAGAAACTTTGAAAACTTTCTTTTGATTAATAAAAAAAATATGTCAAAATGGTGTACAGATATACCTTTTCTGACTAATCTAAGGCAAAACCAGCATTCCAATGTTGTCATGACATCACCAATGAAATCACATTGCCTGTTGTTGTAGACAAGGAGCCTCTGCTTTGAGAAAATGAAAAGCGTCACCATTGCGATGAATCGCTGCGCAAACTGGCCTTGTTGTCTTTTGAGGTGCATTAAATATCTGCAGCCATGCAGGGTTCAATCTGTTACGACAAGCTATGGGCCTGGTTTACGTTTGGCACCTACAGAGTACCTGGAACCATGGCAGCAGAATGTTCTACAACAGTTTGGACACTGCATTGAGGAGCTGACGCTGGAA
This sequence comes from Phymorhynchus buccinoides, assembly GCA_017654935.2. NCBI lineage: Eukaryota > Metazoa > Mollusca > Gastropoda > Neogastropoda > Raphitomidae > Phymorhynchus > Phymorhynchus buccinoides. The sequence continues at coordinate 51,415,235 of CM065690.1, forward strand.
ACATCAGGTTTAGCTCTTGAGGAGAAATCTTCAGCTTCTCTGCTGTCATTGTTGGGTCATGGTAAACTAAAACGGTTTGCTTTGGTTTTCAACCCAGGACAAGAGTCAAACACCACTAGCCTTTTTCTCAATGAGTTCGAGAAACACAGGCCCAGTGTAAACAACATCATAAGAGTTGTGCATCATCAGATGCCTTATTGCAACATTAGCATCAACTATGTCCACACACGATCTTATCATTGGTTGTACAGTGAAGTTTGTACATCTGCATACTCCAACATCGCGTTTCAGCATTTGTGTACATTAAAAATGGATTGCCTCTTGGTAAATGTTAGAAGGCATTATCACAGATCCCTCCCTGTCTCGAACCTGATTCTAAGATTCTTCAATCTCCAGAATCTCTCTGTTGACCACTTTGTTGTCACTGACCAGCTTCTGGACACCCTTGCTAACATGTCCCGATGGAAGCAAGGACTACAGACCCTGACCATCAACTTCAATGTGACAGACAACGCACTTGAGGATGTGGATTCCAATGCCTGGAAAGGACTGCTGGATGCCTGTCAATACCTGCACGTGTCCTGTGCCATACACCATAACATTGACACAGAGGACGTTCGTCGAGTCATTAAACGGGAGACGAAACTGGGGTCTTTGGAACTGAACAAAGGTTCTTTTACCTTTCCAAAACAGTACATTATGCAGCTTATCTCAGACCACTGCAGCACCCTTCAGAGATTAAAAATAGACTGGCTGAACTGTTCAATGAAAGCAAGGAAAGTTGTCAATTTGGGCTGCAAAGTGTGGGAAGTGCATGACCTCCCAGTGGTGACAATAGTGGCTAAGTGCATTCATCTGGAGGATCTGAGCATCAACACTGATATGTGCTATGATGACATTCTCTGCCTGGTTGAACAGGACAGAGAATGGAAGAGTCTGGAGATTACGGCCCCTATCAAGGTAAAAAAAGGAGATGTCAACGCATGATGCCACCAATGAAGAACTGAGACAACTAGAGGTCGTCGTGTAACGACGCCTTGGCTACCTCTGGCAGTTTCTACCCATTAGAGACCATGTTTCTTCAACTTTGGCTTTTCTAGCTAAAGAGACATTGTTCCAAAGTCCCTGGAATATGGATTTCATTCTATGTCTTGTGATAACACGTCTAGGAGACTTGCTAGCTCTATTTGCTGCTATCCGCCTGGTGTGCAGTCTATTTTTCTTTGTCATGACATAGTTTCTACTATTTACACTATTAGCACCCTCAATAATGTCACCATGAACCTGTCACTCCTGTTTCACTGATCCATTTCAATCGTCAGGTACTTGCATGAACTGAGATTGTTGCAGCTTAGTCTGTATCATAAATCTACTGATGGCTGGGGACCACCTGCATGCACATTCAGTAGGGCCGCCAGTTTTTGTCGCCAGTGCCTTAATTGCGATTGGCATCTACAGGATTTGGGCTTTAGGATACCTGGAACCATGGCAGCAGTGTGCTCTGCAGCAGTTTGGACACGACATTAAGGAGCATACTGAGGAGGCCTCAACCTTAGCCCTGGCTTGAGGAGACATCTTCAGCCTCTCTGATGTCACTGTTGGGTCATGGTGAACTACAACAGTTGTGACTTTGTGTTCAACTCACCGTCTCCAGCCTTTTCATGGATGAGATTGGGAAACACATTCCCAGTGTGAACAACTTCGTTGGGGCCTTGCATCATCAGTTGCTTTTTTGCTGCATCAGTACTGACTATGTCTACATACAACCCTACCATTGCTTGTACAGTGAAGTTTTCACATCTCCATACTCAAACGTCGCATTCCAGCATTTGCCAAACGTTCAAAAGGGATTTTCTCATGGTACATGTTTGGGAAGTCTATGACAGGGTAACACCTATGACAGATCACGCCCTATCTCTCACCTGATTCCAAGATTCTTTAATCTCTAGAATCTCTCTACTGACCGTTTTGTCACCACAGACCAGCTTCTAGTCACCCTGGCAGATGTGTCTCCATGGAACAGTCGACTGCACACCCTGTCCATCAACTTCAACATGACAGAAAATATAATGGATGTGGATTCTAATGCCTGGAAAGGATTGTTGGAAGCCTGCCCACACCTACAAGTGGCTTGTGCGATACACCATCATACTGATACAGCAAACATTGACCTTGCGATTAAACCTGAAGCTAAACTTGCTTCTATAGAACTCAACAAAGGTTCTTTCATGTTTCCCATACACTATTATCATGAAGCTTCTCTCAGATCACAGCAGCACCCTTCGAAAATTGAAAATAGACTGGGGGAACTGTCCAACAAAACTAAGACAAGTCGTCCTTATCTTGGAGGTAGTGTATAGAAATGGCATGAGCTACCATTGGTGGAAAAAGTGAACAACTGTATCCACCTTGAAGATCTGTTTGTCAACATTGAAATCTATCATGATAATGTTATCTGTTTGGTCAAGATGGAAAGAATGTGGAAGAGCCTGGAGATTACGGCCCCTATCAAGGTCAGAGAGGAGAGGTCAACACGTGACCTCTGAGGTCATAGTGTCGCAACATCTTGGCTACCCATTGAAGACCATTTTGTCTGCTGCTTTGGCTCGTCTACACAAAGGGACATTCTTCTTAACACGTAATTTTATGTTTTTTGCTGTACTAGTGTATGTTATATTTGTAGTACTGCTTTACATACCTACGGCGTACCGGTAATAGAAATTCTAAATTTTGCATGGTTGTAAAGAAAAACTTATGAAGAATGAGTCATGCTTCTTGATCGAAAATGTCTTCTGACTGCTGTAGAAAAAAACAAAATCACAAATATTCATCTCTTTTCTTCCCTTCTTATATGTGGCGAAAAACAAAAGAATATGCTACTTCTAGCTTATGTATCTTTAAAATATAATAAACCGAGGGACCTCAAACACGTAGCATTGAAGTATAAGTGTAGAAAATGTATCTTCCAAATCATAATTTTCTAGGTCTTCTAGTTTGCATTTGTATATAATAATTTAAAAATGACGATTCTTGTGATGTGCAGGAAACATTTTTTTTCACAAATTGTAAAGTCCCATCTAAAGAAAGTAGCACAGATACACTAAAGATCTTGGATGATTTTACATTTCATCAGTTTCTGTGTGTCTGCGAGGTTTCAGTGAAATAGCTTGAGTCTGAAGGAAATAGTGGACTCTTATTTTTTCGTTCATTTTGGGCACTTTCTGCCAATGCGAAAATCTGAAAATTAGGTCTCTTTTTTTTTTGGCTTATGTACCTCAAAAGTATAAGAGGACTAAAAAAACATTCCAAAAAGTATATTTTGCATAGAGTGTCAATTTCAAATTTTACTTCTAAGCTTCTTAATTTTTCTTTAATGGTGTTTTGAAAATAGCAAATATTGCGATTTAATAAAAACGTCAAAACATTTTAAAGACCTTCAAAATTCAGCCCCAAAACAGGTCCTAATAGGGGGGGGGGGGGGAGGCAGTCTTAATAGGGAAGTGGACACTCAGTAGTCCAGATACAAAGGGTTGGGGAGGGAGTTAATTAAGATTAAAATTATAGCCCTGTCGACAACAAAGGCCATGTCAGGGCTGTCACCACGTTAAATCTTACCACGTTTTAAAAAGGGATAAAAACACAAGGTAAAAACAATCGGTGAAAATATTTTGGGTCACATCTTAGAGGGAGTCTTAATAGGGAGGTTCCACTGTAGTAGTGGACTGGAAATAGCCAGCTACTCAGACTTGGTTTGGTGTAACTACAGTGGAACCTCTTTCATAAGACCTCCCATCATAGAATCCCTCCCACATAAGACCTAGTTCTCTGAGACATTGCCCTTCTTTGTAAGTATTAAACTTACCTCCCTTATAAGACCTCATTTCGGATGATTTTGAAGTTCTTGTAAGGGAGGTTCCACTGTATAAGCAAAGGTGAGCTGATATGCTGTGATTACGTACAAAGAAAAGAATGAAATCAATATGCTTGTTTGTAATAACTGGCTGTTCACTTCTCAGCCACCAGTTTCAATCTGGCTGATGTATCCTAGTTACATTTTTGTTCCTTTTTTAAACATTGTAGGGATTTCTGTGTTAACATTGTTGCTTTGTTCAACGGTTTTTCCCCCCTAGGATTTCATTTGTGTGGCCTTTTTATTTTCTTGGGATTCTGTAACATTTATTTTTCTTTACAAGGATTTAATATTTCAAAGGCAAAAGTTTGCTTTCTGTCATAGAATTTCTGTGAACATTATTACTTGTTAAATTGTTTCAAGATGTCTCCGGTGGACCAAAAACAAATAACCTGTAAGCGTCATTGGAATATGGGTGGACTTGTTTCTTCTTTGTGGTTGCCTACACAGCTTGAGCCAACACATGTCCACTTTTCACATTAATGTATGTTTCTCTGACTTCATTCCTGCTCATTACCGAAAAGTACATTTCTGAAATATGTAAATGACAAAAAGAAATGTTCAACTGAAAGGTGTCGCTGAGCGGCAGACATGACTGTGGAATGTTTGTTTCCCCTGCCAACATTCTTTAATGGACTGGGTGAACAAGGACTACTACCAGTCAATTAATAAAGTATGCTCAAATGCTTTGTCAAGAGCATGCATGCATTAGTAATTATTGACCTGAAATGAACATAAGTTGAAATAAATTTGAATTGAAATATTGCATGACTTGCAGTGGAGCTACCCCACGCCTATTTTTTCAGATTTACACTGTTGTTAAGTAGTTTAAATCAGAATGGTAAATATGCTATGATGTTTATTTTACCACACGCTTATGACGCATCCTCTTTCTGAATACTTTAGAGATGAAAGCAATGGAAATGCAATAATAATCTGACAAAGAAGCAGGCAAGCAAAGAGAGACAGACAAGGGGGGGGGGGGCATTGATGCATTAAAAAGTGAGTGTTTTGTTTGTACTTTTTTTTTCTTTTCCATAAACTGCTTTGTCACTTGTGATTTGCAGTTCCTTATCAACATGAAATAATGTAGTAGTATAAGAATTGTTTATTTCAGGGGTGGGGGGTGAGAGAGAGGGGTCATTCTTAAAGTAGCATATCAGTCTGTGTATTCTTTTCTTCCTTTTTTTTCTCTCTTAGAAGACTGTTTTTCTTCCTTTTTTGCAATGTGTGTGTGTGTGTGCATTCTCCGTGAATTTTTAATGTGCTTCTATCATATCATGTAACATGACTGTAAATATGGGAAACTGCTGTGTACGGTTCATTTAATAATGATCTTTTTCAGTGTTTGTGACTTTGCTACCAAATTAGATTATTTTTGTAACAATATCTTTTGTGTGTATGTATTTTCCCTTGAAATCGTGTAACATGTAAATATGAGTAACTGCAGAGTGGATTTCTTTTAGTGATGTTCTTTTTGTGACTTTGTTACTCGTCATAAATTTGGATGATTTGTTTTTAATTCAGATACTTTATGTCATTTTCCGATCTTGTCATTGTGAAGCGCATAGAGCATTTTCAAAGGATTATTGCTCTAAATAAATAAAAGTAGTAGTAGTATTTCATTGTTGTTGGTGGTGGTGGGGTTGTTTTTCTCTGATTTTGTTGTGGGGGATTTCTTTTTGTCTTTATGATGCACTTTGGTTTTTTCTGGTAGTGCACTTGTGTGTGGTTGTGTTTTTTGCTTCATTCTTTCTTTCTTTTTTTCCTTCTATCTTTCGGTTCGTTTGGTTTTCCTGTAGATGTAATATTCGTTTTCAAAAGTTTCAGGACCACTTTCTTTTTTCCTTCTATCTTTTGGTTCGTTTGGTTTTCCTGTAGATGTAATATTCATTTTCAAAAGTTTCAGGACCACTTTCTTTTTTTCCTTCTATCTTTCGGTTCGTTTGGTTTTCCTGTAGATGTAATATTCGTTTTCAAAAGTTTCAGGACCACTTTCTTTTTTCCTATCTTTTGGTTCGTTTGGTTTTCCTGTAGATGTAATATTTGTTTTCAAAAGTTTCAGGACCACTTTCTTTCTTTTTTTCAATACAAATGGCATCGTTTCTTCAGTTAATGCTTCAAATTGCATGAAATTGAAAAGAACAGAACAAAATTAAATATTTTCTTAAATTATTTTTACCTAAATTAGACATCTCCAAAATATCAAATATTTTTTGGAGAGCCATCTTTTTTAAATTTTACATGCTTTCCTCTTATTGAGTCGAATGTCTTGAGAACCACTGAATAGAATCACTTAAAGTTTTGCATAAACTGAAGCTGACATATCCCATCGTGTGAACTGACGATACGTAAAATGTAAATGAGAAAGGTACTCAGATTTCTGATTTGTCCCTTTCCAATCACAGTTGCCATTATCGTTTTGAAGGTTTCACTTGGATTCTTTGTACAGTGGAACCTCCCTTATAAGACCTCCCATTATAAGACTCCCTCCCACATAAGACCTACTTCTCTGAGACATTGCCCTTCTTTGTCAGTATTAAAATTACCTCCCTTATAAGACCCCTCCCTTTTTTTGGATGATTTTTCAAGGTCTTATAAGGGAGGTTCCACTGTACTGACACTTGTTCAAGATTGTTAACCCCTTCACTGCTGAAGAAAAAAATGAGAAACTTTGAAAACTTTCTTTTGATTAATAAAAAATATGTCAAAATGGTGTACAAATATACCTCTTCTGACTAATCTAAGGCAAAACCAGCATTCCAATGTTGTCATGACATCACCAATGAAATGACATTGCCTGTTGTTGTAGACAAGGAGCTGGCAGGGAAGACCTGTCTCTACCAGTCAGTCAGTGGTGAACTGGAGTAAGGACTCTTAGGAGTTACAAGACAGTCTTCCTGGCGCAAGTGTAATTCACCTCTTTTCAATCCACTTCTTGCTTGCTATTCTTTCTTTGTACGTTTGAGCATCTAAGTATTTAGTGAGTAAAGGGAAAAATCATTTTGCAGCTTAGTTTTTTTGTGAGCAACTGTGAATCTCACAACCGGGAAACATTGTCCTAAGCCTTGGTGCTGCAGCCTAAAGCATTAGTTGGCCTTTTACGATCCTCCCCAACACCAATTGTTCTAAAGGGGCCGACTCACACATCTTATTTCAGTCATATGACTATCCAACTGTGATGATGTCTGCGGAGCATGATGATTCTGATGAAATCCTACTGTATAGTTTCAAAACTATAAATGAATCGGATGAAATCCTACTATGTTTGTTCATAATAATTACACAGACAGCAATACACAAATAATAATGATAAAAGTGTCTGATCAACGCACATATTTCATCAGGTTCGTGTACGGGGAACTACAGATACAGTGAACGAAAAACTAGTAGGATTTCATCAGATTCATTTCAGACAGTTCTAAGTTCTTCATGAGTATTGTGTCTCACAAATGCCACAGTAGGGCAGTGGGATTGCAGCTGCGCGTGCGAGTGTCCTCACGTCTCAAAGCTTCGATTGCAGATAGCTGGCTGGGCAGGGTATCTTCACTGAACAAATTCCAGCAAAGCTTTCCAGAATAACCGTTGCCTCCTCTGCTCTCTGTCTGGAGGCATTTGTCCGGCCCAATTACTAAAACTGAATTTTAAACTGTGAAAAAGTATGTGTGTGTGTGTACAGGTGAACTAGGTGAATCTTTTGTCACATTTCTGTACTTAATTAGATTTGATGTTTTGCATAGTGTGTGTGTCTGCTCGCACATATGCATGCGCTTTTTAATGAGCATGTGTGAAAGTGTGTGTCTATTTATAAAACAGTGGTTCCCTTGCAATTTTTATCTCTGCTGTAAATGTCTAAAAATAAAATGTATTGAATATTTGTTGTTTGTAATACATGTACAACATAGACAAAAAAATGCATTGAATCTGCAATAAGTTCATTTGTGTGAGCTTACAAGAGACCAAGAAAAAAAGTTGAACTTGTGTGGATTAGTATACAAAAAAGATGCTTCAAGCTTGATTAAACAGTGTATTGTATTTGATCAAGTAGCTTGCTTCGACTTTTCTCAAGTTCAATGACAGAGAGAGTGTGCATGTTGGAGATAGAGAGATGTAGACCATCTCACTTCAGCTTCCAGCGTTCATCAAATTTGTCTTT
>CM065690.1:51423800-51465168 GCA_017654935.2 Phymorhynchus buccinoides
GACGGGAGCAACTTGACCATATCTGCAGTAACGCCGATGCCCATGGAGACGAGTGGGAGTTTTGGGCCTGTGCTACCACCGTTGTCTACTTTAAGATCACATCCGCCTGCAGAATGGCTCGACTTGTCTGGCGTGTCTACCAGCCCGATCCGCTACGACATCGACTCCCCGTTAAGAGCAGGGTCACACACAGTGGTCCTGAACGACAGCGCTTAGGAGGAGAAAATCATCTACTACAAGAGCACCTGACGCCACGCCAACGACAATTTCATCAGTATGCTCGCATCTATGCAACAAAAAGTCACGATGCTAACATCAGGCATCACGCATAAGTTCCAAGACTCGGATCCCGTCCGAGATGTTCCCCGCACCAACAGCGTTATCCTGTGATTCCAGGATGCGCAAACGTATTCCGAGTCATCAAAGACGTCATGAACTACAATTTCACGTTCCACAGTCTCCATCATCATCATCATCATTTCAACGGAGAAGAACGTCAGAAGGATCCCCACGATCAATTGTACGATAGTTCTCACTCGTCTACCAAAACTAGTCATGTTCTGCTTGGCGCTCACCAAGGCGAAAGCATACTTTTTCAAAAAACACGAAAAGGAGGGAAAAACTACACTGTCCGCAGGCAAAAGAAAGCCCGCAGCTAGGAGAGTCGCTGGCTTGTTTCTCTCTCTCTCTCTCCCACTCACAAGCTGACTACCCGATTCCTGGGATCGGCTCTTTTATAGCCCAGTTGTGCCTTTAACCAATGATGTGTATATGTCACTGGCTTGTTTCTTCTCTTCCTCTCTCTCTCTCTCTCGCTCCACAACTGACTACCCGATTCCTGGGATCGGCTCTTTTATAGCCCAGTTGTGCCTTTAAACAATGATGTGTATATGTTGTTTCTTTCTGTGCCTATGTATAGCCACCTGCTTTCAAATGGTAATGTAGCTGACAGTGAGTTATCCTGCACAGACACACACACACACAACACCACACACACAACACACACACACACAATGACACACACACACACATGACACATGCACAATGACACACACACACACATATACACAATGACACACACACACGCACACGCACACACACACACACACTCACACAGAACATACATACAAACACGACACCTACACACACACACACACAATGACACACACACACACACACATGACAAACACACACACACACACACACACACAACACACACACACACACACTACATATATATATACACTTGACTGCTGACTGATATTACCATAAAGAGAACTTCAGTTTTGTGAGACGTACAAAAGTGAAAACTGTGTGAAGATTTGTTTCTGTAAACAGGTATGTGTACATGCATGCACATTCTCTCTGTGTTAATGTGTGTGTGTGTGTGTGTGTGTGTGTGTGTAATGTGTGTGTGTGTGTGTGTGTGTGAGAGACGAGGGAGAGAGAGAGAGAGAGAGAGAGAGAGACAGAGAGAGAGATGAGAGACGAGAGAGAGAGAGAGAGAGCAAGAGCAGGATAGGCCTTGCCTGGATACTTCAAAATAAAGGCCCATGGTTCACTTTCCCCCTACCCCCCTCCTTTACCCCTCTCCACCCCCTCTTCTCTCTAGCGACCCCCACCCCACCCCCACCCACCCCACCAGAGAGATGAGAGAGAGAGGTATATGTGTACATGCATGCACATTCTCTCTGGTTGTTATGGTGGTGTGTGTGTGTGTGTGTGTGTGTGTGTGTGTGTGTGATGAGAAGAGAAGAGAGAGAGAGATGAAAGAGAGAGAAAGAGAGAGATAGAGAGAGAGAGAGAGAGAGAGAGAGAGAGGAGAGAGAGAGAGAGAGAGAGAGAGAGAGAGAGAGAGAGAGAGAGAGAGAGCAAGAGCAGGATAGGCCTTGCCTGGATACTTCAAAATAAAGGCTCATGGTTCACTTTCCCCACCTCACCTACCCCCCTCCACACCCCCATCTTCTCTCTACACCCCACCCCCACACCCACCCCGGGGGGAGAGAGAGAGAGAGAGATAGAGAGAGAGAGAGAAGAGAGAGAGAGAGAGAGAGAGAGAGAGAGACCGAGAGAGAGAGAGAGAAGAGAGCACCGTTCACCACTGACACCTTTTCACGATCTAAGGGAAGCAATCTCTTTTTGAACACAAGTTATCCCGCCCGGCTTACTTCCCTTGCGTAATATTACCGCATCCACCAACAACAGTTCGATGATTGTAACGCTAAGATTACACACGTTTAAACATTTTTAATCAAGGACCTCCTATTTATAATTATCTACACAAAATGGCCCTCATAACAAACTCAGGCAAGATTATTTTCGCAAGAACCTAAATTTATAAGCCAAGTTAGTTTCCTCCAGTTCCTGTTCAGTTCCTTCCTGTCACAGGAAGAGAGACCTCATCACTTGCCAGCCGGTTTTCTTCAAGTTGAGAAGCCAATAAGCAGTTCCTCAAAAAGAAAATCCATTCAAATCGAAGCTTGCTGTCCGCTCATCGTCTAGACGTGAGAGAAAACTTTTTGGCTGAGACAACTTCTGTTACTGTACGGTACGTATATTTTTTTTATTTAGTGTTGTGCGAAGGCTTTGTTAATATTCCCTTTTCTCCCCAGTGAAGACCACGTGTTTCTGAGCTCAGCCATCGTCACCAGCAGTATTGGATGGAAGTTCAGTTTAACGTCGCGTATCGGCTTTCGCCATGTACGACGGGCTGAACAAACCAACCAGGGTATAAAACAAAAATGTATGTTCCTGAATCACTGTCTTAGCCAAAAGGCCGAGAAGCGATCAGAATCTTATGACAGCAGTGTTCAAGTTTTCTGTCCTCTTATTCACGCATGGCTAAAATTTATTCATGTACATTCTTTTCTTCATAAAAAAAATTTCAGTAAATAATAATTTAGGTATACGATGTATCAATACCAGGGTCGAGTTTCTCTAGATAAAGGACGAGCGAAAACGGGCGAAAACATAAGAGACTGAATCTGATTCAAAGGGATTACGCTGATCTTGGGTCATTACGTCAATTTTAACACCATGGGCAGCATCTAAGGAACCTTTCTGCCAAGTTTCATTAAGATTTAATATAGTATGGTACAATTGTGAGAAGTGGAAAAAAAAGTTCAGTCGGCTAGCGGAAGCTGGTTTATTATAAAAAAAATGCAGATCGGAAATTACATCTACGTAACGTTAGCCCTTGTGAAACGGTTCCCCTAATATGCCGTCTGGAGCGCCCGTATGCGTCCAGAGTTGTCCTAGTGCCTTCTGGATGTCGATTATTTTATGACAGTTGTTCGGTTTTGTAATGTCACTTGTCAGTCTTTCAGTGCTTTTGGTTTTTTTGTTCATAGCTTTGTTTTTATGCTCGCTCTCTCTCTCTCTCTCTCTCTCTCTCTCTCTCTCTGAGTCTCTCTCAAGGACAGATTGGAAGAATAGGTGTTACCTAAAATCTATATCCTTGGTGAAATAAAGTTTCAGTTTTCAAAGTTTAAGTTTTCAAAGCTCTCTCTCTCTCTCTCTCTCTCTCTCTCTCTCTATTTGTTTTGTTTGTTTATTTTTAGTCCGTCACCAAGACGGACTATTGCGATGGGCTGGTTTGTATTTTTTTTTGTTTGTTGTTTTTTTGTGGTTTTTTGTCTGTCCCAAGGATATCTCCCGAACCGCTTGACCGAATCGCGTCAAATTTTGTGTGAAGGTGTGCCCTCCTTAATAGGAAGTGCCGGCGCAAACCATTTTGCCGTCGTGACCTTGACCTTGACGTACGACCTTGAAAAACGAAAATCTATTTTTAGCCATATCTCGGGCACCAGCCAACGTAGTTTGTTGAAACTTGGTATGAAGGTGGTTTGGCTTATGCCCGTTCTGATGATGGCATACCGATCAAGGTCAAGGTCAGGTCAAAAAGATCGCTGGAGCCTGAAAATCGAGGGTCATTTTTTCTCCTTCTGTCTGTCCCAAGGATATCTTTCGAACGGGTTGACAGAATCACGTCAAATTGTGTGTGCTGGTGTGTCACCATGAGAGGAAGGCATCCGCGCATAAACGTCGCCGTCCTGACCTTGACCTTGGCGTACGACCTTGAAAACCGAAAATCTTTCAGGGGCCATAACTCCCACACCGTTAGTGTTAGAGTCTTCAAATTTGGCATGAAGGTACTTTGGCTTATGCCCGTTCTGATGGTGGCATACCGATCAAGGTCAAGATCACGGTCCGGGCGATCCGTAGGCCTTGAAAGTGGTAGGGGTTTAAAAAATTGGGTTTTAAGCCATATTTTCCACATTGGTACTTGACAGAAGCGCTTCAGATTGTGTGTGGTACTGTATACCCTAGAGAAGAAAACATCCGAGCATAAATTATCACCATGCTGACCTTGACCTTGAAGTGTGACCTTGAAAACCGAAATTTCCTTCTTTGCGCTATATGTTTCTTCTTCAAGCTGTATCTCGTGAACTAGAAGACAGAATCCCTTCCAATTTTGTGTCAGGATGTGACACTCTACGGGGTGTCGCAAGTGCGTGGCTTTGTTGGTGACGGACATGTCTGCCGCTCGGGCGACGCCCTTGTTTTATGAATATGTCTTTAGAATCTCAATAGTCAATACATTTTATTTTTATGTCATTTCTTGTGTTTCCATTTGCACACCGACAGAATGGCAAAGAAACACAATGTGAAAGATGAATGGACATACTGACACTGCTAGAAAGAAGTATTAAACGAGAAAGAATAATAAAAACAAACATATTAAAAACATCAAAAGACTGACATTACAACAGCAAAAAACATGTCAGTTGTCAGTTCTTTCAGTGTGCTTGTTGTTGTTGGTTGTTTTTTGCTCATAACTTTTTTATGCTCTCTCTCCTCTCTCCTCTCTCTCTTTCTCTCATGATCCCAAACTGATTCATGAACAAAGTCTGCCAAAGGCAGAGCTTGCTTTTACGATTCTAGCATCTGTTTCATCATCAATGTTTACATTGCGAGATAGCGTGCCGCCCAGATAGGTGAACTTGTCCACCGCCGCCAATGTCCGACCATTCACTGTCACTGTGGGTTCCTCATAGTCTTTCTCTGGAGCAGGCTGGTACATCACTTCAGTCTTCTTGGTGCTTGTGGTGAGACCAAAGTTGTCACAAGCAGCGGAGAACAAGTCCATGGAGCACTGCATGACTTCTTGATTTCCAGCATTAAGGGTAAACAGGAGTTATCTCAGCCTGTCAACCTGAACCTTGGTCTTTGCCTGGAGGCGTCGCAGGTTGAACAGCTTCCCATCCATTCTGTATCTGATGTCAATGCCAGGGTCGTCTTCTTCAAGTGAGTACTTGAAAGGCATCTGTCAGTATCTCAGTAAACATCATGCTGAACAGTGTTGGAGTAAGCACACAGCCTTGTTTCACTCCATGTTGGTGACAGGAAATGGAGCAGATGACTCTCCGTCACTAAGGACTTGGGCTTGCATGCCATCATGGAACTGGCAAACCATCTGGATACATTTTGGTGGGCAGGCAAACTTGCTCATTATCTTCCACAGACCTTCACGATTGACTGTATAAAATGCTTTCGTGAGGTCGACGAAAGAGGTGTAGAGGTTGACATTTTGTTCTTGACACTTCTCCTGCAGCTGGCATGCAGCAAACACCATGTCTATTGTTCCTCGTTCCTTTCTAAAGCCACACTGGCTCTCAAGTCTTGTTCGAGGAGTTTGACGAGTCGATTGAGCAAGACTCGAGCAAGGACTTTTCCAGCAATGCTCAACAGCGAGATGCCCCTGTGATTGTCACACACCTGTTTGTTGCCCTTCCTCTTGTACAGGTGTACAATTGTGGCTTAGTCCTGCGGAACTATTCCTTGCTGCCACATGCTCTGGTACATCTCAGTCATTTTCTTATGTATCTGTGGTTCAGCGAGTTTCTGTTTCATCACTCAGAGGGATGCCGAACTCACTCCGGCCGCTGGTTCAAGTGAAGGACAACCATATAGCCTGAGCCGCCTGTGTGCAGATCTGCGGCTACAGCTCCCAGTGTATCCACACCTGCTGCTTCGTCGCTCGCCCATCGCCACAGGACTTGGGAAAAGGATATTCAGATAGAGTAGAGAAAGGATGATGATGATGATGATAATGGAACTGTTGAAGATGATCTTGCACGTGAGTTGGATTAAAGTACGGGAGAGTTGCGCAAGGTCATCAACCTCACTCTCTCGTCCCAGCCCATCTGGGTCCAGTGGCAAGACGTAGTCAAGACGACTGGAGATGAGCCAGGAAGCAGTGGATGGCCAGCAGTGTCCTTTGTGTCTCACTGTGCCCAAATTGCGCTCCACAGCGCTTTGCTGAAACCGCCTTCTTGCCCGTTGAACCACTTGATGGATTCCTCCGCGTGGTCTGCCGGAACCAGTCTTCACATTCGTAGGTAGACAAGCCCTAACTCACTGAAACATCTATGACCCGTCGGCTACCCTCACCTAGTTTGGCCGGCCAGTCAAAGCTGTTGTCCGGGGCGTGGCGGCTGTTGCATGCAAACAGCTACAGGGAAGCCATAGTTAAGAGTTGAGTGCCAGGTGGGGACCAGTGACAGACGAACTACTCTGAAGAGCATGACATGTCCCCCTGTCAGAGGTACTGCCCCTCTATGAACACCCCATACACCCTTGTAGATTTGCTAAGCGCAGAAGCTATTTCTTTCAGGCTGTCCCAGTCTGCTTTGGCAGTATGGGGACCAGTCACTGCGCTGATATTCACCTCACAGTACGGGATACTGTGGTCAGGAAGTCCTGGCACCACCTCCATTCTGGGAAACAGCTGTGGTGAGTTTGCTAGGAACAAGTCCAGGGTGTTATCCAACCTCGTTGGCTCCTTGACTAACTGTTCAGGGCCATTGTCGTTCAAAATGTCCAGGAAATAATGGTGAAGGGCACTTGGGCTTCAGGGATACAGTGTTCCAGTCCAAACCTTAGAAATTGAAGTCGCCTCCAATAAGGTGTGCATTTCTAAGCTGCGATGCCCTTTGGACGGATATCTCAAACTTCAGGCTGGGCTCGTCAGATTTGTCTGGGCCTGTAGTACAGTGGAACATCCCTTATAAGGCCTCCGCATTATGACTCCCTCCCACATAAGACCTACTTTTCTGAGACATTGCTCTTCTTTGTATTAAAATTACCTCCCTTATAAGACTCCTCTCCCTTATAAGACCTCATTTTTGATGATTTTTTAAGGTCTTATAAGGGAGGTTCCACTGTATGCGCACAGGTAAAGTGTGCGACGACCTTTCAGTTTCACCTTGACCCCACCTCATATTTGGTCTTGCCTGTCTCTCCTGTACACTTTGTAGTTGTTGGGCAGGATTTCTGCTCAGGCAGTAGTGGGTTTCAGCCATGTCTCGGTTCCTAGGATGATGTCAGGTTTCAGACTGTCTCCCGCAGATGGCACGGTACCAATGTGCTGTAGAATTCTCACACAGTTCTTGGTACTCCACGGTGTCGATGCTCTGACATCTTCCATGGAACCACTGGCCGCACTGTTCACAGGCCACCCCCCTGTCCTCCCACTGTACTGGGTTGTCACATGTCCCGCATGTCCATGACTGGGAGTGAGATGAGGATGTAGTTTGATTAGCGAGGTCGTTTGGGCCAGGGCTTGGCTTTGGCGCAAAGGAGTTGGCTAGTAGCAGGCTACATAGGTATAAAAGCACTAGCCTCTGCCGATATGACCAAAGTCTGCCAAGTCTATGTCTCACTGAATGCTGAACAGCATCAGATAACCCAGTGACAGCTCCCCTTCCGTATGGGGTTCCCCAGGGCTCCGTGTTAGGTCCTTTCCTTTTCATTTTGTACACACAGCCATTGTCTCAGTTGATCGCGAACCACTCGGTGCCCCATGCTATGTTCGCTGATGACACTCAGTTACATGATTCCGCTCACCCTGAATGTCTCCCTCCTCTTGTTACTGGCTTGGAAGCATGCATCTCGGATGTAAAATGTTGGATGACACAAAACAAACTGCAATTAAACGACAGAAAAACTGAAGCGCTTCTTATCAGTAGTAAGAGAACATCCGATTTTCCCACATTTATTTCTGTTGGACAGAACAACATTGCTTTTTCCCACTCTGTCCGAAATCTAGGTGTCATGTTTGATGAAAACCTCACACTAAGTGACCATGCAGGTTACAAAAGTCTGTCAGCGTGCGTACTTAGAACTTCGTAAGATCGGCCATATCCGTCATTACCTAACTTTACATGCTACTAAAACCCTAGTTTCTTCTCTTGTTCTTTCTCATCTAGATTATTGTAACATTCTCCTTGCAGGTCTTCAAAAAAAACACATTAAAAAACTGCAGAGGGTTCAAAATTGCGCAGCTAGACTTATTTACAAAACATCAA
Source organism: Phymorhynchus buccinoides (assembly GCA_017654935.2). Classification (NCBI taxonomy): domain Eukaryota; kingdom Metazoa; phylum Mollusca; class Gastropoda; order Neogastropoda; family Raphitomidae; genus Phymorhynchus; species Phymorhynchus buccinoides. Next base: position 51,432,170 of record CM065690.1, read on the forward strand.
AACAATCCCATGTTACTCCTCTGCTCATTAAACTTCACTGGCTTCCTATCTCCCAAAGAATAGAGTACAAAATAGCTGTGACCTGCTATAACATTTTCTCTGACTGCTCCACGTTATCTTTCTGAACTGCTTCATCTGTACAAACCATCACGATCTCTTCGCTCCTCTTCTGACAGTCGCAATTTATAATTCCTAAATCTAGAACAAAACAATGGGGAGAACGATCGTTTTCCTTCCAAGGACCTATTGTCTGGAACAGTCTTCCCTATTCAATCCGTCATGCTCCCACCATCTCAGAATTCAAATCCTCTTTAAAAACACATCTTTTCAGAAAAGCTTATCACAACTACTTTCTAGTGTAACTGAAATCCCTGAAAAGTATGCTCCTATTGGCGTTGGCCCCTTTAATATTTTTGTGTATGACTGGGCACCTTGCATGACTTGTGTATGTGTGTGTGTGTTCACGCCAGTGTGTGTGCGTCTGTGTGTGTGTGTGTGTGGTGTAGTGTGTGTGTGAGTGTGTTGTTGTGTATGTGGGGAGGGAGGAGGGTTTGTGGGGGTGGGGGGGGGGTGGGGGGGGGGGGGTGGCAGGACGTGAGTGGTATGGGGGTGTGTGAGACGAGGGGTGAGGGGAATGAGGGACTACGTTTGTGTGTGTGATGTATTTGCGCGTATGCTCGTGCGCATGTATTAGGTGTTTATAGGCGTGGTTTTCTCTGTACAAATGGGAGGATGCATAGACATTTGGTTATGTTTGTGTGTGCGTGTGCATGTGTCGATTTATGAATTGAGTGCTATGTAAATATTTTATGACGCTTATATGAAGTTTTTAGTACTACTTTTAACTTTTAACTATTTGTCACTGTAAACGCCTTGGGCTCCTGGTTTTATCAGGAGGTAAGTGCGTCATAAATTTTCATTATTATTATTATTATTACACCAATACAGGAACATGTTTAAAGCAAGAAACCAATTATTAATAACCCAAGAGTAGAAACATTATCTCCCTTGACTTTCATCAGTTTTTCATTTAATGTCTCTCACTCTCTGCCATCTTGTTTTACATTGTCCTTTGCCCGGCTACAACCGGCAAAGGAGTATTATAAGTTTATCACATTTTGTGTTTTTCTTAGGGTTTTTTTTCATTGACTGTCCGGGCTCTATCATGTAATTATTTTGTTTGCAAATGAATTTTCAAAAAGTACTAATTTTAAGTTAACACATGAAAAAATGGTATATCAGGAACTCAAGCTAAATGACAGACATAGAAACAGAAACCAAGAAAACAAATAGAAAAACACTGGTATTTTTCATCCCAACCAAAAGGCAGGACTGCTCTTGTGTAGATAGGACAGTTGACTCTTTTTAGCCTAGGTATCATCCCCATTAGTGGACATTTCTTTTTCGTTCTCATTTTCATAAACCAAGAAAAAGAACAGAAAAACAAACACTGGTATTGTTCATTCCATTCTTCTTATAAATTTAAGTTGAAAGGGGGGGGGAACTATTAAAAAAAAATGTCTGTAAGAGAAAGCATGACAAGGGTACAGCACTACATCATCACAGTACATGTCTCTGTTTCAGGTGTCTGGTGTGGGTGTCTTCAATACTGCCTGATCTGATCTGTTGCAACAACCACCCCTGGATCCGAGTCCTGAGCAACAAAAACACCTGGCAATTCCTTTCACTGAGTACCACATAGTACATCAACCTTGAGTCCTAGGTTTCATCATGTCTGAACTGACGTCCATGGATGACTGCATTCAAGGGCACAATCCCCCAGGTGACTGGGTCAGCAGTGGAAATCCTGTCAGGCCTGATTTCAGTGTCCTTACAGATGTGGTGTGGCTGATGGTGTTGGGCCTTCTGCCACTGCAGGACCGCTATCGCCTGTCCCAGACATGTTGGCGACTGCACCGCCTCTGCTTTGAGAAAATGAAAAGCGTCACCATTGCGATGAATCGCTGCGCAAACTGGTCTTGCAGGGTTCAATCTGTTACGACAAGCTATGGGCCTGGTTTACGTTTGGCACCTACAGAGTACCTGGAACCATGGCAGCAGAATGTTCTACAACAGTTTGGACACTGCATTGAGGAGCTGACGCTGGAAACATCAGGTTTAGCTCTTGAGGAGAAATCTTCAGCTTCTCTGCTGTCATTGTTGGGTCATGGTAAACTAAACCGGTTTGCTTTGGTTTTCAACCCAGGGCAAAAGTCAAACACCACTAGCCTTTTTCTCAATGAGTTCGAGAAACACAGGCCCAGTGTAAACAACATCATAAGAGCTGTGCATCATCAGATGCCTTATTGCAACATTAGCATCAACTATGTCCACACACGATCTTATCATTGGTTGTACAGTGAAGTTTGTACATCTGCATACTCCAACATCGCGTTTCAGCATTTGTGTACATTAAAAATGGATTGCCTCTTGGTAAATGTTAGAAGGCATTATCACAGATCCCTCCCTGTCTCGAACCTGATTCTAAGATTCTTCAATCTCCAGAATCTCTCTGTTGACCACTTTGTTGTCACTGACCAGCTTCTGGACACCCTTGCTAACATGTCCCGATGGAAGCAAGGACTACAGACCCTGACCATCAACTTCAATGTGACAGACAACGCACTTGAGGATGTGGATTCCAATGCCTGGAAAGGACTGCTGGATGCCTGTCAATACCTGCACGTGTCCTGTGCCATACACCATAACATTGACACAGAGGACGTTCGTCGAGTCATTAAACGGGAGACGAAACTGGGGTCTTTGGAACTGAACAAAGGTTCTTTTACCTTTCCAAAACAGTACATTATGCAGCTTATCTCAGACCACTGCAGCACACTTCAGAGATTAAAAATAGACTGGCTGAACTGTTCCATGAAAGCAAGGAAAGTTGTCAATTTGGGCTGCAAAGTGTGGGAAGTGCAAGACCTCCCAGTGGTGACAATAGTGGCTAAGTGCATTCATCTGGAGGATCTGAGCATCAACACTGATATGTGCTATGATGACATTCTCTGCCTGGTTGAACAGGACAGAGAATGGAAGAGTCTGGAGATTACGGCCCCTATCAAGGTAAAAAAGGAGATGTCAACGCATGATGCCACCAATGAAGAACTGAGACAACTAGAGGTCGTCGTGTCACGACGCCTTGGCTACCTCTGGCAGTTTCTACCCATTAGAGACCATGTTTCTTCAACTTTGGCTTTTCTAGCTAAAGAGACATTGTTCCAAAGTCCCTGGAATAAAGAACCATTGGATTTCATTCTATGTCTTGTGATAACACGTCTAGGAGACTTGCTAGCTCTATTTGCTGCTATCCGCCTGGTGTGCAGTCTATTTTTCTTTGTCATGACATAGTTTCTACTATTTACACTATTAGCACCCTCAATAATGTCACCATGAACCTGTCACTCCTGTTTCACTGATCCATTTCAATCGTCAGGTGCTTGCATGAACTGAGATTGTTGCAGCTTAGTCTGTATCATAAATCTACTGATGGCTGGGGACCACCTGCATGCACATTCAGTAGGGCCGCCAGTTTTTGTCGCCAGTGCCTCAATTGCGATTGGCATCTACAGGATTTGGGCTTTAGGATACCTGGAACCATGGCAGCAGTGTGCTCTGCAGCAGTTTGGACACGACATTAAGGAGCATACTGAGGAGGCCTCAACCTTAGCCCTGGCTTGAGGAGACATCTTCAGCCTCTCTGATGTCACTGTTGGGTCATGGTGAACTACAACAGTTGTGACTTTGTGTTCAACTCACCGTCTCCAGCCTTTTCATGGATGAGATTGGGAAACACATTCCCAGTGTGAACAACTTCATTAGGGCCTTGCATCATCAGTTGCTTTTCTGCTGCATCAGTACTGACTATGTCTACATACAACCCTACCATTGCTTGTACAGTGAAGTTTTCACATCTCCATACTCGAACGTCACATTCCAGCATTTGCAAAACGTTCAAAAGGGATTTTCTCATGGTACACGTTTGGGAAGTCTATGACAGGGTAACACCTATGACAGATCACGCCCTATCTCTCACCTGATTCCAAGATTCTTTCATCTCTAGAATCTCTCTATTGACCGTTTTGTCACCACAGACCAGCTTCTAGTCACCCTGGCAGATGTGTCTCCATGGAACAGTCGACTGCACACCCTGTCTATCAACTTCAACATGACAGAAAATATAATGGATGTGGATTCTAATGCCTGGAAAGGATTGTTGGAAGCCTGCCCACACCTACAAGTGGCCTGTGCGATACACCATCATACTGATACAGCAAACATTGACCTTGCGATTAAACCTGAAGCTAAACTTGCTTCTATAGAACTCAACAAAGGTTCTTTCATGTTTCCCATACACAATTATCATGAAGCTTCTCTCAGATCACAGCAGCACCATTCGAAAATTGAAAATAGACTGGGGGAACTGTCCAACAAAACTAAGACAAGTCGTCCTTATCTTGGAGGCAGTGTATAGAAATGGCATGAGCTACCATTGGTGGAAAAAGTGGACAACTGTATCCACCTTGAGGATCTGTTTGTCAACATTGAAATCTGTCATGATAATGTTCTCTGTTTGGTCAAGATGGAAAGAATGTGGAAGAGCCTGGAGATTACGGCCCCTATCAAGGTCAGAGAGGAGAGGTCAACACGTGACCTCTGAGGTCATAGTGTCGCAACATCTTGGCTACCCATTGAAGACCATTTTGTCTGCTGCTTTGGCTCATCTAGACAAAGGGACATTCTTCTTAACACGTAATTTTATGTTTCTTGCTGTACTAGTGTATGCTATATTTGTAGTACTGCATTACATACCTACGGCGTACCGGTAATAGAAATTCTAAATTTTGCATGGTTGTAAAGAAAAACTTATGAAGAATGAGTCATGCTTCTTGATCGAAAATGTCTTCTGACTGCTGTAGAAAAAAAACAAAATCACAAATATTCATATCTTTTCTTCCCTTCTTATGTGGCGAAAAACAAAAGAATATGCTACTTCTAGCTTATGTATCTTTAAAAATATAATAAACCGAGGGACCTCAAACACGTAGCATTGAAGAATAAGTGTAGAAAATGTATCTTCCAAATCATAATTTTCTAGGTCTTCTAGTTTGCATTTGCATATAATAATTTGAAAATGACGAATCTTGTGATGTGCGGGAAACATTTTTTTTCACAAATTGTAAAGTCCCATCTAAAGAAAGTAGCACAGATAAGATCTTGGATGATTTTACATTTCATCAGTTTCTGTGTGTCTGCAAGGTTTCAGTGAAATAGCTTGAGTCTGAAGGAAATAGTGGGCTCTTATTTTTTCGTTCATTTTGGGCACTTTCTGCCAATGCGAAAATCTCAAAATTAGCCTCTTTTTTTTTTTTTTTAGCTTATGTACCTCAAAAGTATAAGAGGACTAAAAACATTCCAAAAAGTATATTTAGCATAGAGTGTCAATTTCAAATTTTACTTCTAAGCTTCTTAATTTTTCTTTAATGGTGTTTTGAAAATAGAAAATCTTGCGATTTAATAAAAACGTCAAAACATTTTAAAGACCTTGAAAATTCAGCCCCAAAACAGGTCCTAATAGGGGGGGGGGGGGGGGGCAGTCTTAATAGGGAAGTGGACACTCAGTAGTCCAGATACAAAGGGTTGGGGAGGGAGTTAATTAAGATTAAAATTATAGCCCTGTCGACAACAAAGGCCATGTCAGGGCTGTCACCACGTTAAATCTTACCATGTATTAAAAAGGGGATAAAAACACAAGGTAAAAACAATCGGTGAAAATATTTTGGGTCACATCTTAGAGGGAGTCTTAATAGGCAATGCCAGATCTCATAATCAAAGGTGTCACACAGTAGAAAGGGTAGATGAATACAAGTATCTGGGAACAATCATAGACAATAAGTTTACTTTTAGTTCTCATGTTGATCATGTTTCCAAGAAATGCCAGACAAGGATGTACTGCCTGAGAAAGCTCAGATCTTTCAATGTTAGCACAGATCTTCTCCAAAGCTTTTATCGTTGTTTTCTTGAATCTATTATAACATTTTCGTTCATGTGTTGGTACGGTGGCTTGAATGTAAAACCCAAGGGTGTTCTGAATAAGATTGTGAATGTTGGTAGCAAGATCGTGGGTAGAAAGCAAGACAACTTGTATTTGTTGTATGAAAAACGTGTAGTTCAAAAAGCCAGGGAGATCGCTAATGATCACAGTCACGTTCTATCGCATTGCTATGAACTATTGCCATCTGATAGACGGTTCCGCACTATTCGTTGTAGAACAATTAGAAATTCAGCTAGTTTTGTCCCTAAGTCAGTCGAACTTCTCAACAAGATCTCTGCTAAGACCAAATAATGAGGAATTATATATAAGCTTAGGCCTAGAGGTATATCTGGTCAATCTGCACAGTAGTATGTGTGTGTCTATGTGTGTGCGTACGTGTGCGTGTGTGCGTACGTGCGTGCGTGTGTGTGTGTCTGTCAGTCCGTATGTCTCTATATCTGTGTGTGTATGTGTGTAAGAGAGAGAGAGAGAGAGAGAGAAGAGGGAGGCGCATGAAATGTTGGGAACGGGAAGGGACAAAAAATATGTGAAAGCTTGAGGTGACTTGGAGAGGGTGGGGGTTTGGGGTAGGGTGGGGGTCAACAAATGAGATTCTATCGACCCTAACTATGTTCAAATGTTTTTTGCGAAGCATGATTTGTCATTCATTTTTCCTTAGTTTTGTTTCCATTTTTCATGCATGCAAATGTGTTTCTTTGATTGTATTGTGCTTGTACGAGACCACGCTGTCATTTCACCTAACGTGATAATAAAGTATTTTTGACTTTGACTTGATAGGGAGGTTCCACTGTAGTAGTGGACTGGAACAGCCAGCTACTCAGACTTGGTTTGGTGTAACTACAGTGGAACCTCTTTCATAAGACCTCCCATCATAGAATCCCTCCCACATAAGACCTAGTTCTCTGACACATTGCCCTTCTTTGTAAGTATTAAAATTACCTCCCTTATAAGACCTCATTTCGGATGATTTTGAAGTTCTTGTAAGGGAGATTCCACTGTATAAGCAAAGGTGAGATGATATGCTGTGATTACGTAAAAAGAAAAGAATGAAATCAATATGCTTGTTTGTAATAACTGGCTGTTCACTTCTCAGCCACCAGTTTCAATCTGGCTGATGTATCCTAGTTACATTTTTGTTCCTTTTTTAAACATTGTAGGGATTTCTGTGTTAACATTGTTGCTTTGTTCAACGGTTTTTCCCCCCTAGGATTTCATTTGTGTGGCCTTTTTATTTTCTTGGGATTCTGTAACATTTATTTTTCTTTACAAGGATTTAATATTTCAAAGGCAAAAGTTTGCTTTCTGTCATAAAATTTATGTGAACATTATTACTTGTTAAATTGTTTCAAGATGTCTCCGGTGGACCAAAAACAAATAACCTGTAAGTGTCATTGGAATATGGGTGGACTTGTTTCTTCTTTGTGGTTGCCTACACAGTTTGAGCCAACACATGTCCACTTTTCACATTAATGTATGTTTCTCTGACTTCATTCCTGCTCATTACCGAAAAGTACATTTCTGAAATATGTAAATGACAAAAAGAAATTTTCAACTGAAAGGTGTCGCTGAGCGGCAGACATGACTGTGGAATGTTTGTTTCCCCTGCCAACATTCTTTAATGGACTGGGTGAACAAGGACTACTACCAGTCAATTAATAAAGTATGCTCAAATGCTTTGTCAAGAGCATGCATGCATTATTAATTATTGACCTGAAATGAACATAAGATGAAATAAATTTGAATTGAAATACTGCATGACTTGCAGTGGAGCTACCCCACGCCTATTTTTTCAGATTTACACTGTTGTTAAGTAGTTTAAATCAGAATGGTAAATATGCTATGATGTTTATTTTACCACACGCTTATGACGCATCCTCTTTCTGAATACTTTAGAGATGAAAGCAATGGAAATGCAATAATAATCTGACAAAGAAGCAGGCAAGCAAAGAGAGAAAGACAAGGGGGGAGGGCATTGATGCATTAAAAAGTGAGTGTTTTGTTTGTACTTTTTTCTTTCTTTTCCATAAACTGCTTTGTCACTTGTGATTTGCAGTTCCTTATCAACATGAAATAATGTAGTAGTATAAGAATTGTTTATTTCAGGGGTGGGGGGTGAGAGAGAGGGGTCATTCTTAAAGTAGCATATCAGTCTGTGTATTCTTTTCTTCCTTTTTTTTTTTCTCTTAGAAGACTTTTTTTCTTTCTTTTTTGCAATGTGTGTGTGTGTGTGCATTCTCCGTGAATTGTTAATGTGCTTTTATCATATCATGCAACATGACTGTAAATATGGGAAACTGCTGTTTACGGTTCATTTAATAATGATCTTTTTCAGTTTTTGTGACTTTGCTACCAAATTAGATTATTTTTGTATCAATATCTTTTGTGTGTATGTATTTTCCCTTGAAATCGTGTAACATGTAAATATGGGAAACTGCAGTGGATTTCTTTTAGTGATGTTCTTTTTGTGACTTTGTTACTCGTCATAAATTTGGATGATTTGTTTTTAATTCAGATACTTTGTCATTTTCCGATATTGTCATTGTGAAGCGCATAGAGCATTTTCAAAGGATTATTGCTCTATATAAATAAAAGTAGTAGTAGTATTTCATTGTTGTTGGTGGTGGTGGGGTTGTTTTTCTCTGATTTTGTTGTGGGGGATTTCTTTTTGTCTTTATGATGCACTTTGGGTTTTTCTGGTAGTGCACTTGTGTGTGGTTGTGTTTTTTGTTTCATTCTTTCCTTTTCTTTCTTTTTTTCCTTCTATCTTTTGGTTCGTTTGGTTTTCCTGTAGATGCAATATTTGTTTTCAAAAGTTTCAGGACCACTTTCTTTCTTTTTTCCTTCTATCTTTTGGTTCGTTTGGTTTTCCTGTAGATGCAATATTTGTTTTCAAAAGTTTCAGGACCACTTTCTTTCTTTTTTCCTTCTATCTTTCGGTTCGTTTGGTTTTCCTGTAGATGCAATATTTGTTTTCAAAAGTTTCAGGACCACTTTCTTTCTTTTTTCCTTCTATCTTTCGGTTCGTTTGGTTTTCCTGTAGAAGCAATATTTGTTTTCAAAAGTTTCAGGACCACTTTCTTTCTTTTTTCCTTCTATCTTTCGGTTCGTTTGGTTTTCCTGTAGATGCAATATTTGTTTTCAAAAGTTTCAGGACCACTTTCTTTCTTTTTTCCTTCTATCTTTCGGTTCGTTTGGTTTTCCTGTAGATGCAATATTTGTTTTCAAAAGTTTCAGGACCACTTTCTTTCTTTTTTCCTTCTATCTTTTGGTTCGTTTGGTTTTCCTGTAGATGCAATATTTGTTTTCAAAAGTTTCAGGACCACTTTCTTTCTTTTTTCCTTCTATCTTTCGGTTCGTTTGGTTTTCCTGTAGATGCAATATTTGTTTTCAAAAGTTTCAGGACCACTTTCTTTCTTTCTTCCTTCTATCTTTCGGTTCGTTTGGTTTTCCTGTAGATGCAATATTTGTTTTCAAAAGTTTCAGGACCACTTTCTTGCTTTTTTCCTTCTATCTTTTGGTTCGTTTGGTTTTCCTGTAGATGTAATATTCGTTTTCAAACGTTTCAGGACCACTTTCTTTCTTTTTTTCAATACAAATGGCATCGTTTCTTCAGTTAATGATTGAAATTGAAAAGAACAGAACAAAATTAAATATTTTGTTAAATTATTTTTACCTAAATTAGACATCTCCAAAATATCAAATATTTTTGGGAGAGACGTCTTTTTTTAATTTTACATGCTTTCCTCTTATTGAGTCGAATGTCTTGAGAACCACTGAATAGAATCACTTAAAGTTTTGCATAAACTGAAGCTGACATATCCCATCGTGTGAACTGATGACACGTAAAATGTAAATGAGAAAGGTACTCAGATTTCTGATTTGTCCCTTTCTGATCACAGTTGCCATTATCGTTTTGAAGGTTTCACTTGGATTCTTTGTACAGTGGAACCTCCCTTATAAGACCCCCCATTATAAGACTCCCTCCCACATAAGACCTACTTCTCTGAGACATTGCCCTTCTTTGTCAGTATTAAAATTACCTCCCTTATAAGACCCCTCCCTTATAAGACCTGTTTTGGGATGATTTTTCAAGGTCTTATAAGGGAGGTTCCACTGTACTGACACTTGTTCAAGATTGTTAACCCCTTCACTGCTGAAGAATAAAATAAGAAACTTTGAAAACTTTCTTTTGATTAATAAAAAAAATATGTCAAAATGGTGTACAGATATACCTTTTCTGACTAATCTAAGGCAAAACCAGCATTCCAATGTTGTCATGACATCACCAATGAAATCACATTGCCTGTTGTTGTAGACAAGGAGCCTCTGCTTTGAGAAAATGAAAAGTGTCACCATTGCGATGAATCGCTGCGCAAACTGGCCTTGTTGTCTTTTGAGGTGCATTAAATATCTGCAGCCATGCAGGGTTCAATCTGTTACGACAAGCTATGGGCCTGGTTTACGTTTGGCACCTACAGAGTACCTGGAACCATGGCAGCAGAATGTTCTACAACAGTTTGGACACTGCATTGAGGAGCTGACGCTGGAAACATCAGGTTTAGCTCTTGAGGAGAAATCTTCAGCTTCTCTGCTGTCATTGTTGGGTCATGGTAAACTAAAACGGTTTGCTTTGGTTTTCAACCCAGGACAAGAGTCAAACACCACTAGCCTTTTTCTCAATGAGTTCGAGAAACACAGGCCCAGTGTAAACAACATCATAAGAGTTGTGCATCATCAGATGCCTTATTGCAACATTAGCATCAACTATGTCCACACACGATCTTATCATTGGTTGTACAGTGAAGTTTGTACATCTGCATACTCCAACATCGCGTTTCAGCATTTGTGTACATTAAAAATGGATTGCCTCTTGGTAAATGTTAGAAGGCATTATCACAGATCCCTCCCTGTCTCGAACCTGATTCTAAGATTCTTCAATCTCCAGAATCTCTCTGTTGACCACTTTGTTGTCACTGACCAGCTTCTGGACACCCTTGCTAACATGTCCCGATGGAAGCAAGGACTACAGACCCTGACCATCAACTTCAATGTGACAGACAACGCACTTGAGGATGTGGATTCCAATGCCTGGAAAGGACTGCTGGATGCCTGTCAATACCTGCACGTGTCCTGTGCCATACACCATAACATTGACACAGAGGACGTTCGTCGAGTCATTAAACGGGAGACGAAACTGGGGTCTTTGGAACTGAACAAAGGTTCTTTTACCTTTCCAAAACAGTACATTATGCAGCTTATCTCAGACCACTGCAGCACCCTTCAGAGATTAAAAATAGACTGGCTGAACTGTTCAATGAAAGCAAGGAAAGTTGTCAATTTGGGCTGCAAAGTGTGGGAAGTGCATGACCTCCCAGTGGTGACAATAGTGGCTAAGTGCATTCATCTGGAGGATCTGAGCATCAACACTGATATGTGCTATGATGACATTCTCTGCCTGGTTGAACAGGACAGAGAATGGAAGAGTCTGGAGATTACGGCCCCTATCAAGGTAAAAAAAGGAGATGTAAACGCATGATGCCACCAATGAAGAACTGAGACAACTAGAGGTCGTCGTGTCACGACGCCTTGGCTACCTCTGGCAGTTTCTACCCATTAGAGACCATGTTTCTTCAACTTTGGCTTTTCTAGCTAAAGAGACATTGTTCCAAAGTCCCTGGAATATGGATTTCATTCTATGTCTTGTGATAACACGTCTAGGAGACTTGCTAGCTCTATTTGCTGCTATCCGCCTGGTGTGCAGTCTATTTTTCTTTGTCATGACATAGTTTCTACTATTTACACTATTAGCACCCTCAATAATGTCACCATGAACCTGTCACTCCTGTTTCACTGATCCATTTCAATCGTCAGGTACTTGCATGAACTGAGATTGTTGCAGCTTAGTCTGTATCATAAATCTACTGATGGCTGGGGACCACCTGCATGCACATTCAGTAGGGCCGCCAGTTTTTGTCGCCAGTGCCTTAATTGCGATTGGCATCTACAGGATTTGGGCTTTAGGATACCTGGAACCATGGCAGCAGTGTGCTCTGCAGCAGTTTGGACACGACATTAAGGAGCATACTGAGGAGGCCTCAACCTTAGCCCTGGCTTGAGGAGACATCTTCAGCCTCTCTGATGTCACTGTTGGGTCATGGTGAACTACAACAGTTGTGACTTTGTGTTCAACTCACCGTCTCCAGCCTTTTCATGGATGAGATTGGGAAACACATTCCCAGTGTGAACAACTTCGTTGGGGCCTTGCATCATCAGTTGCTTTTTTGCTGCATCAGTACTGACTATGTCTACATACAACCCTACCATTGCTTGTACAGTGAAGTTTTCACATCTCCATACTCAAACGTCGCATTCCAGCATTTGCCAAACGTTCAAAAGGGATTTTCTCATGGTACATGTTTGGGAAGTCTATGACAGGGTAACACCTATGACAGATCACGCCCTATCTCTCACCTGATTCCAAGATTCTTTAATCTCTAGAATCTCTCTACTGACCGTTTTGTCACCACAGACCAGCTTCTAGTCACCCTGGCAGATGTGTCTCCATGGAACAGTCGACTGCACACCCTGTCCATCAACTTCAACATGACAGAAAATATAATGGATGTGGATTCTAATGCCTGGAAAGGATTGTTGGAAGCCTGCCCACACCTACAAGTGGCTTGTGCGATACACCATCATACTGATACAGCAAACATTGACCTTGCGATTAAACCTGAAGCTAAACTTGCTTCTATAGAACTCAACAAAGGTTCTTTCATGTTTCCCATACACTATTATCATGAAGCTTCTCTCAGATCACAGCAGCACCCTTCGAAAATTGAAAATAGACTGGGGGAACTGTCCAACAAAACTAAGACAAGTCGTCCTTATCTTGGAGGCAGTGTATAGAAATGGCATGAGCTACCATTGGTGGAAAAAGTGGACAACTGTATCCACCTTGAAGATCTGTTTGTCAACATTGAAATCTATCATGATAATGTTATCTGTTTGGTCAAGATGGAAAGAATGTGGAAGAGCCTGGAGATTACGGCCCCTATCAAGGTCAGAGAGGAGAGGTCAACACGTGACCTCTGAGGTCATAGTGTCGCAACGTCTTGGCTACCCATTGAAGACCATTTTGTCTGCTGCTTTGGCTCGTCTAGACAAAGGGACATTCTTCTTAACACGTAATTTTATGTTTTTTGCTGTACTAGTGTATGTTATATTTGTAGTACTGCATTACATACCTACGGCGTACCGGTAATAGAAATTCTAAATTTTGCATGGTTGTAAAGAAAAACTTATGAAGAATGAGTCATGCTTCTTGATCGAAAATGTCTTCTGACTGCTGTAGAAAAAAACAAAATCACAAATATTCATCTCTTTTCTTCCCTTCTTATATGTGGCGAAAAACAAAAGAATATGCTACTTCTAGCTTATGTATCTTTAAAATATAATAAACCGAGGGACCTCAAACACGTAGCATTGAAGTATAAGTGTAGAAAATGTATCTTCCAAATCATAATTTTCTAGGTCTTCTAGTTCTTCTAATAATTTGAAAATGACGAATCTTGTGATGTGCGGGAAACATTTTTTTTCACAAATTGTAAAGTCCCATCTAAAGAAAGTAGCACAGATACACTAAAGATCTTGGATGATTTTACATTTCATCAGTTTCTGTGTGTCTGCGAGGTTTCAGTGAAATAGCTTGAGTCTGAAGGAAATAGTGGACTCTTATTTTTTCGTTCATTTTGGGCACTTTCTGCCAATGCGAAAATCTGAAATTTAGCTCTCTTTTTTTTTTGGCTTATGTACCTCAAAAGTATAAGAGGACTAAAAAAACATTCCAAAAAGTATATTTTGCATAGAGTGTCAATTTCAAATTTTACTTCTAAGCTTCTTAATTTTTCTTTAATGGTGTTTTGAAAATAGCAAATATTGCGATTTAATAAAAACATCAAAACATTTTAAAGACCTTCAAAATTCAGCCCCTAAACAGGTCCTAATAGGGGGGGCCAGTCTTAATAGGGAAGTGGACACTCAGTAGTCCAGATACAAAGGGTTGGGGAGGGAGTTAATTAAGATTAAAATTATAGCCCTGTCGACAACAAAGGCCATGTCAGGGCTGTCACCACGTTAAATCTTACCACGTATTAAAAAGGGGATAAAAACACAAGGTAAAAACAATCGGTGAAAATATTTTGGGTCACATCTTAGAGGGAGTCTTAATAGGCAATGCCAAATCTCATAATCAAAGGTGTGACAGTAGAAAGGGTAGATGAATACAAGTATCTGGGAACAATCATAGACAATAAGTTTACTTTTAGTTCTCATGTTGATCATGTTTCCAAGAAATGCCAAACAAGGATGTACTGCCTGAGAAAGCTCAGATCTTTCAATGTTAGCACAGATCTTCTCCAAAGATTTTATCGTTGTTTTCTTGAATCTATTATAACATTTTCGTTCATTTGTTGGTACGGTGGCTTGAATGTAAAACCCAAGGGTGTTCTGAATAAGATTGTGAATGTTGGTAGCAAGATCGTGGGTAGAAAGCAAGACAACTTGTATTTGTTGTATGAAAAACGTGTAGTTCAAAAAGCCAGGGAGATCGCTAATGATCACAGTCACGTTCTATCGCATTGCTAAGAACTATTGCCATCTGATAGACGGTTCCGCACTATTCGTTGTAGAACCATTAGAAATTCAGCTAGTTTTGTCCCTAAGTCAGTCGAACTTCTCAACAAGATCTCTGCTAAGACCAAATAATGAGGAATTATGTATTAGCTTAGGCCTAGAGGTATATCTGGTCAATCTGCACAGTAGTGTGTGTGTATGTGTGTGAACGTGTGTGCGTACGTGAGTGCGTGTGTGTGTGTCTGTCAGTCCGTATGTCTCTATGTCTGTGTGTGTATGTGTGTAAGAGAGAGAGAGAGAGAGAAGAGGGAGGCGCATGAAATGTTGGGAACGGGAAGGGACAAAAAATATGTGAAAGCTTGAGGTGACTTGGAGAGGGTGGGGGTTTGGGGGGGTGGGGGTCAACAAATGAGATTCTATCGACCCTAACTATGTTCAAATGGTTTTTTTGCGAAGCATGATTTGTCATTCATTTTTCCTTAGTTTTGTTTCCATTTTTCATGCATGCAAATGTGTTTCTTTGATTGTATTGTGCTTGTACGAGACCACGCTGTCATTTCACCTAACGTGATAATAAAGTATTTTTGACTTTGACTTTGACTTAATAGGGAGGTTCCACTGTAGTAGTGGACTGAAATAGCAAGCTACTCAGACTTGTTTGGTGTAACTACAGTGGAACCTCTTTCATAAGACCTCCCATTATAGAATCCCTCCCACATAAGACCTACTTCTCTGAGACATTGCCCTTCTTTGTAAGTATTAAAATTACCTCCCTTATAAGACCTCATTTCGGATGATTTTTGAAGGTCTTGTAAGGGAGGTTCCACTGTATAAGGAAAGGTGAGCTGATATGCTGTGATTACGTACAAAGAAAAGAATGAAATCAATATGCTTGTTTGTAATAACTGGCTGTTCACTTCTCAGCCACCAGTTTCAATCTGGCTGATGTATCCTAGTTACATTTTTTGTCCTTTTTTAAACATTGTAGGGATTTCTGTGTTAACATTGTTGCTTTGTTCAACTGTTTTTCCCCCCTTGGATTTCATTTGTGTGGCCTTTTTATTTTCTTGGGATTCTGTAACATTTATTTTTCTTTACAAGGATTTAATATTTCAAAGGCAAAAGTTTGCTTTCTGTCATAGAATTTCTGTGAACATTATTACTTGTTAAATTGTTTCAAGATGTCTCCGGTGGACCAAAAACAAATAACCTGTAAGTGTCATTGGAATATGGGTGGACTTGTTTCTTCTTTGTGGTTGCCTACACAGCTTGAGCCAACACATGTCCACTTTTCACATTAATGTATGTTTCTTTGACTTCATTCCTGCTCATTACCGAAAAGTACATTTCTGAAATATGTAAATGACAAAAAGAAATGTTCAACTGAAAGGTGTCGCTGAGCGGCAGACATGACTGTGGAATGTTTGTTTCCCCTGCCAACATTCTTTAATGGACTGGGTGAACAAGGACTACTACCAGTCAATTAATAAAGTATGCTCAAATGCTTTGTCAAGAGCATGCATGCATTAGTAATTATTGACCTGAAATGAACATAAGTTGAAATAAATTTGAATTGAAATACTGCATGACTTGCAGTGGAGCTACCCCACGCCTATTTTTTCAGATTTACACTGTTGTTAAGTAGTTTAAATCAGAATGGTAAATATGCTATGATGTTTATTTTACCACACGCTTATGACGCATCCTCTTTCTGAATACTTTAGAGATGAAAGCAATGGAAATGCAATAATAATCTGACAAAGAAGCAGGCAAGCAAAGAGAGACAGACAAGGGGGGGGGGGGCATTGATGCATTAAAAAGTGAGTGTTTTGTTTGTACTTTTTTCTTTCTTTTCCATAAACTGCTTTGTCACTTGTGATTTGCAGTTCCTTATCAACATGAAATAATGTAGTAGTATAAGAATTGTTTATTTCAGGGGTGGGGGGTGAGAGAGAGGGGTCATTCTTAAAGTAGCATATCAGTCTGTGTATTCTTTTCTTCCTTTTTTTTTTCTCTTAGAAGACTTTTTTTTCTTTCTTTTTTGCAATGTGTGTGTGTGTGTGCATTCTCCGTGAATTGTTAATGTGCTTTTATCATATCATGCAACATGACTGTAAATATGGGAAACTGCTGTTTACGGTTCATTTAATAATGATCTTTTTCAGTTTTTGTGACTTTGCTACCAAATTAGATTATTTTTGTATCAATATCTTTTGTGTGTATGTATTTTCCCTTGAAATCGTGTAACATGTAAATATGGGAAACTGCAGTGGATTTCTTTTAGTGATGTTCTTTTTGTGACTTTGTTACTCGTCATAAATTTGGATGATTTGTTTTTAATTCAGATACTTTGTCATTTTCCGATATTGTCATTGTGAAGCGCATAGAGCATTTTCAAAGGATTATTGCTCTATATAAATAAAAGTAGTAGTAGTATTTCATTGTTGTTGGTGGTGGTGGGGTTGTTTTTCTCTGATTTTGTTGTGGGGGATTTCTTTTTGTCTTTATGATGCACTTTGGGGTTTTCTGGTAGTGCACTTGTGTGTGGTTGTGTTTTTTGTTTCATTCTTTCCTTTTCTTTCTTTTTTTCCTTCTATCTTTTGGTTCGTTTGGTTTTCCTGTAGATGCAATATTTGTTTTCAAAAGTTTCAGGACCACTTTCTTTCTTTTTTCCTTCTATCTTTTGGTTCGTTTGGTTTTCCTGTAGATGCAATATTTGTTTTCAAAAGTTTCAGGACCACTTTCTTTCTTTTTTCCTTCTATCTTTCGGTTCGTTTGGTTTTCCTGTAGATGCAATATTTGTTTTCAAAAGTTTCAGGACCACTTTCTTTCTTTTTTCCTTCTATCTTTCGGTTCGTTTGGTTTTCCTGTAGATGCAATATTTGTTTTCAAAAGTTTCAGGACCACTTTCTTTCTTTTTTCCTTCTATCTTTCGGTTCGTTTGGTTTTCCTGTAGATGCAATATTTGTTTTCAAAAGTTTCAGGACCACTTTCTTTCTTTTTTCCTTCTATCTTTCGGTTCGTTTGGTTTTCCTGTAGATGCAATATTTGTTTTCAAAAGTTTCAGGACCACTTTCTTTCTTTTTTCCTTCTATCTTTTGGTTCGTTTGGTTTTCCTGTAGATGCAATATTTGTTTTCAAAAGTTTCAGGACCACTTTCTTTCTTTTTTCCTTCTATCTTTCGGTTCGTTTGGTTTTCCTGTAGATGTAATATTCGTTTTCAAACGCTTCAGGACCACTTTCTTTCTTTTTTTCAATACAAATGGCATCGTTTCTTCAGTTAATGATTGAAATTGAAAAGAACAGAACAAAATTAAATATTTTGTTAAATTATTTTTACCTAAATTAGACATCTCCAAAATATCAAATATTTTTGGGAGAGACGTCTTTTTTTAATTTTACATGCTTTCCTCTTATTGAGTCGAATGTCTTGAGAACCACTGAATAGAATCACTTAAAGTTTTGCATAAACTGAAGCTGACATATCCCATCGTGTGAACTGATGACACGTAAAATGTAAATGAGAAAGGTACTCAGATTTCTGATTTGTCCCTTTCTGATCACAGTTGCCATTATCGTTTTGAAGGTTTCACTTGGATTCTTTGTACAGTGGAACCTCCCTTATAAGATCCCCCATTATAAGACTCCCTCCCACATAAGACCTACTTCTCTGAGACATTGCCCTTCTTTGTCAGTATTAAAATTACCTCCCTTATAAGACCCCTCCCTTATAAGACCTGTTTTGGATGATTTTTCAAGGTCTTATAAGGGAGGTTCCACTGTACTGACACTTGTTCAAGATTGTTAACCCCTTCACTGCTGAAGAATAAAATAAGAAACTTTGAAAACTTTCTTTTGATTAATAAAAAAAATATGTCAAAATGGTGTACAGATATACCTTTTCTGACTAATCTAAGGCAAAACCAGCATTCCAATGTTGTCATGACATCACCAATGAAATCACATTGCCTGTTGTTGTAGACAAGGAGCCTCTGCTTTGAGAAAATGAAAAGCGTCACCATTGCGATGAATCGCTGCGCAAACTGGCCTTGTTGTCTTTTGAGGTGCATTAAATATCTGCAGCCATGCAGGGTTCAATCTGTTACGACAAGCTATGGGCCTGGTTTACGTTTGGCACCTACAGAGTACCTGGAACCATGGCAGCAGAATGTTCTACAACAGTTTGGACACTGCATTGAGGAGCTGACGCTGGAAACATCAGGTTTAGCTCTTGAGGAGAAATCTTCAGCTTCTCTGCTGTCATTGTTGGGTCATGGTAAACTAAAACGGTTTGCTTTGGTTTTCAACCCAGGACAAGAGTCAAACACCACTAGCCTTTTTCTCAATGAGTTCGAGAAACACAGGCCCAGTGTAAACAACATCATAAGAGTTGTGCATCATCAGATGCCTTATTGCAACATTAGCATCAACTATGTCCACACACGATCTTATCATTGGTTGTACAGTGAAGTTTGTACATCTGCATACTCCAACATCGCGTTTCAGCATTTGTGTACATTAAAAATGGATTGCCTCTTGGTAAATGTTAGAAGGCATTATCACAGATCCCTCCCTGTCTCGAACCTGATTCTAAGATTCTTCAATCTCCAGAATCTCTCTGTTGACCACTTTGTTGTCACTGACCAGCTTCTGGACACCCTTGCTAACATGTCCCGATGGAAGCAAGGACTACAGACCCTGACCATCAACTTCAATGTGACAGACAACGCACTTGAGGATGTGGATTCCAATGCCTGGAAAGGACTGCTGGATGCCTGTCAATACCTGCACGTGTCCTGTGCCATACACCATAACATTGACACAGAGGACGTTCGTCGAGTCATTAAACGGGAGACGAAACTGGGGTCTTTGGAACTGAACAAAGGTTCTTTTACCTTTCCAAAACAGTACATTATGCAGCTTATCTCAGACCACTGCAGCACCCTTCAGAGATTAAAAATAGACTGGCTGAACTGTTCAATGAAAGCAAGGAAAGTTGTCAATTTGGGCTGCAAAGTGTGGGAAGTGCATGACCTCCCAGTGGTGACAATAGTGGCTAAGTGCATTCATCTGGAGGATCTGAGCATCAACACTGATATGTGCTATGATGACATTCTCTGCCTGGTTGAACAGGACAGAGAATGGAAGAGTCTGGAGATTACGGCCCCTATCAAGGTAAAAAAAGGAGATGTCAACGCATGATGCCACCAATGAAGAACTGAGACAACTAGAGGTCGTCGTGTAACGACGCCTTGGCTACCTCTGGCAGTTTCTACCCATTAGAGACCATGTTTCTTCAACTTTGGCTTTTCTAGCTAAAGAGACATTGTTCCAAAGTCCCTGGAATATGGATTTCATTCTATGTCTTGTGATAACACGTCTAGGAGACTTGCTAGCTCTATTTGCTGCTATCCGCCTGGTGTGCAGTCTATTTTTCTTTGTCATGACATAGTTTCTACTATTTACACTATTAGCACCCTCAATAATGTCACCATGAACCTGTCACTCCTGTTTCACTGATCCATTTCAATCGTCAGGTACTTGCATGAACTGAGATTGTTGCAGCTTAGTCTGTATCATAAATCTACTGATGGCTGGGGACCACCTGCATGCACATTCAGTAGGGCCGCCAGTTTTTGTCGCCAGTGCCTTAATTGCGATTGGCATCTACAGGATTTGGGCTTTAGGATACCTGGAACCATGGCAGCAGTGTGCTCTGCAGCAGTTTGGACACGACATTAAGGAGCATACTGAGGAGGCCTCAACCTTAGCCCTGGCTTGAGGAGACATCTTCAGCCTCTCTGATGTCACTGTTGGGTCATGGTGAACTACAACAGTTGTGACTTTGTGTTCAACTCACCGTCTCCAGCCTTTTCATGGATGAGATTGGGAAACACATTCCCAGTGTGAACAACTTCGTTGGGGCCTTGCATCATCAGTTGCTTTTTTGCTGCATCAGTACTGACTATGTCTACATACAACCCTACCATTGCTTGTACAGTGAAGTTTTCACATCTCCATACTCAAACGTCGCATTCCAGCATTTGCCAAACGTTCAAAAGGGATTTTCTCATGGTACATGTTTGGGAAGTCTATGACAGGGTAACACCTATGACAGATCACGCCCTATCTCTCACCTGATTCCAAGATTCTTTAATCTCTAGAATCTCTCTACTGACCGTTTTGTCACCACAGACCAGCTTCTAGTCACCCTGGCAGATGTGTCTCCATGGAACAGTCGACTGCACACCCTGTCCATCAACTTCAACATGACAGAAAATATAATGGATGTGGATTCTAATGCCTGGAAAGGATTGTTGGAAGCCTGCCCACACCTACAAGTGGCTTGTGCGATACACCATCATACTGATACAGCAAACATTGACCTTGCGATTAAACCTGAAGCTAAACTTGCTTCTATAGAACTCAACAAAGGTTCTTTCATGTTTCCCATACACTATTATCATGAAGCTTCTCTCAGATCACAGCAGCACCCTTCGAAAATTGAAAATAGACTGGGGGAACTGTCCAACAAAACTAAGACAAGTCGTCCTTATCTTGGAGGTAGTGTATAGAAATGGCATGAGCTACCATTGGTGGAAAAAGTGAACAACTGTATCCACCTTGAAGATCTGTTTGTCAACATTGAAATCTATCATGATAATGTTATCTGTTTGGTTAAGATGGAAAGAATGTGGAAGAGCCTGGAGATTACGGCCCCTATCAAGGTCAGAGAGGAGAGGTCAACACGTGACCTCTGAGGTCATAGTGTCGCAACATCTTGGCTACCCATTGAAGACCATTTTGTCTGCTGCTTTGGCTCGTCTACACAAAGGGACATTCTTCTTAACACGTAATTTTATGTTTTTTGCTGTACTAGTGTATGTTATATTTGTAGTACTGCTTTACATACCTACGGCGTACCGGTAATAGAAATTCTAAATTTTGCATGGTTGTAAAGAAAAACTTATGAAGAATGAGTCATGCTTCTTGATCGAAAATGTCTTCTGACTGCTGTAGAAAAAAACAAAATCACAAATATTCATCTCTTTTCTTCCCTTCTTATATGTGGCGAAAAACAAAAGAATATGCTACTTCTAGCTTATGTATCTTTAAAATATAATAAACCGAGGGACCTCAAACACGTAGCATTGAAGTATAAGTGTAGAAAATGTATCTTCCAAATCATAATTTTCTAGGTCTTCTAGTTTGCATTTGTATATAATAATTTAAAAATGACGATTCTTGTGATGTGCAGGAAACATTTTTTTTCACAAATTGTAAAGTCCCATCTAAAGAAAGTAGCACAGATACACTAAAGATCTTGGATGATTTTACATTTCATCAGTTTCTGTGTGTCTGCGAGGTTTCAGTGAAATAGCTTGAGTCTGAAGGAAATAGTGGACTCTTATTTTTTCGTTCATTTTGGGCACTTTCTGCCAATGCGAAAATCTGAAAATTAGGTCTCTTTTTTTTTTGGCTTATGTACCTCAAAAGTATAAGAGGACTAAAAAAACATTCCAAAAAGTATATTTTGCATAGAGTGTCAATTTCAAATTTTACTTCTAAGCTTCTTAATTTTTCTTTAATGGTGTTTTGAAAATAGCAAATATTGCGATTTAATAAAAACGTCAAAACATTTTAAAGACCTTCAAAATTCAGCCCCAAAACAGGTCCTAATAGGGGGGGGGGGGGGAGGCAGTCTTAATAGGGAAGTGGACACTCAGTAGTCCAGATACAAAGGGTTGGGGAGGGAGTTAATTAAGATTAAAATTATAGCCCTGTCGACAACAAAGGCCATGTCAGGGCTGTCACCACGTTAAATCTTACCACGTTTTAAAAAGGGGATAAAAACACAAGGTAAAAACAATCGGTGAAAATATTTTGGGTCACATCTTAGAGGGAGTCTTAATAGGGAGGTTCCACTGTAGTAGTGGACTGGAACAGCCAGCTACTCAGACTTGGTTTGGTGTAACTACAGTGGAACCTCTTTCATAAGACCTCCCATCATAGAATCCCTCCCACATAAGACCTAGTTCTCTGAGACATTGCCCTTCTTTGTAAGTATTAAACTTACCTCCCTTATAAGACCTCATTTCGGATGATTTTGAAGTTCTTGTAAGGGAGGTTCCACTGTATAAGCAAAGGTGAGCTGATATGCTGTGATTACGTACAAAGAAAAGAATGAAATCAATATGCTTGTTTGTAATAACTGGCTGTTCACTTCTCAGCCACCAGTTTCAATCTGGCTGATGTATCCTAGTTACATTTTTGTTCCTTTTTTAAACATTGTAGGGATTTCTGTGTTAACATTGTTGCTTTGTTCAACTGTTTTTCCCCCCTAGGATTTCATTTGTGTGGCCTTTTTATTTTCTTGGGATTCTGTAACATTTATTTTTCTTTACAAGGATTTAATATTTCAAAGGCAAAAGTTTGCTTTCTGTCATAGAATTTCTGTGAACATTATTACTTGTTAAATTGTTTCAAGATGTCTCCGGTGGACCAAAAACAAATAACCTGTAAGCGTCATTGGAATATGGGTGGACTTGTTTCTTCTTTGTGGTTGCCTACACAGCTTGAGCCAACACATGTCCACTTTTCACATTAATGTATGTTTCTCTGACTTCATTCCTGCTCATTACCGAAAAGTACATTTCTGAAATATGTAAATGACAAAAAGAAATGTTCAACTGAAAGGTGTCGCTGAGCGGCAGACATGACTGTGGAATGTTTGTTTCCCCTGCCAACATTCTTTAATGGACTGGGTGAACAAGGACTACTACCAGTCAATTAATAAAGTATGCTCAAATGCTTTGTCAAGAGCATGCATGCATTAGTAATTATTGACCTGAAATGAACATAAGTTGAAATAAATTTGAATTGAAATATTGCATGACTTGCAGTGGAGCTACCCCACGCCTATTTTTTCAGATTTACACTGTTGTTAAGTAGTTTAAATCAGAATGGTAAATATGCTATGATGTTTATTTTACCACACGCTTATGACGCATCCTCTTTCTGAATACTTTAGAGATGAAAGCAATGGAAATGCAATAATAATCTGACAAAGAAGCAGGCAAGCAAAGAGAGACAGACAAGGGGGGGGGGGGCATTGATGCATTAAAAAGTGAGTGTTTTGTTTGTACTTTTTTTTTCTTTTCCATAAACTGCTTTGTCACTTGTGATTTGCAGTTCCTTATCAACATGAAATAATGTAGTAGTATAAGAATTGTTTATTTCAGGGGTGGGGGGTGAGAGAGAGGGGTCATTCTTAAAGTAGCATATCAGTCTGTGTATTCTTTTCTTCCTTTTTTTTCTCTCTTAGAAGACTGTTTTTCTTCCTTTTTTGCAATGTGTGTGTGTGTGTGCATTCTCCGTGAATTTTTAATGTGCTTCTATCATATCATGTAACATGACTGTAAATATGGGAAACTGCTGTGTACGGTTCATTTAATAATGATCTTTTTCAGTGTTTGTGACTTTGCTACCAAATTAGATTATTTTTGTAACAATATCTTTTGTGTGTATGTATTTTCCCTTGAAATCGTGTAACATGTAAATATGGGAAACTGCAGAGTGGATTTCTTTTAGTGATGTTCTTTTTGTGACTTTGTTACTCGTCATAAATTTGGATGATTTGTTTTTAATTCAGATACTTTATGTCATTTTCCGATCTTGTCATTGTGAAGCGCATAGAGCATTTTCAAAGGATTATTGCTCTAAATAAATAAAAGTAGTAGTAGTATTTCATTGTTGGTTGGTGGTGGTGGGGTTGTTTTTCTCTGATTTTGTTGTGGGGGATTTCTTTTTGTCTTTATGATGCACTTTGGTTTTTTCTGGTAGTGCACTTGTGTGTGGTTGTGTTTTTTGCTTCATTCTTTCTTTCTTTTTTTCCTTCTATCTTTCGGTTCGTTTGGTTTTCCTGTAGATGTAATATTCGTTTTCAAAAGTTTCAGGACCACTTTCTTTTTTCCTTCTATCTTTTGGTTCGTTTGGTTTTCCTGTAGATGTAATATTCGTTTTCAAAAGTTTCAGGACCACTTTCTTTTTTTCCTTCTATCTTTCGGTTCGTTTGGTTTTCCTGTAGATGTAATATTCGTTTTCAAAAGTTTCAGGACCACTTTCTTTTTTCCTATCTTTTGGTTCGTTTGGTTTTCCTGTAGATGTAATATTTGTTTTCAAAAGTTTCAGGACCACTTTCTTTCTTTTTTTCAATACAAATGGCATCGTTTCTTCAGTTAATGCTTCAAATTGCATGAAATTGAAAAGAACAGAACAAAATTAAATATTTTCTTAAATTATTTTTACCTAAATTAGACATCTCCAAAATATCAAATATTTTTTGGAGAGCCATCTTTTTTAAATTTTACATGCTTTCCTCTTATTGAGTCGAATGTCTTGAGAACCACTGAATAGAATCACTTAAAGTTTTGCATAAACTGAAGCTGACATATCCCATCGTGTGAACTGACGATACGTAAAATGTAAATGAGAAAGGTACTCAGATTTCTGATTTGTCCCTTTCCAATCACAGTTGCCATTATCGTTTTGAAGGTTTCACTTGGATTCTTTGTACAGTGGAACCTCCCTTATAAGACCCCCCCATTATATGACTCCCTCCCACATAAGACCTACTTCTCTGAGACATTGCCCTTCTTTGTCAGTATTAAAATTACCTCCCTTATAAGACCCCTCCCTTTTTTTGGATGATTTTTCAAGGTCTTATAAGGGAGGTTCCACTGTACTGACACTTGTTCAAGATTGTTAACCCCTTCACTGCTGAAGAAAAAAATGAGAAACTTTGAAAACTTTCTTTTGATTAATAAAAAATATGTCAAAATGGTGTACAAATATACCTCTTCTGACTAATCTAAGGCAAAACCAGCATTCCAATGTTGTCATGACATCACCAATGAAATGACATTGCCTGTTGTTGTAGACAAGGAGCTGGCAGGGAAGACCTGTCTCTACCAGTCAGTCAGTGGTGAACTGGAGTAAGGACTCTTAGGAGTTACAAGACAGTCTTCCTGGCGCAAGTGTAATTCACCTCTTTTCAATCCACTTCTTGCTTGCTATTCTTTCTTTGTACGTTTGAGCATCTAAGTATTTAGTGAGTAAAGGGAAAAATCATTTTGCAGCTTAGTTTTTTTGTGAGCAACTGTGAATCTCACAACCGGGAAACATTGTCCTAAGCCTTGGTGCTGCAGCCTAAAGCATTAGTTGGCCTTTTACGATCCTCCCCAACACCAATTGTTCTAAAGGGGCCGACTCACACATCTTATTTCAGTCATATGACTATCCAACTGTGATGATGTCTGCGGAGCATGATGATTCTGATGAAATCCTACTGTATAGTTTCAAAACTATAAATGAATCAGATGAAATCCTACTATGTTTGTTCATAATAATTACACAGACAGCAATACACAAATAATAATGATAAAAGTGTCTGATCAACGCACATATTTCATCAGGTTCGTGTACGGGGAACTACAGATACAGTGAACGAAACTAGTAGGATTTCATCAGATTCATTTGGACAGTTCTAAGTTCTTCATGAGTATTGTGTCTCACAAATGCCACAGTAGGGCAGTGGGATTGCAGCTGCGCGTGCGAGTGTCCTCACGTCTCAAAGCTTCGATTGCAGATAGCTGGCTGGGCAGGGTATCTTCACTGAACAAATTCCAGCAAAGCTTTCCAGAATAACCGTTGCCTCCTCTGCTCTCTGTCTGGAGGCATTTGTCCGGCCCAATTACTAAAACTGAATTTTAAACTGTGAAAAAGTATGTGTGTGTGTGTACAGGTGAACTAGGTGAATCTTTTGTCACATTTCTGTACTTAATTAGATTTGATGTTTTGCATAGTGTGTGTGTCTGCTCGCACATATGCATGCGCTTTTTAATGAGCATGTGTGAAAGTGTGTGTCTATTTATAAAACAGTGGTTCCCTTGCAATTTTTATCTCTGCTGTAAATGTCTAAAAATAAAATGTATTGAATATTTGTTGTTTGTAATACATGTACAACATAGACAAAAAAATGCATTGAATCTGCAATAAGTTCATTTGTGTGAGCTTACAAGAGACCAAGAAAAAAAGTTGAACTTGTGTGGATTAGTATACAAAAAAGATGCTTCAAGCTTGATTAAACAGTGTATTGTATTTGATCAAGTACGCTTGCTTCGACTTTTCTTCAAGTTCAATGAAAGAGAGAGTGTGCATGTGTGTGAGATAGAGAGATAGTAGCCCCATCTCCCTTCCATCTTCCCAGCAGTTCATCAATGTCTTTTCCCCTATGCTATGAATTTGCTCAAGGAATCTTTTGGTTCCCCAGTGTAGCAGCAAGGTTGATATTGTGTTTTGAACGTTTGTGCATAAATGTACTTTTATCACAAATTGACATTAGCCTGTAG
Source organism: Phymorhynchus buccinoides (assembly GCA_017654935.2). Taxonomy (NCBI): domain Eukaryota; kingdom Metazoa; phylum Mollusca; class Gastropoda; order Neogastropoda; family Raphitomidae; genus Phymorhynchus; species Phymorhynchus buccinoides. Next base: position 51,459,272 of record CM065690.1, read on the forward strand.
AAAGGGCCAATAGTAAATGAGAGCTATACAGTGGAATCTCCCTTATAAGACAGCCCTGAAAGTGGCGAGTGGAAAAACAAAATTGGCGAGTTTATCATTCACTTCACCTGCCAAATGCGAGTGGGCAAAAAACGATGTTCTTTCTCGCGCGAGATTCCTTTCCCAATCCATGTTTTCCCACGCACCGGAAATACGATACGCAATTTGCGTGCTCGCCAAGAATATGAAAGAATGTAGCAGTTTGTGGTCTGTAAAAATGAGAGTGAACAAGCCTGGTTAAAGTATAGACCTGTGGTAAGTTATCTGCCTTATTTTCCACACTGTGGTTTCTTTACAAAAAATGTGTACAGTTAGTTTGGCTGGTAAAACTTTTGGTTTGGCTGGTAAAACTTTTGGTTTGGCTGGTAAAAAAAATAAGTTACCAGCCAAAGGCTGGTGGACATTTTCCACTTTCAGGGCTGCAAGACCATCAAAAATCATCCAAAACGAGGTATTGAGAGTGAGGTAATTTTAATACTTACAAAGAAGGGCAATGTCTCAGAGAAGTAGGTCTTATATGGGAGGGAGTCTTATAATGGGAGGTCTTATAAGGGAGGTTCCACTGTACTATATATGATTCTCTACAGCATCAATTGGAACACCATGGTACAGCTTAGTCTTTCGTGGAAGACTATGACTCTCTAACTAGGGGGCATTTGCACTGGCTCTAGTGCTGCAGCCAATGGGATTGGTTGGCCTTTGGGGACCTTCCCCAATGCCAACTCTTGTCCTCAAATCCCTTTGGCCAAGAGAGTGGGGATGTACCCTGGACAAGGCTTCTCGGAAGTTCTCCACTATATTGTATAAACAAACAGCAGCTGCACCCTCTGCTATCTGGCAGTCATTGTCAGAAACGACAGACAGGCAACAACATAAATGTATTGATTGATCTGCAATGATGCTAAACAAAAATGTATGCTGTACAGTGTACGCCACAACGCATGCGCCCTTGTGAGCATGGTGCATGCTCATAAAGACTCCTGCACCGACCTTTCTCTCTGGAACTTGAGGGAGTGCACCACCTCAGGCTTTTTCTGGCGGAAGTTCCACAGGTTGAGGGTGTCGTCTGAACACACCGTCACCAGGGCGCCCTGTGCACGGACACGACAGTAGGATTTCAAGCTACAGCATTGTTATTAACCTTCATTTTCCACTCTCTTTTCACTCAATAACTTTACATGAAAATGTCACACTTGTGCAGTCACCAGTAAGGAATGCAAATCAATTCTTTCGCCGCCAGCCATTTTTCAGCCAAAAAATACCACTGGGTAGAGAGAAAAAATATTATCTGCAATATTAGAAATTCTTTTGTGACATGATTAATATTAGGCTAGTATCCCCACCTCCCAAAATAAAGAAAACACGGTCTTCGGATAACAGGCCCTGATTTCACACCTTTTAGTGACATGGGTGTTAAGCCATTGTGGTGCATAAATGCGACATTGACAGTGAAAGGGTTAAAAGCCGAAATATTTTGAAACTTTTATTTTGCTTGTTGGCTGAAAGCTTTACTTAAAATCATCATTCATACATTTATACTTTATTTTATTTTTCGGACTATAAGGAGATACTTTTTTTCTCAGACTGAGACCCTTGGGTCTTATAATGTAATTAATAATTTAGCACACGTTAAACCCAGTGGCAACGAAAAAGTTGTCATTTGGTCAAAATGTATCCCCCCCCCCACCCACCCTTTCCTTCCTTATCAATCACAAAAAAACATTGCATGCAAAACAAAAAAAAGAAAGCCTCTGGCTGCTACACCCTCTCCAGGTGGGAGCAACCCGAATTTCACAGAGATGCCTCTGTGTGTGACTATAAAGTACCTAATACCTAATACCTACCTACTAATATAATAAGAAAATAGAGTAACAAAATCTTAATTTTGGACATAAAAAATACAGTAATATCAAATAGCCACCAAAGAGCATTAACCCTCAAAGTCAAACCTACTTCACAATTAGAATCACCACCACCACCACCCACACAAAACTTTGAACAGCAAAAGTCATAAATATATGTTTTCATATTAGGAATTATATGATGACAGAGACAGCAGTCAAAACTTCTATTTCTTCTGGACTTCAGATCTGCAAGCAGACTATTGCAATATTGTACAAGAATTGTTCTTAATTGAACCGTTATTGATTAAAGCTACAGGAGTTAACATTTTTATATCAATCATCATTGATCAATATAAAAACTATAAGCAATACTATACATGATTCAGCCAGCCATCATGTCCATGATTGCCCATGTGTACAAACTGCAATAGTCTAGATCTCAAACGAGTTAAAGGAAATTAATTGTGGCTCACACTTCTTTAATTTTCTTTAATTTTTCATGCAATCAATTCAATATTATTCAGTCATGTTGCTTAGTCTAGCATTGTGGGTTAAAAACAAACACAGTGGCAAGCTACATAAATTGATGTACTCTCCAGTTAAGCAGATCTCTTGATATAATCACATGATGTGCCTACCAGCCTGTAGCTGTCAAATGATTCATGCCATATGAGGACAACTTCACTCTTTAGGCATGAGATTGAGAAAGTATGATTTAGTCTGAAAAAGGCTGAAGCCCCCTGAAACAGAAGCTTGCTTTTTTTTGCCTTAGATTCATTCAGCATCAGGAGTAGACTTGATACATATTTAGTTCATTTTTATTCACTCACAAGAAGTATTTCTATATTCAGTAGGTCTCTTCTTTATCTTTAAAAAAAAGTACCTCTGGGAGCCATAACAAAGGCTGAAATCAGCTTGTAGGCTGAACATTTTAATTTCTGAGCGTACAAAAATACAACACAATACAATGCAATGCAATACAATACAAACACTGACCTCGTTGATGAGAAAGAGAACTTGAAGGATGGCCACCTCTCCGTCGTGCAGGATGTGAATGTCCACTCCAGGGCGACCAATGCTAATCAAGGGTCAAGGACAACTCTGACATCATTTATGCATGGAGAACTTGACATCATTTACAAAAATATTAGCGGCAAATCTCATTTATTACCAGCTTACCTGCTCCTAAAGATATTCATGTTTTACAAAAATATTAGCGACAAATCTCATTTATTACTAGCTTACCTGCTCCTAAAGACATTCATGTACAGCATATTACCTGAAGAAAAAGAAATTATGGTATGTTTTTTTTAATGGCTCTGTTAAGTCACACGACCATCACACAACATAATGTAGAAGCATGCACAATAAATTAAAACACTAAACGAATAAATGATAATGGGAGTTGGGACACTTTTTACAGTATATATATGCAAGTGCGCGCACATGTATACATACAAACACACACATAAGCACACACTGACACACATAAACACACACACACACACACACACACACACACACACACACACACACACACACACACACAAAGTGACAGAGGGAGACAGAGATCCCAATTCAAATGCATACTTTGTCATGCGGTTACCATTCAGTAGAGTGTGGTGGGGGGAAGAGAGAGAAAAGAAAGCTTTCCCTTGAGGCCACTCCTAACAACAACACTCACGATGACAAGCTACTTGAGGGAGCGATAAAGCAGATCTTATCATTCCACTTGTAGACTGATCGACTTCGTAATATATAAAAGTGTCCTGTAAACAGTGTTTAACACCTGAACAAAATGACATTGAACGATGGCTTGGAGTCAAAACGGACAATCCTTAGATAGTCCATTGACATATTATTGAACTTATTACGAAAACTAATAACTTGTATAAAAAAAAAAGACTGCTGAAATTATATAAAAAGCAAAAACCCCTTTTCATATTTCTGCAGTCATTGTTTGATACAAGTTATTAGCTTTTGCAATAAATCCAATAATATGTCAATGGACTATCTAAAGATAGTCCGTTTTGACTCCAAGCCATCGTTCAATGTCATTTTGTTCAGGTGTTAAACACTCTTTACAGGACACTTTTATGCCATCCCTCCCACATAAGACCTACTTCTCTGAGACGTTGACCTACTTCTCTGAGACGTTGCCCTTCTTTGTAAGTATTAAAATTACCTCCCCTTTGGGTGATTTTTGAAGGTCTTATAAGAGAGGTTCCACTGTATTTAATTTAGGCATTGATGACGTTGGCTTAACCATTTTTTTAAATGATGGTTCTGCAATGTCTTACGAATTTTATATAGTATAATGCCTGAATGACACAATTCTTTATTAATGAAGTTTGTGGACAATCAAGTCAATACCGTATTTTACGGACTATACGGCGATACTTTTTTCCTAGACTGAGGAGTGAGACCCCTGCGCCTTATGATGTGGCTGATAATATAGTAAGAAACTATAATAACAAAATATGATTTTTGTGCAAAATTTGGGGGGTGCGCCTTATAATGTGACTGATAATATAGTAAGAAACTATAATAACAAAATATGATTTTTGTGCAAAATTTGGGGGGTGCGCCTTATAATCAGGCGCGCCTTGTAGTCCGTAAAATACGGTAAACACTGTGCTTGAGTAATCAATTCCAGTACCTAAACATCTTAAATAGTTTGCTTATGTGGTTCCCATAATAATATGATATTCAAATACTTTGGGACTAGTTTTACGAGCATACAATATTGAGGCACTCGTGGCCAACTTTTATATATGTCATGTTTGTTCTTGTTTTCTTTTTAACGCTTTCGCCGCCAGCCATTTTTCAGTAAAAGCAAAATATCGTTAACCCTTTCACCGCCAGCCATATTTCAGCCAAAAATTTCCATTAAATTTACCTGGGTAGAAAACAAAATCCATCTGCAGTATTGGGGATTGTTCTGTGACGTATATAAAATAAGGTCTATCCTTACTTCCCAAAACTAAGACAATAGGGTCTTTGGATAATAGACCCCAATTTGATGCCTTTTAGTGACATAGGTGTTAAATCACTGTGGTGCTAAAATGCGACTTTGGCGGTGAAAGGGTTAAACTTACCTGGGTAGAGAATTTTTTTTATCTGCAATCTTGGGAATTCCTCTGTGACATGCATAACATTAGGCCTATCCTTACCTCCCAAAATTAAGAAAGTAGGGTCTTCGAATAACAGGCACTGATTTGATGCCTTTTACTAGTTTTAGTGAAATGGAAGTTAAAGTCTTAAACCATTGTGGTGCATAAATGCGACATTGGCGGTGAAAGGGTTAATTACTAAAATATACACTACAGACTCTATGGTTGAGTTACCAAGTTTAAAACAGTTCATAGTGTCTTTATTAAGACTAAGTTTGTTTTTTGTTTTTTAAATATGGATTGTGACATGAATGTGTTGTCCAATAAAAAATAATTATGGTAATTGTTATGAACATATTTTTAACATCAAAAGTTTAAATCAAAGAAACTCAACTGTAACTACTTTATACATGTTTGCAGGGCTCATTAATTTGGGGGTCTATGAAGTATTAAAATTCCAAAGGACCTTCTAAAAGAATGTGCAGGGGGTCCCAGGGATGCACTAGAAAAAAATCTTTTGGGCATTCGCAATGCCACTGGGACTCTCTATCCCGCCTCTAGGACCCTCTATACTGAAAGTGAAGGAGTCCCTGGGAGTGGGACCCCTTGTTTTGGGAGCCCTGACATGTGAATAACATTCAAACTATTAACTCCTTGACTGCCACCAACGTATCACGTACTGACCTGATTACATCACTGATGATGTCATCAGATGAAGAGGAATACCCCTGAAATGCTGACTTTTGCTCTCTAACAGTCAAGAGAGTTATATCCCCAGACCATTTTGCCAGATTGGCTCTATCAGTGGTCTTCTTTTTCATGGCATGGTTTGCCCAATTATTTTTTTCTTTAATTTTCTCTGGCAATCAAGGGGTTAAAAGAAAAGATCCCCAACAACATA
>CM065690.1:51465668-51500668 GCA_017654935.2 Phymorhynchus buccinoides
TCACTTTCCACCTACCCCCTCTCCACCCCCATCTTCTCTCTACACCCCCCCCCACCCCCACCGCAGAAGAGAGAGAGAGAGAGAGAGGAAGAGAGAAGAGAGAGAGGAAGAGAGAGAGAGAAGAGAGAGAGAAGAGAGAGAGGAGAGCACCGTTCCATTGACACCTTTTAAGGGAATCTAAGGAAGCCAATCTCTTTTTGACACAAGTTATCCCCGCCCGGCTTACTTCCCTTGCGTGAAATATTACCGCATCCACCAACACAGTTCGTGATGTGTAACGCTAAGATTACACACGTTTAAACATTTTTACACAAGGACCTCCTATTTATAATTATCTACACAAATGGCCCTCATAACAAACTCAGCAAGATTATTTTTTCGCAGAACCTAAATTATAAGCCAAGTTATTTTCTCCAGTTTCCTGTTCAGTTCCTTCCTGTCACAGGAAGAGAGACTCATCACTTTGCCAGCGTTTCTTCACGTTGAGAAGCAATAGCAGTTCCTCAAAGAAACTCCATTCAAATCGAAGCTTGCTGTCCGCTCATCGTCTAGACGTGAGAGAAAACTTTTTGCTGAGAAAACTTGCTGTTTACTAGGTACGGTACGTAATTTTTTTTTATTTAGTGTTGTGCGAAGGCTTGGTAATATTCCCTTTTCTCCCCCGTGAAGACCACGTGTTTCTGAGCTCAGCCATACGTCACAGCCAGTATTGGATGGAAGTCGTTTAACGTCGCGTATCGGCTTTCGCCATGTACGACGGGCTGAACAACCAACCAGGGTATAACAAAATGTATGTCCTGATCACTGTCTTGGAAAGGCCGAGAGCGATCAAATCTTATGACAGCATGTTCAGTTTCTGTCCCTCTTATTCACCGCATGGCTAAAATTTAATTCAGTACATTCTTTTCTCATAAAAAAATTTCAGTAATATAATTTAGGTATACGAGTATCATACCAGGGTCGAGTTTTCTCTAGATTAAGGACGAGCGAAAACGGGCGAAAACATAAGAGACTGACTGATTCAATGGTTACGCTGATCTTGGTATTACGTCAATTTTAACACATGGGCCAGCATCTACGGAAGGAACCTTTCGCCAAGTTTCATTAAGATTTAATAGTAGGTACAATTGTGAGAAGTGTAAAACAAGTTCAGTCGGCTAGCGGAAGCTGGTTTACTTAAAAAAAAATGCAGATCGGAATTACATCTACGTAACGTTAGCCCTTGTGAACGGTCCCTCTAATAGCCGTCTGAGCGCCCCGTAGCGTCAGAGTTGTCCTAGTGCCTCTGGATGTCGATTATTTTATGACAGTTTTTCGGTTTTGGTAATGTCACTTGTGGTCGTCTTCAGTGCTTTTGGTTTTTTGTTCATAAGCTTTGTTTTTTATGCGACAGCTCTCTCTCCCTCTCTCTCTGCCCTCTCTCTCCTCTCTCTGAGTCTCTCTCAAGACAGATTGGAGAATAGGTGTACCTAAATCTATATCCTTGGAAAATTAAAGTTTCAGTTTTCAAGTTAGTTTTCAGCTCTCTCTCTCTCTCTCTCTCTCTCTCTCCTATTTGTTTTGTTGTGTGTTTATTTTTTTTAGTCCGTCACCAGACGGACCATGCGATGGCTGGTTTGTATTTTTGTTGTTTTGTTGTTGTTTTTTGTGGTTTTTTGGGGGGTCTTCCCAAGGATATCTCCGACCGCTTGACCGAAGCGCGTCAATTTTGTGTGAAGGTGTCCCTCCTTAATAGGAAGAGATCGGCGCAAACCATTTGCCGTCGTGACCTTGACCTTGACCGTTGACGTACGACCTTGAAAACCGAAAAAATATATTTAGCCATATCTCGGGCACCGATCAACATAGGATGTTGAAACTTGGTATGAAGGTGGTTTTGGGCTTATGCCCGTTCTGATGATGGCATACCGATCAAGGTCAAGGTCAAGGTCAAAAAGATCGCTGGAGCCTGAAAAATCGGAGGGTCATTTTTTTCTCCTTCTGTCGGTCCCAAGGATATCTAACGAACCGCTTGACAGAATCTTCAAATTTTGTGTGCTGGTGTGTCACCATGAGAGGAATGGCATCCGCGCAAAACCATATTGCCGTTCGTGACCTTGACCTTGGCGTACGATCTTGAAAACCGAAAATCTTTCAGGGGCCATAACTCCCACACCGTTAGTGTTAGAGTCTTCAAATTTGGCATGAAAGGTACTTTGGCTTATGCCCGTTCTGATGGTGGCATACCGATCAAGGTCAGGTCAGGTCCGGGCGATCCGTAGGCCTTGAAAGTGGTAGGGGTCTACACATTGGGTTTCCCCCCCCCTCTTTAAGCCATATATTTTCCACATTTGTACTTTGACAGAAAGCGCTTCAGATTGTGTGTGGTACTGTATACCCTAGAGAAGAAAACATCCGAGCATAAATTATCACCATGCTGACCTTGACCTTGACGTGTGACCTTGAAAACCGAAATTTCCTTCTTTGCGCTATATATTTATTGTCCAAACTGTATCTCGTGGACTAGAAGACAGAATCCCTTCCAATTTTTGTGTCAGGATCGTGACACTCTACGGGGTGTCGCACGTGCGTGGCATTGCTGGTGGCGGACATGTCTGCCGCTCGGCGACGCCCTTGTTTATGATATTCTTTAGAATCTCAATAGTCAATACTTTATTTTTATTTCTTTCTGGTGTTCCATTGGGCACCCGACAGGAATTGCAAGAAACACAATGTGAAGATGATGGACATACTGACACTGGGGGGCTAGAAAGAAGTATTAAACGAGAAGAATATAAAAACAAACATATAAAACTCAAAAAGACTGACCTTTACAACACAAAAAACATGTCAGTTTTGTCAGTCTTTCATTGTGCCTTGTTGTGTTGGTTGTTTTTTGCTCAAACTTTTATGCTCTCTCTCTCTCTCCTCCCTCTCTCTTTCTCTCAGGATCCAAACTGATTCATGAACAAAGTCTGCCAAGGCAGAGCTTTGCTTTTTTGACGATTCTAGCATCTGTTTCATCATCAATGTTTTCATTGGCAGATAGCGTGCCGCCCAAGATAGGTGACTTGTCCACCGCCGCCATGTCCGACCATTCACTGTCACTGTGGGTTCTCATAGTAGTGTGAGCTGAGCAGGCTGTTACTCACTTCAGTCTTCTTGGTGGCTTATGGTGAGACCAAAGTTGTCAACCAGCAGCAAAGGAACAAGTCCATGGAGCACTGCATGAATTCTGATTTCCAAGCATTATGTAAACAGGAATTATCTCAGCCTGTCACCTGACCTTGTCCTTTGCCTGGAGCGTCACAGGTTGACAGCTTCCTCCATTCTGTATCTGATGTCAATGCCAGGGTAGTCTTCTTCAATTGAGTACTTTGAAAGGCACTGTCAGTATCTCGTAACATCATGCTGAACAGTGTTGGGTAGCACACAGCCTTGTTTCACTCCATTAGTGACAGGAAATGAGCAGATGACTCTCCGTCACTAAGGACTTGGCTTTGCATGCCATCATAGGAACCTGGCAAACATCTTGGATAATTGTGGCAGCCAAACTTGCTCATTATATTCCCCAGACCTTCACGTTGACTGTATAAAATGCTTTCGTGAGGTCGACGAAAGAGGTGTAGAGTTACATTTTGTTCTTGACACTTCTCCTGCAGCTGGCATGCGCAAACACCATGTTCCTATTGTTTCCTCGTTTCCTTTCTAAAGCCACACTGGGGCTCTCAAGTCTTGTTCAGGAGTTTGACGAGTCGATGAGCAGACTCGAGCAAGGACTTTTCCAGCAATGGGCGACACACAGCTGGATGCCCCTGTGATTGTCACACACCTGGTTTGTTGCCCTTGCTCTTGTACAGGTGTACAATTGTGGCTTAGTCCTGCGGACTATTCCTTGCTGCACATGCGCTGGGTAAAATCTCAGTCATTTTTCTTATGTATCTGTGGTTCAGCGAGTTTCTGTTTCATCACTCAGAGGGATGCCGAACTCAACTCCGGCCGCTGGTTCAAGTGAAGGACACCCATATAGCGCTGAGCGCCCTGTGTGCAGATCTGCGGCTACAGCTCCCAGTGTATTCCACACCTGCTGCTTTCGTCCTCGCCATCGCCACAGGCCTTGGGAATGGATTCAGATAGAGTAGAGAAAATGATGATGATGATGATAATGGAACTGTTTGAGATGACTTGCACAGTGAGTTGGATTAAAGTACGGGAGAGTTGCGCAGTCATCAACCTCACTCTCTCGTCCAGCCCTCTGGGTCCAGTGGCAAGACGTATCAAAACGACTGGAGATAAGCCAGGAATGCAGTGGATGGCCAGCAGTGTCCTTTGTGTCTCACGGCCCAAATTGCGCTCCACAGCGCTTTGCTGAAACCGCCTTCTTGCCCGTGAACCACTTGATGGATTTCCTCCGCGTGGTCTGCCGGAACCAGTCTTCACATTCGTAGGTAGACAAGCCCTACTCCACTGAAACAGTCTATGACCCGTCGGCTACCCTCACCAAGTTGGCCGGCCATCAAAGCTGTTGTCCGGGCGTGGCGGCTGTTTTGCATGCAAACAGCTAAGGGAAGCCATAGGTAAGAGTTGGAGTGCAGTGGGAACCAGTGACAGACCGAACTACTCTGAAGAGTCATGGACATGTCCCCCTGTCATAGGTACTGCCCCTCTATGAACACCCATACCCCCTTGTTAGATTTGAGAGCGCGAAAGCTATTCTTTCAGGCTGTCCCAGTCTGCTTTGGCAGTATTGGGACCATCACTGCGCTGATATTCCACTCCCAGTACTGGATACTGTGGGTCAGGAAGTCCTGGCACCACCTCCATTCTGGGAACAGGCTGTGGTGAGTTTGCTAGAACAAGTCCAGGGTGTTATCCACTCGTTGGCTCCTTGACTAACTGTTCAGGGCATTGTGTTTTGAAATGTCCCGGAAATAATGGTGAGGGCACTTGGCTTCAGGATACAGTGGTCCAGTCCAACCTTTGAGAATTGAAGTCGCCTCCAATAGGTGTGCATTTCTAAGCTGCGATGACACCTTTGGCGATACTCAACTTCAGGCTGGGCTCGTCAGATTTGTCTGGCTGTAGTACAGTGAACATCCTTATAAGGCGCTCCATTATGACTCCCTCCCACATAAGCCTACTTTTCTGAGACCTTGCTTCTTCTTTGTATTAAAATTACCTCCCTTATAAACCCCTCCCTTATAAGACCTCATTTTTGATGATTTTTTAAGGTCTTATAAGGGAGGGGATTCCACTGTATGCGCACAGGTAAGTGTGCGACGACCTTTCATTTCACCTTGACCCACCTCATATTTGGTCTTGCTGTCTCTCCTGTACACTTTGTAGTTGTTGGGCGCGGATTTCTGCTCAGGCAGTAGTGGTTTCAGCCATTGTCTCGTTCCTAGGATGATGTCAGGTTTCAGACTGGTCTCCCGCAGATTGCACGGTACTCAATGTGCTGTAGAATTCTCACACAGTTTCTTGGTACTCCCACGGTGTCGATGCTCTACATCTCCATGGAACCACTGGCCGCACTGTTCACGAGGCCACCCCCCTGTCCCCCACTGTACTGGGTTGTCCACATGTCCCGCATGTCCTGACTGGAGTGAGATGAGGAATGTATTTTGATTAGCGAGGTCGTTTGGGCCAGGCTTGAGGGGGGAGGGGGGACGCAAAGGAGTTGGCTAGTGCAGGCTCTAGTTAAAAGCACTAGCCTCTGCGATATGACAAATCTGCCAAGTCTATGCTCACTGAATGCTGAAACAGCATCAGATAACACCAGTGAACAGCTCCCCTTCCCGTATGGGGTTCCCCCATGGCTCCGTTTAGGTCCTTTCCTTTTCATTTTGTACACCAGCCATTGTCTCAGTTGATCGCGAACCACTCGTGCCCCATGCTATGTCGCTGATGACACTCAGTTACATATTCCGCTCACCCTGAATTTCTCCTCTTGTTACTGCTTGGAAAGCATGCATCTCGGATGTAAATTGTTTGATGACACAAACAAACTGCATAACGACAGAAAACTGAGCGCTTCTTATCAGTAGTAGAGAACATTCGATTTTCCACAATTTATTTCTGTTGGACAGAAACACCTTGCTTTTTCCCTCTGTCCGAAATCTAGTGTACTGTTTGATGAAAACCTCACACTAAGTGACCATGCAGGTTACAAAAGTCTGTCAGCGTGCGTACTTAGAACATCGTAAGATCGGCCATATCCGTCATTACCTAACTTTACATGCTACTAAAACCCTAGTTTCTTCTCTTGTTCTTTTATTTCATCTAGAATTTATTGTTTAACATGTCTTCCTTGCAGGGGCTTCAAAAAAAAAAACCACCCACATAAAAAAAAAAACTGCAGGGGAGGGTGTTCCAAAAAAATTGCGCCAGCTTAGGGGGACTTATTTACACAAAAACATCAATAACAACAATCCCCCATGTTTTTACTCCTCTGCTCATTTAAAACTTCACTGGCTTCACTATTCCTCCCAAACGAATAGAGTACAAAAAATAGGCTGTGGGGAAAGCTTGCTATAACAACAATTCTCGGACTCTGCTCCACGTTTATCTTTCAGAACTACTACATCTGTACAAACCATCACTGATCATCCTTCTTTTTTTTTTTTGACGCCTCCTCTTCTGAAAGACTAAACTCGCAATTTATAATCCTAAATACTAGAACAAAACAATTGGAGAACGATCGTTTTTCCTTCCAGTCCTACTGTCCTGAACAGTCTGCCTATTCATCCGTCTAGCTCCCCATCTCAGAATTCACAATACCATATTTAAAACAGACTCTTTGAAGAAAAGCTTACACAACTACTTTTCTATGTGTAACTGAAATCCCTGAAAAGTATTCTCCTTTGGGGCGTGGCCTTTATTAATTTTGTTTATGACTGGCACCTTGCATGACCCTTGTGTATCTGTGTTTGTGTTCACGCCAGTGTGTGTGCGTCCTGTGTGTGTGTGTGTGTGGTAGTGTGTGTGTGAGTGTGTTTGTTGTGTATGTGGGGAGGGAGGAAGGGTTTGTGGGTGGGGTGGGGGGGGGGTGGCAGGACTGAGTGGTTATGGGGTGTGTGAGACGAGGGGTGAGGGAATGAGGGACTACGTTTGTGTGTTTGATGTTATTTGCGCGTATGCGCTTGCGCATGTATTAGGTGTTATAGGCGTGGTTTCTCTGTAACAAATGGGAGGTGCCATAGACATTTGGTTATGTTTGGTGTGCGTGTGCATGTGTCTTTATTGAATTGAGTGCTATGTAAATATTTATGACGCTTATATGAATTGTTTAGTAACTACTTTTAACTTTTCACTATTTGTCACTGTAACGCCTTGGGGCTCCTGGGTTTCTAACATCATGGAGTTAGTGCGGTCATAAATTTTCATATTATTATTATTATTACACAATACAGGACATGTTTAAAGCAAGCAACCATTATTAATAACCCAAGAGTAGAACATTATCTCCTTGACTTTCATCGTTTTTTCATTTAATGTCTCTCCTCTCTGCCATCTTGTTTTACATTGTCCTTTGCCCGGCTACAACGTAAAAAAGGAATTATTATAAGTTTTCACATTTTGTGTTTTTTCTTAGGGTTTTTTTTCATTGACTGTCCGGGCTCTATCATGTACTTATTTTGTTTGCAAATGAATTTTCAAAAAGTGAACTAATTTTAAGTTACACATGAAAAAATTGGGTATATCAGGAACTCAAGCTGAAATGACAGACATAGAAACAGAAACCAGAAACAATAGAAAAACACTGGTATTTTCATCCCACAAAAGGCAGACTGCTTCTTGTGTAGATAGGACAGTTTGACTCTTTTAGCCTAGGTACATCCCCATTAGTGACTTTCTTTTTCAGTAATACTAATTTTCATCCAAGAAAAGACAAGAAAAACAACACGTGTATTGTTTCATTCCATTCTTCTTATAAATTTAAGTTGAAATGGGGGGAACTATTAAAAAAAAGTGGTCTGTAAGAGAAGCCATGACAAGGTACAGCACTACACACATCACAGTAACCAATTCTCTTATTATATGTGTCTGGTGTGGGAATCGCTGCGCAAACTGGCCTTGTTGTCTTTTGAGGTGCATTAAATATCTGCAGCCATGCAGGGTTCAATCTGTTACGACAAGCTATGGGCCTGGTTTACGTTTGGCACCTACAGAGTACCTGGAACCATGGCAGCAGAATGTTCTACAACAGTTTGGACACTGCATTGAGGAGCTGACGCTGGAAACATCAGGTTTAGCTCTTGAGGAGAAATCTTCAGCTTCTCTGCTGTCATTGTTGGGTCATGGTAAACTAAAACGGTTTGCTTTGGTTTTCAACCCAGGACAAGAGTCAAACACCACTAGCCTTTTTCTCAATGAGTTCGAGAAACACAGGCCCAGTGTAAACAACATCATAAGAGTTGTGCATCATCAGATGCCTTATTGCAACATTAGCATCAACTATGTCCACACACGATCTTATCATTGGTTGTACAGTGAAGTTTGTACATCTGCATACTCCAACATCGCGTTTCAGCATTTGTGTACATTAAAAATGGATTGCCTCTTGGTAAATGTTAGAAGGCATTATCACAGATCCCTCCCTGTCTCGAACCTGATTCTAAGATTCTTCAATCTCCAGAATCTCTCTGTTGACCACTTTGTTGTCACTGACCAGCTTCTGGACACCCTTGCTAACATGTCCCGATGGAAGCAAGGACTACAGACCCTGACCATCAACTTCAATGTGACAGACAACGCACTTGAGGATGTGGATTCCAATGCCTGGAAAGGACTGCTGGATGCCTGTCAATACCTGCACGTGTCCTGTGCCATACACCATAACATTGACACAGAGGACGTTCGTCGAGTCATTAAACGGGAGACGAAACTGGGGTCTTTGGAACTGAACAAAGGTTCTTTTACCTTTCCAAAACAGTACATTATGCAGCTTATCTCAGACCACTGCAGCACCCTTCAGAGATTAAAAATAGACTGGCTGAACTGTTCAATGAAAGCAAGGAAAGTTGTCAATTTGGGCTGCAAAGTGTGGGAAGTGCATGACCTCCCAGTGGTGACAATAGTGGCTAAGTGCATTCATCTGGAGGATCTGAGCATCAACACTGATATGTGCTATGATGACATTCTCTGCCTGGTTGAACAGGACAGAGAATGGAAGAGTCTGGAGATTACGGCCCCTATCAAGGTAAAAAAGGAGATGTCAACGCATGATGCCACCAATGAAGAACTGAGACAACTAGAGGTCGTCGTGTAACGACGCCTTGGCTACCTCTGGCAGTTTCTACCCATTAGAGACCATGTTTCTTCAACTTTGGCTTTTCTAGCTAAAGAGACATTGTTCCAAAGTCCCTGGAATATGGATTTCATTCTATGTCTTGTGATAACACGTCTAGGAGACTTGCTAGCTCTATTTGCTGCTATCCGCCTGGTGTGCAGTCTATTTTTCTTTGTCATGACATAGTTTCTACTATTTACACTATTAGCACCCTCAATAATGTCACCATGAACCTGTCACTCCTGTTTCACTGATCCATTTCAATCGTCAGGTACTTGCATGAACTGAGATTGTTGCAGCTTAGTCTGTATCATAAATCTACTGATGGCTGGGGACCACCTGCATGCACATTCAGTAGGGCCGCCAGTTTTTGTCGCCAGTGCCTTAATTGCGATTGGCATCTACAGGATTTGGGCTTTAGGATACCTGGAACCATGGCAGCAGTGTGCTCTGCAGCAGTTTGGACACGACATTAAGGAGCATACTGAGGAGGCCTCAACCTTAGCCCTGGCTTGAGGAGACATCTTCAGCCTCTCTGATGTCACTGTTGGGTCATGGTGAACTACAACAGTTGTGACTTTGTGTTCAACTCACCGTCTCCAGCCTTTTCATGGATGAGATTGGGAAACACATTCCCAGTGTGAACAACTTCGTTGGGGCCTTGCATCATCAGTTGCTTTTTTGCTGCATCAGTACTGACTATGTCTACATACAACCCTACCATTGCTTGTACAGTGAAGTTTTCACATCTCCATACTCAAACGTCGCATTCCAGCATTTGCCAAACGTTCAAAAGGGATTTTCTCATGGTACATGTTTGGGAAGTCTATGACAGGGTAACACCTATGACAGATCACGCCCTATCTCTCACCTGATTCCAAGATTCTTTAATCTCTAGAATCTCTCTACTGACCGTTTTGTCACCACAGACCAGCTTCTAGTCACCCTGGCAGATGTGTCTCCATGGAACAGTCGACTGCACACCCTGTCCATCAACTTCAACATGACAGAAAATATAATGGATGTGGATTCTAATGCCTGGAAAGGATTGTTGGAAGCCTGCCCACACCTACAAGTGGCTTGTGCGATACACCATCATACTGATACAGCAAACATTGACCTTGCGATTAAACCTGAAGCTAAACTTGCTTCTATAGAACTCAACAAAGGTTCTTTCATGTTTCCCATACACTATTATCATGAAGCTTCTCTCAGATCACAGCAGCACCCTTCGAAAATTGAAAATAGACTGGGGGAACTGTCCAACAAAACTAAGACAAGTCGTCCTTATCTTGGAGGTAGTGTATAGAAATGGCATGAGCTACCATTGGTGGAAAAAGTGAACAACTGTATCCACCTTGAAGATCTGTTTGTCAACATTGAAATCTATCATGATAATGTTATCTGTTTGGTCAAGATGGAAAGAATGTGGAAGAGCCTGGAGATTACGGCCCCTATCAAGGTCAGAGAGGAGAGGTCAACACGTGACCTCTGAGGTCATAGTGTCGCAACATCTTGGCTACCCATTGAAGACCATTTTGTCTGCTGCTTTGGCTCGTCTACACAAAGGGACATTCTTCTTAACACGTAATTTTATGTTTTTTGCTGTACTAGTGTATGTTATATTTGTAGTACTGCTTTACATACCTACGGCGTACCGGTAATAGAAATTCTAAATTTTGCATGGTTGTAAAGAAAAACTTATGAAGAATGAGTCATGCTTCTTGATCGAAAATGTCTTCTGACTGCTGTAGAAAAAAACAAAATCACAAATATTCATCTCTTTTCTTCCCTTCTTATATGTGGCGAAAAACAAAAGAATATGCTACTTCTAGCTTATGTATCTTTAAAATATAATAAACCGAGGGACCTCAAACACGTAGCATTGAAGTATAAGTGTAGAAAATGTATCTTCCAAATCATAATTTTCTAGGTCTTCTAGTTTGCATTTGTATATAATAATTTAAAAATGACGATTCTTGTGATGTGCAGGAAACATTTTTTTTCACAAATTGTAAAGTCCCATCTAAAGAAAGTAGCACAGATACACTAAAGATCTTGGATGATTTTACATTTCATCAGTTTCTGTGTGTCTGCGAGGTTTCAGTGAAATAGCTTGAGTCTGAAGGAAATAGTGGACTCTTATTTTTTCGTTCATTTTGGGCACTTTCTGCCAATGCGAAAATCTGAAAATTAGGTCTCTTTTTTTTTTGGCTTATGTACCTCAAAAGTATAAGAGGACTAAAAAAACATTCCAAAAAGTATATTTTGCATAGAGTGTCAATTTCAAATTTTACTTCTAAGCTTCTTAATTTTTCTTTAATGGTGTTTTGAAAATAGCAAATATTGCGATTTAATAAAAACGTCAAAACATTTTAAAGACCTTCAAAATTCAGCCCCAAAACAGGTCCTAATAGGGGGGGGGGGGGGAGGCAGTCTTAATAGGGAAGTGGACACTCAGTAGTCCAGATACAAAGGGTTGGGGAGGGAGTTAATTAAGATTAAAATTATAGCCCTGTCGACAACAAAGGCCATGTCAGGGCTGTCACCACGTTAAATCTTACCACGTTTTAAAAAGGGGATAAAAACACAAGGTAAAAACAATCGGTGAAAATATTTTGGGTCACATCTTAGAGGGAGTCTTAATAGGGAGGTTCCACTGTAGTAGTGGACTGGAACAGCCAGCTACTCAGACTTGGTTTGGTGTAACTACAGTGGAACCTCTTTCATAAGACCTCCCATCATAGAATCCCTCCCACATAAGACCTAGTTCTCTGAGACATTGCCCTTCTTTGTAAGTATTAAACTTACCTCCCTTATAAGACCTCATTTCGGATGATTTTGAAGTTCTTGTAAGGGAGGTTCCACTGTATAAGCAAAGGTGAGCTGATATGCTGTGATTACGTACAAAGAAAAGAATGAAATCAATATGCTTGTTTGTAATAACTGGCTGTTCACTTCTCAGCCACCAGTTTCAATCTGGCTGATGTATCCTAGTTACATTTTTGTTCCTTTTTTAAACATTGTAGGGATTTCTGTGTTAACATTGTTGCTTTGTTCAACTGTTTTTCCCCCCTAGGATTTCATTTGTGTGGCCTTTTTATTTTCTTGGGATTCTGTAACATTTATTTTTCTTTACAAGGATTTAATATTTCAAAGGCAAAAGTTTGCTTTCTGTCATAGAATTTCTGTGAACATTATTACTTGTTAAATTGTTTCAAGATGTCTCCGGTGGACCAAAAACAAATAACCTGTAAGCGTCATTGGAATATGGGTGGACTTGTTTCTTCTTTGTGGTTGCCTACACAGCTTGAGCCAACACATGTCCACTTTTCACATTAATGTATGTTTCTCTGACTTCATTCCTGCTCATTACCGAAAAGTACATTTCTGAAATATGTAAATGACAAAAAGAAATGTTCAACTGAAAGGTGTCGCTGAGCGGCAGACATGACTGTGGAATGTTTGTTTCCCCTGCCAACATTCTTTAATGGACTGGGTGAACAAGGACTACTACCAGTCAATTAATAAAGTATGCTCAAATGCTTTGTCAAGAGCATGCATGCATTAGTAATTATTGACCTGAAATGAACATAAGTTGAAATAAATTTGAATTGAAATATTGCATGACTTGCAGTGGAGCTACCCCACGCCTATTTTTTCAGATTTACACTGTTGTTAAGTAGTTTAAATCAGAATGGTAAATATGCTATGATGTTTATTTTACCACACGCTTATGACGCATCCTCTTTCTGAATACTTTAGAGATGAAAGCAATGGAAATGCAATAATAATCTGACAAAGAAGCAGGCAAGCAAAGAGAGACAGACAAGGGGGGGGGGGGCATTGATGCATTAAAAAGTGAGTGTTTTGTTTGTACTTTTTTTTTCTTTTCCATAAACTGCTTTGTCACTTGTGATTTGCAGTTCCTTATCAACATGAAATAATGTAGTAGTATAAGAATTGTTTATTTCAGGGGTGGGGGGTGAGAGAGAGGGGTCATTCTTAAAGTAGCATATCAGTCTGTGTATTCTTTTCTTCCTTTTTTTTCTCTCTTAGAAGACTGTTTTTCTTCCTTTTTTGCAATGTGTGTGTGTGTGTGCATTCTCCGTGAATTTTTAATGTGCTTCTATCATATCATGTAACATGACTGTAAATATGGGAAACTGCTGTGTACGGTTCATTTAATAATGATCTTTTTCAGTGTTTGTGACTTTGCTACCAAATTAGATTATTTTTGTAACAATATCTTTTGTGTGTATGTATTTTCCCTTGAAATCGTGTAACATGTAAATATGGGAAACTGCAGAGTGGATTTCTTTTAGTGATGTTCTTTTTGTGACTTTGTTACTCGTCATAAATTTGGATGATTTGTTTTTAATTCAGATACTTTATGTCATTTTCCGATCTTGTCATTGTGAAGCGCATAGAGCATTTTCAAAGGATTATTGCTCTAAATAAATAAAAGTAGTAGTAGTATTTCATTGTTGGTGGTGGTGGTGGGGTTGTTTTTCTCTGATTTTGTTGTGGGGGATTTCTTTTTGTCTTTATGATGCACTTTGGTTTTTTCTGGTAGTGCACTTGTGTGTGGTTGTGTTTTTTGCTTCATTCTTTCTTTCTTTTTTTCCTTCTATCTTTCGGTTCGTTTGGTTTTCCTGTAGATGTAATATTCGTTTTCAAAAGTTTCAGGACCACTTTCTTTTTTCCTTCTATCTTTTGGTTCGTTTGGTTTTCCTGTAGATGTAATATTTGTTTTCAAAAGTTTCAGGACCACTTTCTTTTTTTCCTTCTATCTTTCGGTTCGTTTGGTTTTCCTGTAGATGTAATATTCGTTTTCAAAAGTTTCAGGACCACTTTCTTTTTTCCTATCTTTTGGTTCGTTTGGTTTTCCTGTAGATGTAATATTTGTTTTCAAAAGTTTCAGGACCACTTTCTTTCTTTTTTTCAATACAAATGGCATCGTTTCTTCAGTTAATGCTTCAAATTGCATGAAATTGAAAAGAACAGAACAAAATTAAATATTTTCTTAAATTATTTTTACCTAAATTAGACATCTCCAAAATATCAAATATTTTTTGGAGAGCCATCTTTTTTAAATTTTACATGCTTTCCTCTTATTGAGTCGAATGTCTTGAGAACCACTGAATAGAATCACTTAAAGTTTTGCATAAACTGAAGCTGACATATCCCATCGTGTGAACTGACGATACGTAAAATGTAAATGAGAAAGGTACTCAGATTTCTGATTTGTCCCTTTCCAATCACAGTTGCCATTATCGTTTTGAAGGTTTCACTTGGATTCTTTGTACAGTGGAACCTCCCTTATAAGACCCCCCCATTATGACTCCCTCCCACATAAGACCTACTTCTCTGAGACATTGCCCTTCTTTGTCAGTATTAAAATTACCTCCCTTATAAGACCCCTCCCTTTTTTTGGATGATTTTTCAAGGTCTTATAAGGGAGGTTCCACTGTACTGACACTTGTTCAAGATTGTTAACCCCTTCACTGCTGAAGAAAAAAATGAGAAACTTTGAAAACTTTCTTTTGATTAATAAAAAATATGTCAAAATGGTGTACAAATATACCTCTTCTGACTAATCTAAGGCAAAACCAGCATTCCAATGTTGTCATGACATCACCAATGAAATGACATTGCCTGTTGTTGTAGACAAGGAGCTGGCAGGGAAGACCTGTCTCTACCAGTCAGTCAGTGGTGAACTGGAGTAAGGACTCTTAGGAGTTACAAGACAGTCTTCCTGGCGCAAGTGTAATTCACCTCTTTTCAATCCACTTCTTGCTTGCTATTCTTTCTTTGTACGTTTGAGCATCTAAGTATTTAGTGAGTAAAGGGAAAAATCATTTTGCAGCTTAGTTTTTTTGTGAGCAACTGTGAATCTCACAACCGGGAAACATTGTCCTAAGCCTTGGTGCTGCAGCCTAAAGCATTAGTTGGCCTTTTACGATCCTCCCCAACACCAATTGTTCTAAAGGGGCCGACTCACACATCTTATTTCAGTCATATGACTATCCAACTGTGATGATGTCTGCGGAGCATGATGATTCTGATGAAATCCTACTGTATAGTTTCAAAACTATAAATGAATCAGATGAAATCCTACTATGTTTGTTCATAATAATTACACAGACAGCAATACACAAATAATAATGATAAAAGTGTCTGATCAACGCACATATTTCATCAGGTTCGTGTACGGGGAACTACAGATACAGTGAACGAAACTAGTAGGATTTCATCAGATTCATTTGGACAGTTCTAAGTTCTTCATGAGTATTGTGTCTCACAAATGCCACAGTAGGGCAGTGGGATTGCAGCTGCGCGTGCGAGTGTCCTCACGTCTCAAAGCTTCGATTGCAGATAGCTGGCTGGGCAGGGTATCTTCACTGAACAAATTCCAGCAAAGCTTTCCAGAATAACCGTTGCCTCCTCTGCTCTCTGTCTGGAGGCATTTGTCCGGCCCAATTACTAAAACTGAATTTTAAACTGTGAAAAAGTATGTGTGTGTGTGTACAGGTGAACTAGGTGAATCTTTTGTCACATTTCTGTACTTAATTAGATTTGATGTTTTGCATAGTGTGTGTGTCTGCTCGCACATATGCATGCGCTTTTTAATGAGCATGTGTGAAAGTGTGTGTCTATTTATAAAACAGTGGTTCCCTTGCAATTTTTATCTCTGCTGTAAATGTCTAAAAATAAAATGTATTGAATATTTGTTGTTTGTAATACATGTACAACATAGACAAAAAAATGCATTGAATCTGCAATAAGTTCATTTGTGTGAGCTTACAAGAGACCAAGAAAAAAAGTTGAACTTGTGTGGATTAGTATACAAAAAAGATGCTTCAAGCTTGATTAAACAGTGTATTGTATTTGATCAAGTACGCTTGCTTCGACTTTTCTTCAAGTTCAATGAAAGAGAGAGTGTGCATGTGTGTGAGATAGAGAGATAGTAGCCCCATCTCCCTTCCATCTTCCCAGCAGTTCATCAATGTCTTTTCCCCTATGCTATGAATTTGCTCAAGGAATCTTTTGGTTCCCCAGTGTAGCAGCAAGGTTGATATTGTGTTTTGAACGTTTGTGCATAAATGTACTTTTATCACAAATTGACATTAGCCTGTAGAAAGGGCCAATAGTAAATGAGAGCTATACAGTGGAATCTCCCTTATAAGACAGCCCTGAAAGTGGCGAGTGGAAAACAAAATTGGCGAGTTTATCATTCACTTCACCTGCCAAATGCGAGTGGGCAAAAAACGATGTTCTTTCTCGCGTGAGATTCCTTTCCCAATCCATGTTTTCCCATGCCCCGGAAATACGATACGCAATTTGCGTGCTCGCCAAGAATATGAAAGAATGTAGCAGTTTGTGGTCTGTAAAAATGAGAGTGAACAAGCCTGGTTAAAGTATAGACCTGTGGTAAGTTATCTGCCTTATTTTCCACACTGTGGTTTCTTTACAAAAAATGTGTACAGTTAGTTTGGCTGCTAAAACTTTTGGTTTGGTAGGTAAAACGTTTGGTTTGGCTGGTAAAAAAAATAAGTTACCAGCCAAAGGCTGGTGGACATTTTCCACTTTCAGGGCTGCAAGACCATCAAAAATCATCCAAAACGAGGTATTGAGAGTGAGGTAATTTTAATACTTACAAAGAAGGGCAATGTCTCAGAGAAGTAGGTCTTATATGGGAGGGAGTCTTATAATGGGAGGTCTTATAAGGGAGGTTCCACTGTACTATATATGATTCTCTACAGCATCAATTGGAACACCATGGTACAGCTTAGTCTTTCGTGGAAGACTGTGACTCTAACTAGGGGGCATTTGCACTGGCTCTAGTGCTGCAGCCAATGGGATTGGTTGGCCTATGGGGATGTTCCCCAATGCCAACTCTCATCCTCAAATCCCTTTGGCCAAGAGAGTGGGGATGTACCCTGGACAAGGCTTCTCGGAAGTTCTCCACTATATTGTATAAACAAACAGCAGCTGCACCCTCTGCTATCTGGCAGTCATTGTCAGAAACGACAGACAGGCAACAACATAAATGTATTGATTGATCTGCAATGATGCTAAACAAAAATGTATGCTGTACAGTGTACGCCACAACGCATGCGCCCTTGTGAGCATGGTGCATGCTCATAAAGACTCCTGCACCGACCTTTCTCTCTGGAACTTGAGGGAGTGCACCACCTCAGGCTTTTTCTGGCGGAAGTTCCACAGGTTGAGGGTGTCGTCTGAACACACCGTCACCAGGGCGCCCTGTGCACGGACACGACAGTAGGATTTCAAGCTACAGCATTGTTATTAACCTTCATTTTCCACTCTCTTTTCACTCAATAACTTTACATGAAAATGTCACACTTGTGCAGTCACCAGTAAGGAATGCAAATCAATTCTTTCGCCGCCAGCCATTTTTCAGCCAAAAAATACCACTGGGTAGAGAGAAAAAATATTATCTGCAATATTAGAAATTCTTTTGTGACATGATTAATATTAGGCTAGTATCCCCACCTCCCAAAATAAAGAAAACACGGTCTTCGGATAACAGGCCCTGACTTCACACCTTTTAGTGACATGGGTGTTAAGCCATTGTGGTGCATAAATGCGACATTGACAGTGAAAGGGTTAAAAGCCGAAATATTTTGAAACTTTTATTTTGCTTGTTGGCTGAAAGCTTTACTTAAAATCATCATTCATACATTTATACTTTATTTTATTTTTCGGACTATAAGGAGATACTTTTTTTCTCAGACTGAGACCCTTGGGTCTTATAATGTAATTAATAATTTAGCACACGTTAAACCCAGTGGCAACGAAAAAGTTGTCATTTGGTCAAAATGTATCCCCCACCCACCCTTTCCTTCCTTATCAATCACAAAAAAACATTGCATGCAAAACAAAAAAAAGAAAGCCTCTGGCTGCTACACCCTCTCCAGGTGGGAGCAACCCGAATTTCACAGAGATGCCTCTGTGAGTGTGACTATAAAGTACCTAATACCTAATACCTACCTAATAATATAATAAGAAAATAGAGTAACAAAATCTTAATTTTGGACATAAAAAATACAGTAATATCAAATAGCCACCAAAGAGCATTAACCCTCAAAGTCAAACCTACTTCACAATTAGAATCACCACCACCACCACCCACACAAAACTTTGAACAGCAAAAGTCATAAATATATGTTTTCATATTAGGAATTATATGATGACAGAGACAGCAGTCAAAACTTCTATTTCTTCTGGACTTCAGATCTGCAAGCAGACTATTGCAATATTGTACAAGAATTGTTCTTAATTGAACCGTTATTGATTAAAGCTACAGGAGTTAACATTTTTATATCAATCATCATTGATCAATATAAAAACTATAAGCAATACTATACATGATTCAGCCAGCCATCATGTCCATGATTGCCCATGTGTACAAACTGCAATAGTCTAGATCTCAAACGAGTTAAAGGAAATTAATTGTGGCTCACACTTCTTTAATTTTCTTTAATTTTTCATGCAATCAATTCAATATTATTCAGTCATGTTGCTTAGTCTAGCATTGTGGGTTAAAAACAAACACAGTGGCAAGCTACATAAATTGATGTACTCTCCAGTTAAGCAGATCTCTTGATATAATCACATGATGTGCCTACCAGCCTGTAGCTGTCAAATGATTCATGCCATATGAGGACAACTTCACTCTTTAGGCATGAGATTGAGAAAGTATGATTTAGTCTGAAAAAGGCTGAAGCCCCCTGAAACAGAAGCTTGCTTTTTTTTGCCTTAGATTCATTCAGCATCAGGAGTAGACTTGATACATATTTAGTTCATTTTTATTCACTCACAAGAAGTATTTCTATATTCAGTAGGTCTCTTCTTTATCTTTAAAAAAAAGTACCTCTGGGAGCCATAACAAAGGCTGAAATCAGCTTGTAGGCTGAACATTTTAATTTCTGAGCGTACAAAAATACAACACAATACAATGCAATGCAATACAATACAAACACTGACCTCGTTGATGAGAAAGAGAACTTGAAGGATGGCCACCTCTCCGTCGTGCAGGATGTGAATGTCCACTCCAGGGCGACCAATGCTAATCAAGGGTCAAGGACAACTCTGACATCATTTATGCATGGAGAACTTGACATCATTTACAAAAATATTAGCGGCAAATCTCATTTATTACCAGCTTACCTGCTCCTAAAGATATTCATGTTTTACAAAAATATTAGCGACAAATCTCATTTATTACTAGCTTACCTGCTCCTAAAGACATTCATGTACAGCATATTACCTGAAGAAAAAGAAATTATGGTATGTTTTTTTTAATGGCTCTGTTAAGTCACACGACCATCACACAACATAATGTAGAAGCATGCACAATAAATTAAAACACTAAACGAATAAATGATAATGGGAGTTGGGACACTTTTTACAGTATATATATGCAAGTGCGCGCACATGTATACATACAAACACACACATAAGCACACACTGACACACATACACACACACACACACACACACACACACACACACACACACACACACACACACACACACACACACAAAGTGACAGAGGGAGACAGAGATCCCAATTCAAATGCATACTTTGTCATGCGGTTACCATTCAGTAGAGTGTGGTGGGGGGAAGAGAGAGAAAAGAAAGCTTTCCCTTGAGGCCACTCCTAACAACAACACTCACGATGACAAGCTACTTGAGGGAGCGATAAAGCAGATCTTATCATTCCACTT
Organism: Phymorhynchus buccinoides; assembly: GCA_017654935.2. NCBI lineage: Eukaryota > Metazoa > Mollusca > Gastropoda > Neogastropoda > Raphitomidae > Phymorhynchus > Phymorhynchus buccinoides. The sequence goes on from CM065690.1 coordinate 51,485,698, forward strand.
GTAGACTGATCGACTTCGTAATATATAAAAGTGTCCTGTAAACAGTGTTTAACACCTGAACAAAATGACATTGAACGATGGCTTGGAGTCAAAACGGACAATCCTTAGATAGTCCATTGACATATTATTGAACTTATTACGAAAACTAATAACTTGTATAAAAAAAAAAGACTGCTGAAATTATATAAAAAGCAAAAACCCCTTTTCATATTTCTGCAGTCATTGTTTGATACAAGTTATTAGCTTTTGCAATAAATCCAATAATATGTCAATGGACTATCTAAAGATAGTCCGTTTTGACTCCAAGCCATCGTTCAATGTCATTTTGTTCAGGTGTTAAACACTCTTTACAGGACACTTTTATGCCATCCCTCCCACATAAGACCTACTTCTCTGAGACGTTGACCTACTTCTCTGAGACGTTGCCCTTCTTTGTAAGTATTAAAATTACCTCCCCTTTGGGTGATTTTTTGAAGGTCTTATAAGAGAGGTTCCACTGTATTTAATTTAGGCATTGATGACGTTGGCTTAACCATTTTTTTAAATGATGGTTCTGCAATGTCTTACGAATTTTATATAGTATAATGCCTGAATGACACAATTCTTTATTAATGAAGTTTGTGGACAATCAAGTCAATACCGTATTTTACGGACTATACGGCGATACTTTTTTCCTAGACTGAGACCCCTTCGCCTTATGATGTGGCTGTAAGACCCCTGTGCGCCTTATAATGTGACTGATAATATAGTAAGAAACTATAATAACAAAATATGATTTTTGTGCAAAATTTGGGGGGTGCGCCTTATAATCAGGCGCGCCTTGTAGTCCGTAAAATACGGTAAACACTTTGCTTGAGTAATCAATTCCAGTACCTAAACATCTGAAATAGTTTGCTTATGTGGTTCCCATAATAATATGATATTCAAATACTTTGGGACTAGTTTTACGAGCATACAATATTGATGCACTCGTGGCCAACTTTTATATATGTCATGTTTGTTCTTGTTTTCTTTTTAACGCTTTCGCCGCCAGCCATTTTTCAGTAAAAGCAAAATATCGTTAACCCTTTCACCGCCAGCCATATTTCAGCCAAAAATCACCATTAAATGTACCTGGATAGAAAACAAAATCCATCTGCAGTATTGGGGATTGTTCTGTGACGTATATAAAATAAGGTCTACCCTTACGTCCCAAAACTAAGAGAATAGGTCTTTGGATAATAGACCCCAATTTGATGCCTTTTAGTGACATAGGTGTTAAATCACTGTGGTGCTAAAATGCGACTTTGGCGGTGAAAGGGTTAAACTTACCTGGGTAGAGAATTTTTTTTATCTGCAATCTTGGGAATTCCTCTGTGACATGCATAACATTAGGCCTATCCTTACCTCCCAAAATTAAGAAAGTAGGGTCTTCAGATAACAGGCACCGATTTGATGCCTTTTACTAGTTTTAGTGAAATGGATGTTAAAGTCTTAAACCATTGTGGTGCATAAATGCGACATTGGCGGTGAAAGGGTTAATTACTCAAATATACACTACAGACTCTATGGTTGAGTTACCAAGTTTAAAACAGTTCATAGTGTCTTTATTAAGACCAAGTTTGTTTTTTGTTTTTTAAATATGGATTGTGACATGAATGTGTGGTTCAATAAAAAATAATTATGGTAATTGTTATGAACATATTTTTAACATCAAAAGTTTAAATCAAAGAAACTCAACTGTTGCTACTGTATACATGCAGGGCTCATTAATTTGGGGGTCTATGAAGCAATAAAATTCTAAAGGACCTTCAAAAAGAATGTGCAGGGGGTCCCAGGGATGTACTAGAAAAAAATCTTTTGGGCATTCGCAATGCCACTGGGACCCTCTATCCCGCCTCTAGGACCCTCTATACTGAAAGTGAAGTGAGTCCCTGGGACCCCTTGTTTTGGGAGCCCTGACATGTGAATAACATTCAAACTATTAACTCCTTGACTGCCACCAACGTGTCACGTACTGACCTGATTACATCACTGATGATGTCATCAGATGAAGAGGAATACCCCTGAAATGCTGACTTCTGCTCTAACACAGTCAAGAGAGTTATATCCCCAGACCATTTTGCCAGATTGGGTCTATCAGTTGTCTTTTTCATGGCATGGTTTGCCCAATTATTTTTTTCTTTAATTTTCTCTGGCAATCAAGGGGTTAAAAGAAAAGATCCCCAACAACATACATACACACCTCAGTCGATAGTTGCATTAAGTACACTAGCTTGTATCCTACTTCATCGATCATTCACAATGTTCTTCAAGTACAATCTTTCTTGTTGATTTCTTTTCATCTCATATTCGGCCCCTTTGATGGCCATCTGTGCCTTAGCTCACCATGTCATCCCCCCCCCCCCCCCCCCCTTCCCCTAGCCCCCCCCCCCCCCCCCCCTCCCCCCCCCCCCCCCCCCACACACACAAAAAAGCAGATTACTGCCTTTCCATGTAAATCAGCCTCTTGTTTCCTTCGCCATCTCCCCCTCCCCCCCCCCCCTCCCCCCCCCCCCTCTCCCCTCTTTCTACCCTTTACCTCTCCCCTGTTCCTGTATCCTTTATTTTTCACCTTTTTTTTTCAAAATGTGTTTTTAAAGTTATCTCCCCTTTTTCTTTCTTGACCCCTTTCCTTACTTCCCCCCCCCCCCCCCCCCCCCCCCCCCTTCCTCCCTCCTACTTTAAGCATGTGCACGGTTTTTTTTTTTATTCCATGGTCTTTGTTTACTAAATCAGTGTCAGTGATTTCTATGATGGTCTTACCACAAATAAAAAAAGTTTGTGTTTGAGTTTTTATATTGACTCCTGAAGCTCGCCAACCTTTGCTCCTGGAAACCTCCCTACCCACCCACCCCCACCCTTAACTTCAACAACAGGGCCACATCTTCCCACCCCCCCCCCCCCCACATCCCATGGGCACCCCCACCCCACCTTCCTTCGTCCCACATACATGTACAGTCGAACCTCAGCATTGTGACCACCATGCAGACTGGCCCAAACTGTCCGTAATTGTGAAGTGGTCGCTATACTGAAGACTCTCTTAGTTTTAGCAATGAATAAGAAGAGAAGAGACGGAGTAAATCTGTCCGAATTACTGGGGTGTCTGCAATATTGAAGTGCCCGTTAAGCAGGATTCGATTGTAACACAATTTTGCAACAGCCATGTTGATGCTGACACATTATCAGATAATTAATCTGGACTAAAAATTTAGTTGCCAAAGTGTAAGGTAAAGGTTCAGAGGCTTCCTGAACTAAAGAAACCTGACTAGCCATTTAACCACACAGTATTACTATTACTAGCACATGTATGTAAACTGCCTAGCTCTAGTTTAGTCCTTGAAATGGGACCGACAGGTGTTGCTTTGATCAATACACACATTAGCAAACCCCTGCTCACTGCACTAAGGTGAGGGAGGGGAGGGGGTGATAAAGGGGAGGGGTGGGGTGGTGTGGTGTGGGGAAGAGCCTGGTCAGGGTCAGTGTGATGTGCACCCATATTATATCCCTGTCTCTACGTGTCCCCGTTTCTATGTGTCCCCGTCTGAGTGCCAACATCCTGGAACAAACTTCCTCTCTCCTTCTGTCAGCGACCGACCCTCTCTGATTTTAAATCAAACCTCAAAATCCACCTATTCCCCGTCATTGAAGCTCTTTGTCTCTTCCCCTCCTCTTTCTTGCCTTTAGAACGATTTCTCAAAAATGTGTGTGTGCCGTCACTGTGCATGTTATCTTCTTGTTTGTCTTTGTTTAAATGTGTTATGAATGTTTAACGTGTGTGCACGCTTAAATACGATTTGTATCAAGATTTAGAGCCGTATAAATACTGTATGTTGTTGGTGTTGTTGTGCCTCTGTCCCTATGTCCCCTCATCTGCATATATCCCTGTCTCTATCTATGTCCTCATCCCGTTGTGTCCCTCAAATTAGGGTAAGGGTTAGGATTAATTATGGCTAGTATTTAGATTAGGATACAAAAAAGAGACAGTGAGATAATAATAATAATAATAATAATAATAATAATAATAATAAACGGATATTTATATAGCGCTTTTTATCGAGCACAAAGCGCTTTACAATCAGCATTGGAAAAAAAAGAAAGAAAAAAAGATATAAGATGACACATAGTATATAAAGGCGGGGACACATAATGATAGAGATGGACCAGGAGACATATAGAGACAGGTACACATAGAGACAAGGACACAGGTCTAAACAAAATTAGCGACACATGGAGACAAAATGAGGGCCACATGGAGATGGGGGCACAATGCTACTACACCTGACCAGCCTATGTCAACAGCTGCATCAACATCACCAGCTTCGACCTCCAAAGGCAGTAGGTGTAACACTGCTACAATTTCCATGCATTACTCAAGTGTCCACTTTGTGCAAGTTTACTGTTAAATCATCAATTTTATCCAGATTGCCTTCGCAATCTCAACAAAATAAAAGCAAAATTTTCCCCTCCAAAATGTGAAAAAATGACTACTTCATTAGATCTTGCCACAAATAGTAAGATATTTCGATTTATAACTTAGTCTGCCCAATGTAGGTTAACTCATTCGCATCGCAACGATTTTGAATTATTAAAAAACCCTCACAAATCACTCCAGCCAGACACACAAACAAAACGTACGTGTATGCATGTATAACATTAACAAAAGGAGATATAAAAGAAGTTCACAGGTTTTTACTTCAGGTTTAGACATCAAGGGAAGTGATAGATCAGACTTTTAGACTTTATAGAAAAACTCTCTACACCGATTGGTTTCCCCAACTGCAACAAACCAAGTGCTACAAAAGCAAAGTCAGAGGCAAAATTGTGGTCTAAGGGAGTGAAGTGAGTAGAAGTGACCTAGGTATGTGCACACATATTTAATTCCCTTGAAGGAAATGCATCAACTTGACAGAGCTAGATCTATCTATTCTGGACACATTTACTTAGCCAGAACGACTTGAATGAGTAAAAATAATTTTTAAAGAAACGACTTCTCGATTCTTGTTGTTACTTTAATGCATATATTTTTTTTTATATATCGGGTTTTTTTTATACATTGAGGGGTATTTTCAGCCCTTGGTAAAATTGATTATTATATGTTCATCAATTCGTAAGTGACATCGGTACTATGAAGGTCTTCAGTTTATCGTCTATCAAGATTGCCATTGATCCATGTCTACACATTGGCTTACCCATGTCGCAGTCAAAAGTGTAGCTCGTGCAAATCTGCCGCTCGCTACTATGAGAGTGTGTATTTGCGACAACCACAAATTTCACTCTTTCTTTACTTGAACCATTTACTTAACCCTAACCCTACAAAAAAGTGAAATTAATGTCGCAAATACACACTCTCATAGTAGCGAGCGGCAGATTTGCATGAGCTACACTTTTGACTGCGACAACCCTTCCCTGGAACAGGGACCGGGAATACATTGCTAACAGTAACACTCGTCCTCTTTCCAATAATTTGACTCAGATGGTTAACTGTCTCACTTGAAACAAAGGGATTGTGGAGGAACAGAGGCAGAGCCGGTGTGGCGTTCTCAAAATGGATTTGTTCTCAAAATGTCTGCGCATGTGCGAAATCGATATTGACGTACCATCAAATGTTATCTTTTGTGTATTCGACACTAAATTGACCCTAAACCTATCCCTAACCCTAAGCCTAAACCTGTCCCTAACCCTAATCTAAAGTAAAACCATCAAAACCAAAAAATATTTTTGCACATGCACAGATATTTTGAATTTGAGAACAAATTCATTTTGAGAACGCCACACCGATGATAAAGAGCATCAATAATTTGATTCAATTTCATAATCTAATTGGAAAAGATCTTTCGGGAATACGTATCGGAGAAATAAAATAAATACAACAAAAACTGTACTAAGGTGCATCTACTAGTAAACCAACAGCAACTCTTGAAAATTAAAAGCTGCGGCCATCTTGTACTTTACGCACACACCTCACCCCCTTCCTCTCAAGTGTTCACATTGAAAAAGTTCACTGAGAAACAAGAAACATTCTGTCATTCTCGGGAAAGGAATAGGGTTACAATCAGCCTGGGTTTATTTTCATCAATATAAAACTGAAAGAAGCAGTTTAAGATTGAGGGTCCTTTACACACACACACCCCCTTCCTCTCAAGTGTGTCACATGTGTGCGGCCATCTTGTACTGTGTGTGTGTCACCCCCTTCCTCTGTGTGAAAAAGCTGCGGCCATCTTGTACTTTGTCACCCCCTTCCTCTCAAGTGTTCACATTGAAAAAGCTGCCATCTTGTGTGCACACACCTCACCCCCTTCCTCTCAAGTGTTCACATTGTTCACTGTGCTGTCAGCGTGAAAGGAATAGGGTTACAATCAGCCTGGGCACTGAAAGAAGCAGTTTGAGATTGAGGGTCCTAAACATTGTGTGTGTGTGTGTGTGTGTGTGTGTGTGTGTGTGTGTGTGTGTGTGTGTGTGTGTGTGTCACGTGTGTGTGTGTGTGTGTGTATCACTCTGTACGTGTGTGACTGTGAGTGTGTGTGTGTGCGAGCGTGCATGCATGTGTGTGTGTCTGTGTGTGTGAGTGTGAGTGTGTGTGTGTGTGCATGCGTGCATGTGAGCGTGTGTGTGTGTGTGTGTGTGTGTGTATGTGTGTGTGTGTGTGTGTGTGCATGTGCATGTGCATGTGAGTGTGAGCGTGCGTATGTGTGCATGTGTATGAGTGTGTGTGTGCGCGTAGCGTGTACTCAAACCAGCAAAAAATCAAGATCAAAGACAACAACAACAAAAACCAAAAAACCACACAAATCAGGATACATCCGTAGAGAACCAGTTTTGTTGCCGATAGCCAAAATATGTTGAACAGGATCGAACGCCACGGCCGTCGGTTGGAAAGGAAACCCATGCCGCACCGTCTGGAAAACAACACGCGAATAAATCCACATGCCTCGTGAGAGCAGGCATACAATGTGTGACCCCAAAACAATAAATAAATAAATCAAGATAGTATCGCACTTACGTGATCCGTGATCGTCTCGGCTTACCTTGCAAATGTGGAAGTGATCCGAACGCAGGGTCTCTTCAATTTCTGTGTCACTCTTCGTCGGAGGATTAACAGAGGAACGTAATCCGTCGAGAACACCTCGAAGAGTGAAACGTTTCATTTTCGCATTAGCTTGCGAAGATGACATGGTGCACGGAGAGTAGCGATAATCCCATAGCTAACGTCGAGACCCCTCCCACTAAAAATCCTTCTGCAACACGATTTCGCTGCTGGGAATCACTGTCAGGTGCCCGGATGAACGTCCCAGAATCCGTTCGTTCAAATTAAAGTTTGTCTGCTAAAATGTGTTATTTTTATAAAGAAACGCACTTGCTACTGTCTATATTGGTATAAACGTGGAGGATAGTTATTGTTTTAAGTCGTGTTAACTTATTTTGAGTAATAACTTGAAATCAAGATGTGATTTTATCAGTCAGAAGGGAAAACGTTTCGTTAATGTATGCCGCGAAGAGAAAAAAATTCGTCTGCTTCAGGCAGGGGAGCGTACTGTAAACGCAACTAAAAACCAAAACAATCAATGCTTCTGTCTTCTACACAACAACACTGTGTGTGTGTGTGTGTGTGTGTGTGTGTGTGTGTGTGTGTGTGTGTGTGTGTGTGTGTGTGTGTGTGTGTGTGTGTGTGTGAGCGTGCGCGTGTGTGTGTTTAGTGTCATAAAACAATTATTTAGTATACAAATTTAGTTTTTTCTTCTTTAGGCTTATATTGTTATAATTTGTTTATTGTGACTTAGCCAGAATGTTTATATTTATGTAACGAAAAGTGTTTCTTTGATATTATTGTATTGGGGATCCTGTATGATGAGAGAGAGAGAGAGAGGGAAGAGAGAGAGAGGGAGAGAGAGAGAGGGGGAGAGAGGGGAGAGAGAGAGAGAGGGGGGAGGGAGAGAGAGGGAGGGAGGGAGGGGGAGGGTGGGAGAGAGTATGGGCCGTGTGTACGCACGTATTAATTGGTGCATTCCTTCCTGTTACTTGTTTACATTTTTATTAGTTTTTGTGAGTGTGATGTGTTATCAGAGAGTGACAGTGCTGGCGAACGAGGGTGGATGTCTTTGTGAGTGAAAATCATGTTATTTTGTTACTTTATTTCTTTGTATTCGAATGTTGGTGGTATGACTTTCTTGTTGATTTTAATTAATGTTTTCCATCTTTCATTGCTGCTTTTGTAACGCGCAACGGGCATACTACTATATGGATGTTTAGCGCTATATGAATTATTATGATTATTATTATTATCATTATTATTATTAATATTATTATTATTATTATTATTATTATTATCATCATTATTATTGCTACTATTATTATTATAGGATTGGGTTTCAGTCTTGTTATGTATAAGTGTTTATTCTAAAATGTGTGTATATTAAAGATGAGTATGTAGAATAGGATTTGGTTTTATTCTGTCATGTATATGTGCTTACATTTACGTTTGATGTATTTTTAAGATTAGTATGTAAAATGGGCTTAGGCTTGATTTTATTATGTGTATCGGCTTTAAATTTAAAATGTGTAGGTTACATGTTATGAGTATGTAAAATAGGATTAGTCTTAATTTTGTGATGAGTTAAGTTTTACTTATGTGCATGTTAAAGACTAGAAAGTAGGCTTAGGCTTGATTTCGTTATGAGTAGTATTTACTTTTTAATATGTGTATTCGCTTGCAAACAATATGACTTGGTCTGCTTTGTTACGAGTGGGTGTTTACTTTCTAATTTGTTTATGCTACAAATGAATAAGTAGGAATAGGTTTCATGTTGCCATGGGTACATGTATTTACATTTTAAGTTATGCATGCTAAGATGAGTAGGTAAAGTAATATTATGTTTGACTTATTATGTGCATGGGTTTCTTTTAAAATAAGTACATTTTAATGATGAAGTATGATTGAGGTATTTTTTTTATGTTTGTGCACTTCTCTATTTTTGAATGTTTTAAAGATGAGTGTGAAAAGTAGGATTAGGTTTTATTTTCCCGTGTGTATGCGCTTACTTCACACATTTTGAATGTTAATAACGAGTATAGTTAATAATAATAGGTTTGATTTTGTTATTGATGTGTTACAATATAGGGATTTTTTTATTTTATTTTTGCCATGCTTTATATTACTTTGTATGTGTTTATTTTCGTTTTCCATTTTCTACTTTTATATATGTATTCTGTCCAGAGGACTGGATGTAAAAAAGCATGTTATTGCTTACTCTATTACCCTCTATAAATAAAATTCAATCAATCAATCAATCTCTCTCCCCTGTCTCTCAGTCTCCCCCTGTCTGCATATCTCTCACGCGATCAGACACATAGACACACACACAGGCACACACAGACGGCAACACACACGCAAACACATACACACACACACACACACACACACACACACACACACACACACACACACACACACACACACACACACACACACACACACACACACACACACACACACACACACACACACACACACACACACACACACAGAGACACACACACAGAGACACACACACACAGAGAAACACACACGGAGAACACACACACACGCACGCATAACTAACACACGCGCGCGCGCGCGCGCGCACGCACGTGGAGTAATCAGTCTTTCGCCGCATCCAGACTACCACCACAGCTCTCTGTCGACCTGTCGACCTATCTGTCTGGCTAGCTGGCTGTCCATGCATCTTTCTCACTCGCGTCTATGTGTGTCCACATGCAAGTGTGTGAGTGTGAGAGTGTGTGTATGCAAGTGCCAGTGAAAACACGCTTGTGTGTATGCGTGTGAGTAACTGTATGTGTGTGCGTCCGTGTGTATGTAGGTGCGTATATGTACGTGTATGCCAGTGCGTGCACGTATGCGCATTTATGAGAGAGAGAGAGAGAGAGAGAGAGAGAGAGAGAGAGAGAGAGAGAGAGAGAGAGAGAGAGAGAGAGAGAGAGAGAGAGAGAGAGAGAGAGAGAGAGAGAGAGAGAGAGAGAGAGAGAGAGAGAGAGAGTTCAGACACTTTATTTTACAAGGATAAGAATTTAGGCTGGGCTTAGTCTTCCATTCTGTCCTTGGTTAGTAATTTTAGGGTCGGGAAAGTAGTTGTTATTGAACCCGGCTACACAGTCGTTTTATCCATTATTCGTTCTTGAGACATGGGAGACAATTCACCGATAATTTTGATATTCGTTAAGACTTTACTTTACCTAGTCGTTTCCCTTTTAAATTTTCTTATTAATTTGGAAAATTGTCGTTTTTTAACATAATTGACATTTCTCTTCTATTGAGATTGTTCCCGGAGAGGGTCGTTATTGTTTGTGAATTGTGTGCATGAAGTAGGAACTTTATTATGACTTCATAATTTTTTGTAAATAGGTTTTCCTCAGAAGGGAACGGAACATTAAAACATGTCCCATATGTGCCTTCCCAGGTCGAGAGGACGTAACTCCTCAATCGTAGTATCACTTGTGGCGGTGCCATAGCCGATGAGGTTTAACAGAGGCGTGGTCACCGCTACAGCTATCTGTATTAATTTAAAAAATCGGGACTTTACTGGTTTCGTACTGCCTCCGGGCATTGCCTCCAGTATTGTTCCCACCATATTTGTATTTACAAATCAAGTGTCCCATATGTGTCCGATTCAGACCAAGAGGACGTAAAACACCATTTTCGTCACGTAACTCCTCAATATACTCATTCATTCGAAAGAACATTAAAAAAAAATATTGCTAGTGGCGGTACCATAGCCGATGAAGTTTAACCGAGGCGTAGTTACTGCTACACCTATCTGTATTGCTAAAAAAAAAATCGGGACTTTACTGGTGGTGCACTGTCTCCGGGCATTGCCTCCAGTATTGTTCCCACCATCTTTGTATCTACAAATGTCCCATATGTGTCTGTTCCAGACCGAGAGGACGTAAAACACCATAGTTTTCCATTCATTCATTCGGAAAAGAACATTCCTAACCCGGCTTCACCGACATACTAACTGTAGTGGCGGTATAGTACCATAGCCGATGAAGTTTAACCGAGGCGTGGTTCATGTTCACTATACATCTGCATCGTTAAAAATTCGGGACTTTCCTGGAGTAGCACTGCCTCCGGGTGTCACGATACTCCTGCAGTTTTGCGCAAGGAAGTACGTGCTAGGGAGGGTTCAGTTAAGGGTAGACGGATCTCTGAGTCGCACAACCAAACACACACTCACACCCACATCAGACCAAAGAAAAGTAGGCTAATAAAATTGACAACAAGAAAACTACTATTCGTTCTTTTTTCAAACACAAATGTCCCTCGAAAGGCAGTCAAAATAAATGAACTGACTATGAAAACTAATTAACATAAGCCGTAAAGCCTTTATGTCCTCAGTAAGGCTCAACAACGATTCCTTTTAGACAAATAAGAAAAAATAGAAAAGGTACTACTTTTTCTTTTAACAAAGGAATCTCATTAAACGACAACAACAAAACAAAATGCATTCACCGCGAGTGCGCAAGAACGTTCCAGAGTCCAACTCCACGGGCGAAGTGCAGGATCCGACGACGGAGAAGTGGGCTGGGTTGACGATCAGCCCACACTTCGGGTCTGGTGCGCTGACAGGACCTTAGTTCTTCCTCCCCAGCAAGGGGTCTCGAGTCCAGGACGCAGGGCGAGTCTCAGTCAAGGCGTCGTTCAGCTGGAAACCGGACTCGCAGCTTCGGCCCCTACGTGAAATAGAAAATCCAGGGACTAACCCCGGCGGGGATCAGAATCATATCCAACTATGCGCCTCGTGAATTGCGTGTTGTTGCCATAAAATATTAATGAGATTGAAAAACAATTTTGAAATGGAAAGAAAGAACTGAATTTCCGAAAATAACTATTGTCGAAAAGTTAGAACATAAAGGCCTTTTACAGTTTTGACTCATGTTCCAAGCAGGAAAAACAAATGCTTAAAAGAAAATATAACTTTCCTTTCATACTTGTGGCGAACGCAGTTCACGATGATTTGCGCAAAAATTCTGAACACCGCAACAATGAACAAACCAGTGAACACAAAAGGGACAGTATTACGTCCTCAAATCCCAAAGGCTGCGCACCAACATACTAACATATAACATACTAGAGCGCTGCAAAAAGAACAATTAATACATAAGCAAGAGTGCGCACTTTTGGGTACACCATATAAACATCGAAACTATTAAAACATTCATTAAAATGAATACTGTGCTCACGAAAATAAATGAGCTTATTCAAAGTTCCTCAAAAGGGAACAAATACATTTCTTCCTCGCGGTGAGTCCCCTCTCTGAGTCTGGTTAATTAATTTAATTTAACTTAATGATTCCCAAACCAAACTAGGGGAAGACGGGGTAAAAAGCGCATGGGCGGGTAAGAACCCCACCCCAATTATCTCATGAAATGAAGCAAATTTCAGTCTCATTTTGCCCATGAGACGAGCGTTAATGTATAGCATTCGTCTCATGGGCAACTTTGACTGAAATTTTCTTTATTTCATGAGATAATTGGGGTGGGCTTCTTACCCGCCCATGCGCTTTTTACCCCGTCTCCCCTACTACACAACCACGTGACACGTTTTCGGACTCAGAAGCTAGGAAGATTAAAAATTGTAATATAAAATTTAAATGTTACTAAATACAACATTAAAATTAATACAAACAAAATAAAGGAAGCTCCCCTATGGTCGTCACCGGCACAGAAGAACCCCAAACCAAGTATACCTGCAAATGAATCGAGAATGAATATGGGAAATGGGAGAGAACTGCTACCGGACTATGGAAACGAAATTAGGCGAAACGAAACCAAAATCTTAACCAAAAGCACACTTTTCCCGCTAACGTTCTAGAACCAAAAGGAAAGAAAACTACAGGAACCAATTATAAATTGAACACCGTTTTGACGAGGCAGCGAAGTTTAAAACGTGACTTTCCACCTAGACCTGAGGCTGTACGAAAACCGATACTAGTCCTCTTAGACAAACTAACAAACACCGAAAACTAAACACTCACCACAAATCCCGGTGGCTGCTATGTACAAACTACGTTCCCAAGGCCCTTGAACATCAGCGAAGATCGCCCAAGACCTGATGTTCCCACGCCAAACGAAGGTGGTGGTTCCCAAACCGGCAGGGCTGGTGTTTCTCCCTCTGAAATGGCTGGTAGGCTGGCGATTCCCGAGTCGGCAGGGCTGATGTTTTCCAACTGACACGACTGGTAGGCTGACTGAACAGCAGAAAAAGATTCCAAACGAGTCGTGGCTCGTCCCAGGGTCGCCCCGATTTCTCCTGAAAGGTGATTTCAGAAGGAGTGCCAAAACGCAACTGATTCGATTTAGACTAAAAAGGGTCCTACAACTCTAAAATCCGAACTCTTCGCATCGCCGGAAGACAATTCCTTTCACACAAAACACGACTTAGGAAAGAAAAACGACAAAAGCATGCAAGGTTTTAATCAGAATTTTAATCAATCCACATACACACAGATACACACACACTCGCTCTCTTAACCATCTTCCCCTTCCTTGGAAGAGGAAAAATATGGGGTGCGTGCAGACACGGGGTCTGCCCGTGACACCGGGCATTGCCTCCAGGATCGTTCCCACCATCTTTATATCTACTAATGTCCCATATGTGTCTGTTTCAGACCGGAGGACGTTAAACGGATTTTCATCGAAGAGAACATTCCTAATACGTCACGTTATACATCTATATCGTTAAAAAATCGGGACTTTCCTAGTTGCACTGCCTCCGGGCATTGCCTCCAGGATCGTTCCCACCATCTTTATATATATCTACTAGAATATAATGTCCCATGATATGTGTCTGTTTCAGACCGGAGGACGTTAAACGGATTTTCAATATATATAGCAAAACTATCTGTATTGCTAAAATAAATTCGGGACTTTCCTGGAGTTACACTGCCTCCGGACATTGCCTCCAGGATTGTTCCCACCATCTTTATATCTACTAATGTCCCATATGTGTCTGTTCCAGACCGGAGGGCGTTAAACGGATTTTCATCATCAAGAGAACATTCTTTTTGATCGACTTAAAGTTCAAGAGACGGTAATAAATTGTGACCATTCTATACGGACAGCATTTACTTTGTTGAAACTCATTCATCTTTATCTATCTGTCTTGTATTCTGGGATGAGAAAAACGTCAAGAATAGGTTTTCACTCGCATTTGTAACCCTGCACTCAAGCACACAAAGACCCATCACAATTTTTCACTAGCATTTATTTTAAACAAAATTAAAGAGAGATTATAGGACTAAGAGCTCATCGACTCTATCTGTCATTCTTCTCAGTTTCACCCTGCACACCATGACATGACACTACGATTCGACTGGACAGAGTAGGAAGCCACATTTTATTTGAAGATAATTTTAGGTCTCCTCAGAGTGTGGGGATGTTGCAGCTTGTTCCTGTCTCCTCAGAGAGTGTGGGGATGTTGCAGCTTGTTCCTGTCTCCTCAGAGAGTGTGGGGATGTTGCAGCTTGTTCCTGTCTCCTCAGAGAGTGTGGGGATGTTGCAGCTTGTTCCTGTCTCCTCACAGAGTGTGGGGATGTTGCAGCTTGTTCCTGTCTCCTCACAGAGTGTGGGGATGTTGCAGCTTGTTCCTGTCTCCTCAGAGTGTGGGGATGTTGCAGCTTGTTCCTGTCTCCTCAGAGAGTGTGGGGATGTTGCAGCTTGTTCCTGTCTCCTCAGAGAGTGTGGGGATGTTGCAGCTTGTTCCTGTCTCCTCACAGAGTGTGGGGATGTTGCAGCTTGTTCCTGTCTCCTCACAGAGTGTGGGGATGTTGCAGCTTGTTCCTGTCTCCTCACAGAGTGTGGGGATGTTGCAGCTTGTTCCTGTCTCCTCACAGAGTGTGGGGATGTTGCAGCTTGTTCCTGTCTCCTCACAGAGTGTAGGGATGTTGCAGCTTGTTCC
>CM065690.1:51505668-51513168 GCA_017654935.2 Phymorhynchus buccinoides
AGCCGTAGCTTCATTTCCCGAGGAGGAGGAGGAGGAGGAGGAGGCGGGGGAGGCGGACAAAAATAAGGCAGAGGTGGGAGGGGGAGGTGAATAAGAGGAAGAGGAAGAAGAGGAGGAGGAAGGCAAATGTTCAGGGTTGGGGCCAACCTCAGCTGAAGTGACGGTGGTGTTGAGCCCCATCTTCTTGAAGGCGAACTCCTGATCTTTCTGGGGCCAGGCTTCAGAGGGGAGGTCCATGATGTTGTTGGACCCCATCCTGCTGGTGAACTCCCGCGCTTCCTGGGGCAAGTCTTCATGGAGGTCCATGATGTTGAGCCCCATCCTGCTGGCAAACTCCTGAGCTTTCTGGGGCAATGCTTCAGGGTGATCCGTGATGTTGAGCCCCATCCTGCTGGCAAACTCCTGAGTTTCTTGGGGCAATGCTTCAGGGTGATCCGTGATGTTGAGCCCCATCCTGCTGGTGAACTCCTGAGTTTCTTGGGGCAATGCTTCAGGGTGATCCGTGATGTTGAGCCCCATCCTGCTGGCAAACTCCTGAGTTTCTTGGGGCAATGCTTCAGGGTGATCCGTGATGTTGAGCCCCATCCTGCTGGTGAACTCCTGAGTTTCTTGGGGCAATGCTTCAGGGTGATCCGTGATGTTGAGCCCCATCCTGCTGGCAAACTCCTGAGTTTCCTGGGGCAATGCTTCAGGGTGATCCGTGATGTTGAGCCCCATCCTGCTGGCGAACTCCTGAACTTCCAGGGGCAAGGCTACAAGGAGGACCATGATATTGTTCTCAAACTCCTGAGTTTCCTGGGACAAAGCTTCAGGGTGTTCCATGATGTTGTTGGACCCCATCCTGTTGGAGAACTCCTGAGTTTCTTGGGGCAAGGCTTCAAGGAGGACCATGATATTGTTCTCAAACTCCTGAACTTCCTGGGACAAAGCTTCAGGGTGGTCCATGATGTTGTTGGACCCCATCCTGTTGGAGAACTCCTGAGTTTCCTGGGACAAGGCTTCAGGGTGGTCCATGATGTTGTTGGACCCCATCCTGTTGGAGAACTCCTGAGTTTCCTGGGACAAAGCTTCAGGGTGGTCCATGATGTTGTTGGACCCCATCCTGTTGGAGAACTCCTGAGTTTCCTGGGACAAAGCTTCAGGGTGGTCCATGATGTTGTTGGACCCCATCCTGTTGGAGAACTCCTGAGTTTCCTGGGACAAAGCTTCAGGGTGGTCCATGATGTTGTTGGACCCCATCCTGTTGGAGAACTCCTGAGTTTCCTGGGACAAAGCTTCAGGGTGGTCCATGATGTTGTCCAACTCCTGAACTTCCTGGGACAAGGCTTCAGGGTGGTCCGTGTTGCACATGTTGGTGCTCAAGTTTGCTGAGGCTTCCTGGCCCACTGCAACAAAACAACCAGTCAGTGCACAAGGTGTGAGCATTGATGCTCTAGTCCACTTGCTTCATAAAGGAAGGATTTTAGCAGAACTCTAACGTCTACATCCCAAGTCGATGAACGCAACATTTTAACATACTTACAAGGCATCTGTCTTGATAATGATTTAATAATATATAAACAATATGTCCCGTGTAAGCTTATATTCAACAAATGTGTCTCATGAAACATAATTAAAGAACAACAAAATGAGAAAAAAAATCGGCAACTTAATGACAATCTATACTGTACAAAAATTGCGGTGATTCTGAAGCAGATTTCATGAACAAAATCTGTTAGTCATTAAATAAAGTTACGCACACACAGAAAGACAAACAAATATCCACAGACACGAAGAACCAATGGGAACCAGTAGCATCTTTGAACTAGAGCGTTAAGACGCTATATCACCAGCCGCGCGGCAGCATGTTCGGCGCCAGTGACCTTGACTTTGACCTATGACCTTCATTTTTGAACTTGGCCTAGATACCTTTAGTACCTATCCGCATGTAACATTTTAGCGTCATAGGTCTCTCCGTTCTCGTGCCAGGTGTTCGGCAGCATTTTCGACTCCAGTGACCTTGACCTTTGACCTTCATTTTTTAACTTGGCCTAGATATTCTCAGTACCTATCCGCATGCAAAATTCGAGTGCCCTAGGTCCCTCCGTTCAAACGTTATCGTGTTAGCATAGTCAAATAGTCAGTCAGGCAGTTAGTCAGGAACAGGATTGATGCACTGAAAACATTACCAGCTTCGCTCACTTTGTTCGCGGCTGGTAAGCATTCTTCTCCTTCTTCTTCCAATTACTGGACAGGGCCCTATCGCGGGCGTTTGAAGTCCAACTAACTGGTCACATTAGGCAGGCGGCATTAAAAGAGGATTTTAAAACAGTGCAGTACTGCACTAAAAGTCTTGCGTTACAACTATTTATATTTCTGCGTGGGTTTTTAGCAGAAAGAGGCCCGGTGGCTGGTGGTGATGCCACCGAAGCCGGCCCTGAAAACTTCTGGACTGATGGTGTCTGTCATGGCTGTAGGGAGTGAGTTCCATTCTCTCAGCGTGCGAGGGCAGAAGGAATAGTTGAGGACTGATGGTGTCTGTCATGGCTGTAGTGAGTGAGTTCCATTCTCTCAGCGTGCGAGGGAAGAAGGAATAGTAGAGGACCGGGTGTGCTGTCCTTTCTTGAAAGAATCTCTGTGACCCTCTTGTTCTAGGGTCACTGGGGTGTAGGTACTGGTTGGGGTTTAAATCAACGAGTCCATTATTAATCTTGTGCAGCAGGCACTGACGGTTGATCTTTCTCACCCATTCTGCTACAATATCACAACGTCCGTGGAGTAATAATGGCCTTGAAAGAATACGATGTTGACTCAGGTTACACGAAGACTGAATGGTGAGGTTACTGGGGGGAGATCAGCAAATGTAAACAAGGGGAAGTAATCTCTCCATAAGTGTTGCCCATGCTGTGCTAGGCGATGGTGGTGCCGAAAATAACTGTGATGGAGGGAGTTAATTAGGGTAAGTTTCTTCCCTTTGTTTTATTTCGTAATGGTAATTCAGTTACACGATGCTACTTACAAGACACACCTGTGCTTCTTTAGTAATGAACATAAGAAGAATGGATGAAGACACCAGTCTGATACCTAATTAAATCGGCAGGGCTCCCAATCGTCCCACAAAACAAGGGGTCCCAGGGACTCCTTCACTTACAGTATAGAGGGTCCTAGAGACGGGATAGAGGGTCCCAGTGGCATTGCGAATGCTAAAAAGAAATTTTCTATTGCATCCCAGGGACCCCCTGCACATTCTTTTAGAGGGTCCTTTAGAATTTTAGTACTTCGTAGACCCCCAAATGACTTGACGTGACCAAAAAAACACAACGATCCAACTCACATGATGTTGACGCGTCAGGGCTGAGGTGCTGGGTGATCCAGTTCTGAAAGCTGTGTGAAACATAGAATGGAATAGTGAGGCCAAGAGAGGAGATAACGAAATTGAACAAAGGGTGAATACTCTCTTTCTAATTAACTCCCCTCCACCAAAGTTGATTACAATACCAATCACAGTAGCAGTGCGTTGGTCAGAACCAAAGTCACTGCTAGGTGATTGGTATCGTAATCAACTTTGGTGGAGGGGAGTTAATTAGAAAGAGAGTATTCACCCTTTGTTCAATTTCGTTGTGTGAAACATACATCTGACCAATTTTAACCTCTTTAAACGGCAGCAGTACTATTAACAAATATCTATACTGCCATATCCTAATAGAAACATACCTCATCACTATAAATCCCTTCATGAGACTTGGTGCCCCTTCTCCGTTTCTTGTTCTCCCCATCTTCATCCTAACAAATGTCCCATTTGTGCCTCTAAGCAGGTTGGAGGACGTAAAACGAATGTCTGGTCTTCTTCTGAAAGCTGTCAGTGAAAGTTCGCTGCGATGATGGTGATTATGACGATGGTGATGATGATGATGATGATGGCGATTATAATGATGATGATTGTGATAATGGTGATGATGATGATGATAATGATGATGATGATGATGATGATAATGATGATGATGATGATGATGATGATGATGATGATGGTGATGGTGATGATGATGATGATGATGATGATGGTGATGATAATGATGATGTGATGATGATGATGATGATGATGATGATGATGATGATGATGATGATGATGATGATGATGATGATGACGATGATTATGATGACGACGATGCTGATGATGATGATGATGATGATGATGATGATGATGATGATGATGATGATAATGATGACGATGATAATAATAATAATAATAATAATAATAATAATAATGCTTATATAGCGCATAATCTTGCTAAGCAACTCAATGCGCTTTTCACTCACCATTCGTACAAACATTTCTAACAGACTGGTTCACGTAGAATATCCTTCATAAAAATGAATACATTTGAGACTGCATTGCATATAATCATAACACAACACACTAACACCCACCTCCCCTCAACCCCACCCCCACCCCATCCCACCCATCCCTCCGACCCCCACCCATCCACCCCATCCCCCCCCCCCGCCCCCCTACTCCCCACCCCACCCCATAACTCGCGCGCATTAACCTCATACTCAACGGCAATAAGCTGGAAGACAAGAGGGCGTCCGGTAGAAAGCGCGCACTGCTAGAAAGCGCGCACTGCTAGAAAGCGCGCACTGCTATAAAACGCGCAGTTTGATGCCATAAAGCGCGCATGGATTTAGCTACTTCAATACAGTGCACGCTATAAAACGCGCGCTTCCACTTCGGCCTGATGTTCCATGAATAGCGCAGGTTTTAATTTAAAAAGTACATGAATTTGCACGCACCTGTAATGTCTCCTCGTCTACTAGTGTGTGTGCATGAGAGAGAGAGAGAGAGAGAGAGAGAGAGAGAGAGAGAGAGAGAGAGAGAGAGAGAGAGAGAGAGAGAGAGAGAGAGAGAGAGAGAGAGAGAGAGAGTTAATTTAATGAAGCAAAACAAAATTTTACAAGTGTGAGGGAGATTTAGATTTGTTGAACATTTTAATTACAATTTTATGTTTAGTTAATGTTCAAAATGAAGGTTGATGCAAAACAACATTTCTATGAGAGAGATTGTTTCATTTACTTTGTAGTTTTAAATCATATAAAAAAAGCCAAGTGTCCGTGTGTGTGTGTGTGTGTGTGTGTGTGTGTGTGTGTGTGTGTGTGTGTGTGTGTGTGTGTGTCTGGCTGTCTGAAACACAAAACGGGCCTTATAACTCCGCCGTTTTTTGACCGAATCGCTTCAAATTTGCTGTGAGCCCTAACGGGGAGATGGCAACGGCAACCGGGGCGGCCGTGTCATTTGAGCGGTTTCGCAAATGCGCGAAACGCGTATCCGCCGGACTCTCAGCGCCAGTATCTCCGGCATTTCTGGACCGATTGCCTTCAAATTAGACAGGTAGATGACCGGTGACAGTGACTATCGGAAGCGAATCGGTTCAGAAACGCGCGTGCTATACGCCGCTTCACCTTTTCATGACTAACTCCGCCGTTTCTTAACCGAATCGCCTCAAATTTGCTTTCATGCTTGCTATGGCCCGGGCAAAGCCTAGCAGCAAATTGGAAGAGAATCGGGAGAGCGCGTCACTCTCAGAGCAGCGCCAACGTGAAACGGGGCCTCATAACTCCGCCGTTTCTTAACCGAATCGCTTCAAATTTACTGTACTCAGCGTTACCAGTACTTGGCGTTACCGTTACTAGGCGTTACCAGTACGGTGCATTGCCAGTACTAGGCGTTGCGCTAGTAAATATGAATGGTAAATGCTCGAATGTTTTATTTTAAATAAACATGAGTGATACTAATGTTCAAATTCCAAGTTGTGTGTGTGAGAGAGAGAGAGAGAGAGAGAGAGAGAGAGAGAGAGAGAGAGAGAGAGAGAGAGAGAGAGAGAGAGAGAGAGAGAGAGAGAGAGAGAGAGAGAGAGAGAGAGAGAGAGAGAGAGAGAGAGAGAGAGAGAGAGAGAGAGAGAGAGAGAGAGAGAGAGAGAGAGAGAGAGAGAGAGAGAGAGAGAGAGAGAGAGAGGGTGGGGGCGTGCCCTTTCCAGACATTCGAAGTGCGCGTTTTTATCGCGCGCTAACTGACAGTGCGCGTTTTATAGCAATTGCAAAGTGCGCGCTAAACGGACGCATCCGACAAGAGTGGGGAAATGATCATAGACTTTACAGAGAGAAAGCTTTCCTGAAGAAGTGGGTTTTTAGTTGGGACTTGAATGAAGGAAGAGTGGACTGGTTACGGGTATGGTCAGGGAGAGAAATCCAAACGCTTGGTGCAACGAAACTAAACGCCCTCTCACCCGAAGATTTTAAGGACCGCTTAGGAACTTTAAGAAGTTTCTGGAAAGAAGAAGTGCGAGAGCTTTGGTAGGTACAGAGAGAAGAAGAGAGGTACTGAGGAAGAGTTTTGTCAAAGTAACGAAAAGCGAAAGTAGCCATCTTGAACTGCCAGCGGAACTTGACAGGAAGTCAGTGGAGCTCAGCCAAAAGAGGTGTGATGTGATCACGCTTTCTTTTGCCAAGAACAAGCCGAGCAGCACTGTTCTGCACTCTTTGAAAGCGCGAAATCTGTTCTGCTGGAAGCCCAGCATACACCGAATTACAGTAGTCCAATCTGGACAACACCAAGGCATATATATCTTATGGTAAAAACTTATTTTTGTTGAACAGTGCCATGCAACATAATTAGTATAAAAAAAGTTCTTGAATAATACATTTAGTATTGCAAACATAAATAAAATTGCTCACGAATAAAAAAAAATCTAGCAATTTCCACTGAATACAACTAATTTAGTCACACACTACAACATATTCGTGACTGTTATTTATGAAAAGTTACTTATGGTAAACTAAAGTTGGCCTGAAAACAAATTCTGAATGAATAGATAAACTAAAATGTTCCTCCCGAAACAGCTGTGCACCCACCACCACCACTATTATCATCATCATCACCACCGCTATCATCATCATCATCATTATCATCATTATCACAACCACCACTGCCGTCATCATCATCATCATCATCGTCACCACCACCGCCGTCATCATCATCATCACTACCACCACCGCCATCATCATCATCACCATCGTCACCACCACCGCCATCATCATCATCATCATCATCGTCACCACCACCGCCATCATCATCATCATCATCATCGTCACCACCACCGCCACATCATCATCATCATCACTACCACCACCGCCATCATCATCATCATCATCATCGTCACCACCACCGCCATCATCATCATCATCACTACCACCACCGCCACCACCGCCATCATCATCATCATCATTATCATCATTATCACAACCACCACTGCCGTCATCATCATCATCATCATCATCGTCACCACCACCGTCATCATCATCATCATCATCATCATCATCATCATCACTACCACCACCGCCATCATCATCATCACCATCGTCACCACCACCGCCATCATCATCATCATCATCATCATCACTACCACCACCGCCATCATCATCATCATCATCGTCACCACCACCGCCATCATCATCATCATCATCACT